>JAWNND010000318.1:0-384875 GCA_035043265.1 Drosophila testacea | reverse complement strand
TTTATATTTAAATGAATTTAATTAAAATATATTATACGTTTTTTTAAAGTTTAAACAAAAACTATAACTAGGAACAGTTAAGTTATAGACTTTAGAAAGTAATATATGTATATTTTTTTTTAAGTATATTTATTATAAATATTAGCACTTTAAATTATGCCCCAAAATATATGCTAAAAATGTTGCTACGAGTTTGAAGAGAAATTATAATCCAAAACTTTCTTTTGTTCTTTTTTATTTCAGTTTGTGTTCCGACTTCAAATCGTGTTCTTGTGCTCGTGTCTTGTTCGTGCTCGTGTTCGTGCTCGTGCTCATGCTCACGCTGTCATCTATAGCTCAGATTGTTGGGGGATCGATCAAGTAAGTGCAAGTTGTTGCTGGAAATGCGGCTCATTGAATTTCAGACAAATAATATAAAAAAAATATATTAAAAAAAAATAAAATTGACGCTAAAGTGAGAAAAGCTTTCAAATGAATTGAATGTGAAATGTTGATATGCAAATGAACGACATGTTGTCGTTGTTGTTGTTGTTGCTGTTGCTGTTGCTGTTTGTTTACTTTATTTATTATTTATTTATTATCTATTTTGCTGTCGTGTTCGCATGCCTTTTGCACCAGCCGCACTTGTTTATAGAATTTAATCTTGAATGCGAGTAAATGAAAACATTTAGCAGCCCACAGTTGCCCCCACCTACACACCACCCCCCTTCACTCCTCTCTACACCCCTTGTTGACCCTTTGCTGTGGCAGGCCACAATTAAATGCACATTCATCATACGCCCGGTGTTACACGCAAAGGAGCCAGGCATTCCACTATGGGAAGAAGTCTAATATTTTTGTATAAATTTTGTTTTTATTGAACACAAATAAGAGTTAATAGCAAATTTAATTGTAGATGTTTGGAGAAAAACTAAGAAAGCCAATTCTTTTTATGGGTTGTTTTCCAAATGTTTATATACAATAAAATTTATGTTAACTATAAAGAAGTACTTATTATTTCTCGCTTTAAATCAAATAATATGCAATAATAGCTCAATTGAAAAGTGTTTTTATTCTCTAAATCCGAATCAAAAGAAATTAAAAGATTAAAAGGATTCAACTGTGAAGAATAAGATAAAATAATTCTAGCTCGCGTACAAGCAAAATTTAAAATTTATTTAATAACTATTTTTTAAGTCAGATAGGGAGAAAGGGTCAAAGGGCGTGACCCAATTAAAAAAAAATTATATATTTATTTATTTCTTCTAAATTTATGCTAGAAAAATCTAATAATTTGTACCATAGTGCATTCCCCCTTTTTGCAACCCACCTCCCACTTTTCTGACTCCCTCCAGCTCCCCTCTTCCCCCACCCCTCTACTCACTGATCTTTTGACATGTGTTTGCTCGTTGAGCATTTGCATAAAACTTGCTCGCTTGACATGTTTATGCATGCAGTTGGCACTTTTGCAATTTGTTATCGATAGAGACAGTTATCGATATGTGGACTGTGGCTAATCGCTTCCTCAATTCCCTTGCCAGCCATCATCAAGCAATAAGCATTAATTGCCATCCGTCTGATTCATAAACTATTCACTTATCCACTTATTGCACTCTCGATAACACTTCAAACGGTAAAAAGGCTATTAATCACTTTGCGACTGTGGTATTTTAATGTGCGAATACTTATGAATGCGACTGTTATCGCCAATGAACCAGTTCTTTGCTCTCAAAATGCACTTACCAGCCTGCCCATTTGATTGGGACAAACACTTTACTCAGCTTCGGTTAGGTTCAATTAATCAAACTGAATTTTTTAATTATTTTCTTTTCACTTTCAATGTATTTATTTGTTTGTGAACTAGTTTTTATTACGACATTTGAACTAGTTCATTTTAGATCTGGATAAACACTCGACTAAGATCTGGCCGAGTGTTTAGTCAAACAGCTTTTACCCCTTTATCTTCACTCTTCATTTTCCTTGTCTATATTTGTTTCTAGTAATTTTCTCTACATATGAACTAGTTCCAAAGAACAATGCATAGAGATCATATTTGTGAAATAAAGTCGAATGATTTTAAGAACTAGTTCATTAAGTTTCTTTCTGCACAAAGTTTTTTAAGTGAATAAGTTCTTTAATCTTCAACGTTTTTGATATTTGTGGTTGATATATTTGTGGTACTCTGGAAGCTTTTATTTAAATATTTAGCAAAAATCATTAAATATTTTATACATTTTATGTTATAAATAAACTCAAGTAACAACTTACATAAAATAAATTTAATATAAAATAAGAGTTTACAAAAAATCGAGCCTTCAAAATATATAATAAAAAACATAGTAAAACTTGCAAATAAATATTAAAAAGTTCTACCAAAAATAAGAAACAAATTTAAAAACAGAATTTTGTTGTTTTTAAATAAAATTAAGACAATTTCGGATGTTTTGCTATATTTGGAATGGGATTTATTGAATACAGGAGAATCCTTTTTAAATGTTTACTATATAAACAACTAGATGTGACTTTTAATATTTTTTAATCTAACTCTAAAAGTTTTTAAAATAATAATTGAAAAAGTAAATAAAAATATGTTGAGGGTATAATCATAGTCAAACAAAAGCAATTTTTCAATTTTTTGTAAAACAATATGGATTTTAAAAACATTAAAGTATAATGACAAACTTAATTAATTATAAGATACTTACTTCTTTTTAATTTATATGCCTCAAACTTTTTTGACTAACTACTTGAACATAATTGAGATTTGATGTTTGTTGCGTTGGCTTCACTGTGCGTTGTTTCTTTAAATGTGGTTAAATCTGGTTGTTGTTCATGTTGCTGTTTTTGTTAGTGTTGCTGTTGTTGTTGTTGTTGTTGCAGTTGCTGCTGTTTGGATTAAATTGTTTCAATTGCAAACGTTGCTCACAATTTGTCAAGAGTCGCAAGTGGCGCTTGAGTTGTTGCCGTGTTTGTTGTCGTTGTTCGCGACGTGTGGCAGTTAGACAACAACAACAACAGCAGCAGCAGCAGCAGCAGCAGCAGCAGCAACAACAACAAACAACAACATCAGCAGCACCAACAACAAATTGAAATTGGAAAATCTTTGTAAGCATTCGTTGTTGTTGTAGTTGTTGTTCGGCTTTTCAAAACTAATCACGACTAATGAAAGACAACAACAACAAAACTTGGCTTTGGCATTTGGGGTCGGACACGCCCCATAACTGGCCGACAATGCCCCCGCCTCCACCTCCACCAACCCCACCCGCAGTCCCCCTTACTCTTCCCAATTGCAGCTGCTGTTGTTTCTTGTGGCTGGTAGACTCTGTATTTTAAAATGATAAAGTATATATGAAGTTTGTCAGATCTCATAATGTAAATATGAATATTATTAATATCTAAATTTCAGTTTATTAGTCTTTCTTATCAGTGTGTGTATGTGTGTTTTTCTTTTTACGGAACAAGTACAGGGTCTCTTGCAGTCAGATACTCCTCTCTGTAAACTTTTCTAGCGCCAGACTTGGGCACGGCCAAAAGCCAAACAATTGGCGAGGGAGTTGAAGCTGAACACAAGAGTGAGAGAGAGCGGAGAGGGGGAGGCAAGAGGAGAGAAAGAGAGAGGGCGAATAGAGTACAGAGTGTGATGAGAGGAGGGAGGATATCGGGGGTGTCGAAATTGGAGCCAGCATAAAAACTGATTGAACAAACTGTCCTCGTTTGGTCAACTGACTTAGCCTGGCCAAGCTCAAGCTCAGTCTCAGTCTCAGCTAGGCACGGTTTGGGCCAAGCTCAGGCCAGGTTTAGGCCAGGCCATAACTTAACCAAATGTCGTGCCAGTCAACTGATCTTGACGCTTGCTTTTGTACACAAACATACATACACACACACACACATACCCTGTAATTCAGAGATCGCCAATGAGAGGTAAAAGTTTAAGACATCAGACCTGAATATAATTATTTAGATAAATGGGAAGATCCTATATATAATGTTTCAGGAAGAGGAATAGAATTTTAGACTTATCTTTAAATCAAAACATTTAGTTCAAATCAAAGTTTAACAAGTATACGACTGGTTGATCATCTTATTTAAAAGTTATTGAAACTTCTGTTGAAGTGGAAAATTTACCCTTTTGGGTGAAATCGACAGTTGTAATTTCAGGACTTTCTATTATATATTTTGTGCTTTACTAGTTGAGTAGAATTTTTGTTCCTTGTTTACAATTTTCTTTTCACTTTTTATACTCTTGAAGAGAGTACAATCCGCAGCGGATCACTATATCATATAGCTGCCATAGGGACGATCGGTTTGAAATCAACATTTTGTATGCACAACTTTTTTGTCTCTTAAGATATCTTAAAAAAACTCACACATTATGTGTTTGGTATAGTTTTAAACAGCCTGGCCAAATTTGTTGAATATCAGACTACTATATCATATAGCTGCCATAGGAACAATCGGTTCAAAACCAACATTTAGTATACAAAATATGTTTGTTTCCTCAGATATCTGAAATATACTTTTATATTACACAGTGTTACAGCAAAAAAAACCCTGGGAAATGATATTGATTTTCTGGTAGGGCTTATCGAGTATAGCAAACCTGCATACTTGGAATTTTGGGGACACCCCCAAAATCTGCATTTACCACTAAAAAACCGAGTTTTGCTATGTATGGGTACTTAACAGCTTGTAGCTTAGTGAATTTTATACCAATAATAAACTTTTTAGCCGATTTAAAAAGAAGAAGAATGGACCTTTCGATTGGTGTATGTATTGTTTGGCCAAACTTGAGACATCTATGTGTAATTGTCTCCCAAACCCATTTGCTTTTCACTTTTTTCAACATTTTTCAACTTTGACAATCGTTTTATGCACTATTTTCTATAAACACCATACTACTTATGGAATGTTTTTAAAAGACTGTTTAATTCTGAGTATAACTTAGGTTTAATTTTAAAAATCGGATGGTAATTGACCAAGATATTACACTTTTTATGACATCAAAAGGAACGTTTTCAACAAAAAATGGCTGAAATTGAAAAATTTTTCTAAAAACAGACTGACTAAAAATGAGTTCAGAATGTTGTTGGTAAGTTCAACAATAAACTGATAATGCCAACTAAAAAAAATAAGTTAAACAAATCTTTATTTTGTTTTTAAGTGTTTAGAAATTGTATTTTTGAACAAATTTGTAACATAAAAAGTGTAATATCTTGGCCAATTACCATCCGATTTTTAAAATTAAACTTGGGTTATACTCAGAACTAAACAGTATTTCTGAAACATTCCATAAGTAGTATGGTGTTTATAGAAAATAGTGCATAAAACGATTGTCAAAGTTGAAAAATGTTGAAAAAAGTGAAAAGCAAATGGGTTTGGGAGACAATTACACATAGATGTCTCAAGTTTGGCCAAACAATACATACACCAATCGAAAGGTCCATTCTTCTTCTTTTTAAATCGACTAAGAAGTTTATTATTGGTATAAAATTCACTAAGCTACAAGCTGTTAAGTACCCATACATAGCAAAACTCGGTTTTTTAGTGGTAAATGCAGATTTTGGGGGTGTCCCCAAAATTCCAAGTATGCAGGTTTGCTATACTCGATAAGCCCTATCAGAAAATCACTATCATTTCCCAGGGTTTTCAACTTCATTCCAATTTGTAACACAGTGTTATGCATATTAACTGTCTTACGCATTCTAGCAAGTTTTGTATAAAGTTTGACGATCTCTTTTAAACAGTCTAGGGTATGAGCTAGTCATTCATTTAGTATATACAATTTGTGTGTGCTGTGCCCCGCCTGAAAATTGTTTTTGTTTGGTTGTTAACTTGTTGCTGTGCCCACATTTCCCCCTTCCCCTTCCTCGTTCCTCCTTCCAATTGCAACTGCAAATCCACCCCGAGCTCAACTTCCACTTCCACATTGAGTTTGTTTTCGATTTCCCCTTCCTTTCGTTGTCTTTCCTTCCTTTTCCGCTCATTAAGTTTATTGGCACGCGTCGTAAGTTGATGGTCTCCCTTCTCTATCTCTATCTCTCCTCTCTTACTCTAGTACTTCTCTGATCAGTCCTCGCCCACATTTTGCGCTAATTGGAGCATTTGTTAAGCGACTTTTTAGTTTTGATTGCAGTTGCCTATGCCCACTGTGCCACTTTTGCATTGACTTTGTTCCATTAGCGATCAATCCAAAGATCAAGCGATCAATGGATCAATGGATCAACTGATCGATTGAAAGACTCACTCCACTCAATGACAGCACTGGGAACCAATCTGGTTGCCAAAGTTTATGAGAATTCTGAATTCCCGCCACAAGAGCTGAAATATCAAGCTAACGATCCTCACAAGACGAACAGAGGTAGAAAGGAGGAGGGAGATCAGAAAGAGTGTGAACAAGTGTGGAAAGAAGTTGAGTAAGGAACTAAATAAAGAGACAACTTGACTCTGAGAATGGGGATAACTGTAAAGAGAGAGTTGACTATAGTAAGATATGGATAAAGTTTACTCTTACTGATGAAGAATACACTGAACAAAATACTGCTAAGCTTCAAGTTTAAAATTCTTGATATTAACTGGTATTTAAAATAAAAATATTAAAATAATACTAACATAATACTAATTTGAATAGGCCACAAAACAGATATATTATTATATTCTTACAGTTTTGGCTACATATTAACTTTGTCTTTTCTACTGAATAAGAAAACTTTTGATTCTGGCTAAAAGGAAGGATTTATTGAAAAAAGAATTGATAAATGAAAAAAGTTAGAGAAGATTTAAGGAAAATAATGAGTTTTAAATAGAGTTAAAGAAGTTAAATCTATAAGGAGATATTTTGGGCTAAGCGTTGACTAGAGTAGTACAAATATTAACTCAGTTTAGATATTATAAAATACATTTCTTGAATAAGAAAACTAAGATCTCTGATTTGTTCTCAGATCTGAAATTGATTCTCTTTTGAATGCTACAAAGTATTCAGAGTTTATTTGATGCATAAAGTGATTTAAACTATTTATTGGAGATCTGTTCAGTATTCCGAAATCATCTATCACACTTTTCTACTCTCTCGCTCTGACTCTCACTCTCATGCTTGCTCTCTCTGTCGCTCTGCCTGTCTGTGTGTAAACTGCTCCCGTTGTTGTTGTTGTTGTTGCTGTTGTTGCTGTTGTCGTTGTCGCTGTTTGAATTTGTCGATTTAATTAATGACTCAGTGAGGTAATCAATTTGTAATTTAATTTGCAATTTTATTTACATAGCAATTGATTTTGATTGTTGCGTTACAATTACACAGCCCGGCGGCATTTCGAGGCGTTTTAACCAGAGCCACAGAGCCAGACGGAGTCACTTCCAGATACAAATACAGATGCAGATACAAAGTAAGAGATACAGTTGCAAAGCAGGCCAGGCTAAGACAACAAGACACGATACAATACGATACAATACGATACAATTCGATAAGATACGATACGATACGATATGTTACGTTACGATACTTACGATTCCCGTTCCATGTCTCTATCTTGGGGTCTCTTGCTAGTTACTGCTATTCGCACACACCCCTCCCCTCCCCACCCACTCACTGATCGAGGGTCGACTGAGAAGTTTACAATAAGAATTGAAATGCATGCATTTTCTTTAACAAAGTTCAAATTAAATTTAGTTGTTTTCAAAATATTATTGTTAAATGAAAATCAGTTGAAAACCTTTAAAATAAATCTAAAATATTTGATCTACATAAGTAAAAGTTATCACTCGAATATCTTACTTTTTTGATAGATTATGTCCCGGGATTTTGTCCATACTTCTATTTATCTATACTTTTTTATGTAACTTATCCTTTAGACGGATTGTAGGGTTGCCTTTCAAATGCAATTGCATAATTTTGCTGTAAAATTTTTTAAGGGAACTTAATTACAGAGAGTTATTATTGCTTATTGAGAGAAAATTGCTTAAACTTCTTTAGTTCAATTCATTATAGTATATTTCATACAGTATAACACTTCATTCAAACATGTACGCTGGAGATATAACCTGATCGATAATACTATCGAAGTATTCGGTAGATATGTTGTCGATTATATTGCTGGTGATAATATCAAGAAGACAATGATATCTTTGACTTCATTTTAGATATCGATTTGATCGCTGTTCAATAATGTGATTTAGCACTATCGATATTGTTATCGATGACAGATCTTTTACTATGGTTAGGTCTCAATTTGATACTGATATTTATTACACGCTGTTTAATCAAGTAACTAATTTACTAACTATAGATGATACTTTCTTTGATTATGTTAATGTTGAACTAGGGATGACAAACTGCTCGATAAAATTATTCAAATACCCGCTAGTCATGACACACTGTTCGATAATGTAATGAAACAGCCCTCTTGTAGCTTTGACTCTGAGTCTAAGTCTGAGACTAAGACTCTGTCTCTGTTTCTGTTTCTGTCTCTGTCGATACAATTTGATTTGGTTTTGTTTTAGCGCTTTCGATTGCATACAATTTGCATGCGATTAACAGTGACTGACAGTGTTTGTGTGGGGGTTACGGGGGTGATCACAGGTTGTCTAGAGGAAAGAGTATCGGTGGGGGAGGACAGGAGAGGGGAGACAACTTAGTTGGAGAGTGGGCAACATGTTTTGTTCAACATGTATGGATCATAAATAAAAATAGATGAAATTCCATAGTTGAAGGTGTTAAATGCAAGCGAGCGCAATTTACATCATCGATTTTATTAGCTCAACGTTTATAATTCAATTAAATTGTTGCAACAGAAATCGACAATTATTATAATTATAACAATACTCAATCTCTCTATATTTGATCTATGGCTACAAGCTGCTGACGCTAAAGTGCTTCCAGTATTCACCAATTTCTTTAGCAATAATGTGCAAGTCTTTTTATAGAGTTTTTTTAGATTTTATTTGTTCTTGTTAAAGAGAATATCAGATTCTGAAAGAAACTGTGTTAAAGAGGTTCTTTCATTTCTATAATATCATTAGTTATTTTACTATTATTTTATTATTGTTATTTTATTATTATTATTTTATTATTATTATTCCCCTTTTTACTCTTTACTTTATTAAATACAAGGAGAACTTTGTCTCTCCCCAATTTAACTTTTTCAGACTGTTGTCTTTAACAGTGCTGTATACGTTAACAGTGAGTGCAACTGTTGAGGCACTAACGACTTTTCCGGAAAGTTTTCACAACATTTTCTTTTCCAGAAACCTTCTTCTGACAATTACGAAAAACTGAAAGAAAAATCTCAATTGACGAGTACCTATTATTTTCTTTTGCTACATTTTTATATATAGATAAAGATTTGAAATTAGGTTCAAGTAATTAACCACTCGATGTAGATTTAATTACTTTAGAAATCACACTTCACTTTCACGGAGTTTCTTTACGGTTTTTTTAAATAAATGATCTGAACACTTTTCAATGTTTGATTAAACTGAGCATAAAATTTACTTATTGTTAAAAAAACATATTGTAAATAAAAGAAGAGAGAAAAAAATGATTAAACTGAGAACTCTTTCCATCTCTAGATGACGAAGCTGTAAGAAATCTAACATCATTTTAAACAGCTCTTCAAAATTTTTAAAGAACTTTGAGTTTTTACAGAGTTTTTGATTGAGTTTCCTCCGAGCTTTAATGAAATTGTAATGAAATGTAAACGAATTTCACAGTTTTGAAAGAGCTTCTTTAAAGTATTTTATTGTATGGATTTATGAATTGTATTGTCAGGGATTTATGAAAATTTCTTTAAAACTAAATAGACCGAAATATTTTTAGATGTAATAATTTATACAGGGTTTTATTTGAATTTCTGAGCTGTCACTTCAAAATTGATAGCTTGTGACAAATAACTTATTTATTATATAAATTGATACATAAATAAATGTATATATAATTAAATGTACAAACAAATAAGTTTATAAATGCATAAAAAGTAAATAGTTAAACAAGTTTACCCAAAATGAACACAGCTTTACTTTACAGTTAATTCTCATAAATAAGTTCACTCTTCACTTGATTTGCTTTATAGTAGCTACCACATTGCGCATACGCCGCGTGTGTTACATATGGATTTAATTTCGTAGTCGTGTCGTTTTGTCGAATTGTCGAATTTGCTGCTGGCCAAATCGGTGGCAACTAATTGTCGCATTTTGTTGATGTTTATTGAATATTATTATGATGTTTATAGCTTTTGGCTGTTATTGTCATGCTGACAAATTAGTTTCACACTTTGCAAATCGCCAAATCGCCAAAGCGACCAAATTCGAGATTTAACTTCGCCCACAATAAGATTTCAACTCTTTGGTCTTTCATTCATGAACACCACCATCCGGTGTGGCATTATCTCTCTCTCTCACTCTCTCTCTCTGTGTCTCTCTTCCTTTACACTCCTCTCCATCGTATTCATTCACTGGCAACACTGGCTAACACTGGCATTTGGCAGTCCGCCCACCAATTGATTGAGACTTGGTCCCAAAAGTCAATTTTGGCGCTGCCTGCATTTATAATTAGTTCCAAATTTGTCTTTAGCCGGTTTTATGGACATGTCCAGTCAGTCGTTGGTTCGGCCTCTGACTTCTGAGTCTGGTCAACATGTTCTGGCCAAATTGGCGTCAAATTCATAAAAATGAAATTTTCGTTGCTTTTTTGCATACCCTGCCACCATAAAATGGCCAGAATGGGGTAAGCTTGACTTAATATTTGAATTTAAATGACCAACTTGGCTACAGATAAAAAAACACAGTTTTGAAGATCAGAAAGATTTTTGAAAATTTCTATTTACTTTTAATAACAAAACTTTTAGAGTTTATTTCAAAAAAAGACAACTTTACAATCAAGAATTTGTTTATTTGTTTTACAAATGGTTGTAAATCTCAAATCTCAGAACTTTGGGGTCCTAAAATCTTCATTTAAATTAATAAGATCTAACTGTTAAATTATTGAATCTATTGTTTAATTTAGCCTATTTGAAATGGGCAAATAAAATTAAAATGGAATCTTTACTGCACATTTAATATTAGGTACTTCTCTATTATGTTTTTAATTTAATCACGTCAACTGCATTTTTACAGGGTATCTGGCAAGTCTCGTTTTGTGCTCAATTGAATGTCTAACCGCTTTTGTTTGTTATTATCTTTTGTTTATTTTGATTTGTCGACTTTATTATTATTTTGTTTTTGGACTGCTAAACAAAGCGCGTGGTCAACAAATTGGTTGAAAGCAAATCGCATTTGGTTGAAACTGGAGCAAAGCAAATTGAAAACAATACATTCTCCACTCGAATCGTCATACAGTTAGTTAGATTGATCGTAGGGTGTGTTTAGCATTGTGCAGTGTCTAATTTCATTTAATTCAATTAAAGTTGAAATGTTCAATCAAAGTATTCAACTGCTGTTCAATTTATGAAACTTTACAGGGTATTTAGTATAAAATATACAATTTATGTAGCTTTCTAATTGCTAAGCTATTTCAAGCTTTCAAGTAAGTATATTGAAGTAACTCTCAGACTGACTCTTTTCAATTCCTGGGGTTCACTTGGATCACAATGATGATCGTGTGGAGTGTTGTCGTTGTTCTTCTTGTTGTTGCTGTCGTTGTTGTTGTTGTTGTTGAAGCTTGTTGCAGCAATTAGCCAACGACAGCGAGTGTCAACGTGATTTGACCCATTGTCACATTTGCATGTGCAATCAGCCAAACAACAATAACAACAGTCAAAGCAACTGACACTGAAGGAAACGAATTTCAACCAAATTCAATTTCAATTCAATGTTGAATGCATGTTGAATGCCAAATGTTGCATGGCAAATGTAGAAGAGTTGAGTGGGAGGTGAAAAAATAAACAAAAACAAAAACAAAAACTGTATACTCGTCTGTGATTTGCATTGCATTTTAATTAGTTGGTCAAATATTCAAACATTGAACGTCAGCTTCAATCAAAACAAAGTTGTATGGCTAACACATAAGTACTTACAATACTTATGGCTATTTCTGTATTGATTTATTATTGCGTGTTGCTTGAAAGTGAGGAATTCAACTATTCAATCAAATAATCAACATTGAATGGGGCTTTCAATCAAAAACAGCATTTACTATTTGAAATAGAGTTTATTATTTAGATTTTGGCCATGTTAAGTTCAGTTTCAAGTTTAATATTCAATTTAAATATTAATTGGTAAACTTTAAAGTCATTCAATCATTGAATAACAGTTTTAATCATGTCATTATGACAAGTTGATTTGATTTCATAATGAATTGAAATCTTACGTTTAATCTCATAATGTCGTATGAATATGAAAAGAATGTTTCATGTAAAATGTTTGTAAGAACAATTTAATTAAATGGCACAAAGAACTTTACTACATATTGATCAGTTAATTGAATGACAGCTTCAATCAAAACAGGATAAGAATCGACAGTAAAAGAATTAAAGTTAGTTGATAAAACGTTGACTCAAGAACTGCATTACAATTTGATCAGTTAAACAACTATACGATCATTCAACCATTGAATGACAGCTGCAGTCAAAACAGAGTTCAATTAAGAATGAGAATCAATAATAATGCGAGGGGAGATTAATCTGTAACAGAAACTTGAGACTAGTACTTATACATATATCAATAAATGTTAACAAAATGCTTTGCATATTTACCGCACTTCCAATTCGCAATTGAAATTGCGATGCTGATTGAGATTCCGATGCCGATTCCAATTCCGATTCCGAGTTCGAATACGATTCTGTATACGATTTGCAATTGCATTTTCATTTTCAATTTCAATTTCATGTTCAATTTCAATTGCCCGAGTCGACAGCTGAGATAATTGATGATTATGAGTGTCGGTTAAATGTCGTGAGCAAGTTTTACTGCAATATGTAAGTACATATACATACTTAGTATGTATGTATGTATGTATGTATATAAAGATATGTAGGATTGAATGTGTCGTAAATCAATTGAGCCAATGGTAGCATATATAGAGAGTTGAGAGCTGTTAGATATCATCTAAGTAGCGATTCGTGCTGCAATCGTCATCGTCATCATCATCATCATCGTCATCGTCATCATCATCATCATCTACATCATCATCATCATTCGTTGTCAGACCAAATGTGGGCGCTCTAAGGTTTGGCCAATTCCATTCCATTCCATGCGATTCCATTTGCTATACCCTTCAAAAGGCTAGTTAAAGTTTGACAGAAAATGTGATACGCTTTAAAGCAGGCAATGAAGACCCCTTTAAGCATATATATTCTTAATCAGCAAGACGAGCTGAGTCGATATAGTTATCACTGTCCGTTGAATATAGTTAAGAGGGAGCTCTTTAAATTTGATAACCAGACCGATTTGAATGCGGAATGTCTTTTTGTTTATAGTTTGATATGTTAATTGTTTCCACATTTAAAAATAGTTCATTTTTCAACATGATTTGCTCTCTAAACTCCAGCTAAACTTAAATTTCTTCAAAAGAAAGGGTATTTAGTCTTTAGCATATCTTCAATAAGTTTTCTTTCTTGCTGCGATTCGTTTTGATTCGATTCGATTTGATTCGCTTCGCTTTGATATCAATGCAAATGACAATTCCCTCCATTCGATTTATCGACCATATATAGTCAATATATAAGATGGCATCTCAACTGTCAACACGACAGACGCCAACGCCACAAGCGCCACCTGGAGTTCCATACTTGGTTTACCGCTGTAAGTTTTCCTATTTTTTTTTCACGTTTTTTTTCACATTTTTTTTGCATTTGGATTTGAATTACGGTTTTGGGTTTGGATTTCGATTTCGATCAGATTGCATTTGGCCCTTGCGTGTCGTTATACAGTAGCTGTTTTGGCCTAGAACTGCATAAGAGGGCCACACCCACCTCAGTATCTCTCAGTGTCTCCACCCTCTCCCTCTCCCTCTCTCCCTCTTTCTATCCATTTCTATCTCTCACTCTGTATCTGTTCCGCCCCCTCTCATTCGTCGCAACAAATGGCGACGTATTCATTTGTTTGCTGTTTGCCAATCAGCCTGTCAATAATTGTCAACAAGGTGTGACTATGCCAATATTTAATTATTCGATTTCATTTGCTTTTCATTCGGACCCCAAGCAACTGCGCAGCCGGTGACGATTGATATACCCTGTAAGCTGACTAACAAATGGGTATACTCAACTGTCAAGTCAATTATACAAATCTTACAACTCTTTTTGCCGACTAACTGTTTGGGTTAATTTCTAATTATCTTTGAGAAATTCGTATACAAAACATATGAATAACTTATCCCCAGTTTTCAAATAATTTTAGACTTAGATATAGATGTTTTTGAATCTGTAAGATTCATGTAATGTATATAGATGCCTTTGTTAATTTAACTATAAAGCAGTTACACTTTTTGAACACATAAGAATTGCTTTCAATTGTAGTCAGAACTCATTGTTACGAGCTTAAATATCATATAAACTAATAGTTTGATTTAAAATCATTTCAAAACTATTTATAAAAAGCTTAAAGATCACATAAAAATAATAGTTTGGTTTATAGAAAATATATTTCTGACTAAATATTTTAATTGCACTTTTCAGTTAGGTTTACACTTATTTACAAACCTACTGGGTATTTGTTTGTCGCATACTTTTAGGAATTTTTCCGGTAAGAACTCAGTTAAACGCATGTTTTTGCTCTTTCTCTTTCTCTCTCTGCCTCTATCTCTCTCTCTGTCTCTCTTGTCTCTTCGCTCGTGCATTAGTTAAACTATTTGCATTTGTTGTTGCTGATGTTGCTTAAAATTTGTTAAACATTTGCGTAAAAACATTTGACTAAAAGTCTCACCGATTTGACTATAAATAAATCTGTACAAAGTACTTGAAAGTAATCAAAGTACAATTCAAAAGATACTCGTGCCTTATATTTATTCACTACAAAAGATACTCGTACCTTATATTTTTATTAATCTAAATAAAAACTGTAAATTTTAAGGCCTGGCTTTAAATTTGTATTAGAAATTGACTTGCATTCTTTATGTTGTTCCAAAAGCTAAGAAGTTGAGTCCTTCTTATGACGATAAAAAAGTTTCAACTTCAAGTTGAAATTATTTATCACACAGATAATTTATCACTAAGATAATCTAAATATGTAATGTCAGTGTTGTTCAGATTAAAGTGTAAGCTCACTAAAAGCCTGAGTTCACTTAAATATTTAAAGGGACAAGAAGTTGATTTCTTACTTTTGTTCTATTATAATAGAACACAATCTAGAATATTTGTAAAAGTAACTCATTCTTATTGTTAAGTAGTCATAATATTTGTGAAATGTCAATCAACTTTTATTAGCCAATTGAATGAGTTTTGGCCAAAATGGTCGCCTCGACAATTCCGGCGGATATCTTGATATCAACATTTTCCTAACTAACCTGACTTTAAATGGTCATTCTTCCCATTTCGAGTCATGCAATCATCATTTTGATCCTAATAAGTCTGATATGAGCTAGAGAACAAGTTCAGATACTTGAACTCAATGTGAATCATGCACATTTGGGATACCCTGTAACTAGATAAAGGGTCTGATAAAAGCTGAAATTGTTGTTAATGTTTTTCTATCTATTACAAATGTAGAGCACTGGCTACAGGGTACTTTGTAGTTGATCTAACGATGAATGAATGATACCAGGTGGAGAACAAGTTAAGATACTTGAATACAATGTGAATCATGCACATTTGCGATACCCTATAACTAGATAAAAGGTCTGATGAGAACTGAAATTGTTGCAAATGTTCCATGAAGGAGTTTTGAAATTTAGAGCGATAGCTACAGGGTATTTTGTAGTTCATCTAACGCAACTACGAATACTTAGTTATATATGTTCGGATCAATATGGATCCAAGCGAACGATCAATCAATTTGATATTCCCGCCGCATCTGGAATTTCCCGGAAAACGTAAATGAAGTAAAAACACATTCTGATAATTGTTATTAAATATTTAAAAATTTATATTTATAAATTTTCGTATTTATTCCGTTTTCTTTTTATTGTTTTTTTATAGTTTTATTTTGGACTGTAAAAAAATAAATTAAATAATAAAAAAAATAAAATTATAATAATTAAAACATAAAATAGAACTGTTTATATTTTGTTGTTTTTATAATTGTTTATTATGTGGTTTTTTGTTGTTTTGGGGATTTTGTTTGTTTTTGTTTTTGTTGTATGTTTGTTTTAAACTTATAAGCACTAAATTTAAATTATTAGTACAATTGTTTATGTTTTTGCGTTTTCATAATTTCTTATTTGTTGTTGGTTTTTTTTTTTAGTAAATATTTCGCAATGAATTGTTTATAGTTAATTCATCAATGTATCAATATATATGTATGTATATACTTATATAGATTTATAAATGTATATAAGCTACAAGAAATAAACATAAAAATTATAATAATAAGAATAATTTAATAGAGTAAAATTTAATAAAAATTAATACAATTTCATTTTGTTTTGTTTTTTTGTTGATTTCCATTGCATGTGTGTGTGTGTGTGTGTGTGTATGTATAAATATGTGTACATGGCATTTTCGTTTTTTCCTTCTCTCAATATTTTATTTTCAACAAATTTTGTACATAATTTTTTTAACTTTCTTTTGTTTTTTTTTTGATTTTATAAAAATATTTTTCTTTTTTTTTCTAATACGCTCTGAAAAGTGTTTTGTATGCGTGTGTGTGTGTGTGTGTGAGTAAGCAACAATTAGTAAAAAATAATTTCACAATTGAAAACATTATTTTCAATATTTTTTTTATAACTTTTCATTTTCATTATCATTTTCATTTTTCTCCCTTTTGCTTCCACAAAAAAAAAAAAAAAAAAATTCGCTTATTAACTAAAATATTTGTTTATATATTTTTGCCATTCAGTCAATCAGTCGAAACTTTTGGTTGGCGCCGCGGCATATTGTGTGGGTTGCGGCACAAAATCTATCGATATATTGTATGATATATATCGATAATGGTAATGGTAACGATAACAATAGCATTTATCGATGCCAGACTTCAATCGCGCCCAAAAGCGTTTCCCACTGCGTTTTGTTTCTCATAAATTAGAAAAAAAATATATATTTTAATCATATATATACACATATATATGGTATATATATATTGTAATCTTCAAATATATATAGAGATATATACATATATATATAAAGATATATATCGCATGTATGTATTTTTTAATTGTATTTTATATTTTGTTTCTTTCGCTTTCAAATCGCAATTTAAATGTGAATTTAAATTCATTGAAATGAAGAATTTTTCAAGTTGTGTCGAAAGCAGATTATATGTATGGTAAATAGAAGGTTCAAGAAGATTCAAGAAGATTCAAGTATGAAGTTTGTAAGAAGCAGAAGAATTTGGGTATTATCTGTAAACTACCGTTAATTAGAACACAGCACAGTTCTACTATCGATATCAATTTTAAAAATTTTCAAAAATGCTTTCTAGTTTCTGAAGAAAAAGAAGAGAATTTAAAGCCAACTGCACTGGTTAATCATATACATATACATATATATATATCGTGTATATTATATATATTATACATATCATAATCATATTTTTACTCTCTTTCTCTCTCGCTCTCCTTCTTCATATTGTTTGCGTTGTCTCTTTGAAGAAACGCTTCGTTCTCTTTCGTATACTCTCTCGCTCTTTTCTCGCTCTCTGTGTTTGTTGCTTATTTTTGCAGTTTTATATATAATACAAGTTTCTCTCGCTTTCTCTGCCTCTCACTCTCTTTCTCCCCTCTCTCTCTCTCTCTCTCTCGCTCTCTCTTTCGCTTTGTCGCTACATTTCTCGCTCTCTTGCTCGCTCTCACACACAGCGTGTACAAACTGTTGATGCCTCTCTCTTTTGTTATTTGCCATTGTTGATCGCTCAGCTGCTTGTGGCACGTTGCTGATGATGTGGCTGCCTCTTGTGGTGTCGCCTCGATCGTCGGCATTGAGTCGAGCAGCATTCATCGATAGGTTGGGCATTCATTTCGCTGCCCGGCTTATCGAATAATCGACGCTTATTCGAGACACGCGTCTGTTGGCACGTGGATCTCGAGCAACGCTTGCGATCGCAATTCACTTTCGAGTCCTGCAAAAAATAAATCGAAATTTTATATTAATTAAATATACAAAAGTTGATAAAAATAGTTGTTAATAAGAGTTGTGGATTGAAATGAATATAACACTAATATTTGAAATTGATTTGAGTTAAAATTAAAAGCAAATATCGCTTGAAACGGGATAAAAAATGGAAATGAAATTAAAAGTGATTTTATGATTTCTAAATCACAATTGCAATTAATTGATTACTTAAAATTTTTGTTAATTTATGAATTTATTGATAAAGTTCAACAAATCATTTTGAGTTTGTATATTTGTGACTTGTGACTTACCTTGCAACGGCATTTGATGCACTTCTGTTCACCATGTGACAATAGTATGGGGTGCCATTCCTGTCCATTCTCATAAATCTTATTGACGACCTTGCAACCGCCGGCGGCAAGTACCTCTTCGGCATTATGTGCTGCGGAACGTTGAATGGCCTGATCGTGCAACACATTGGGATTATTGGGCGTATGCTTGCTGCCATGATTGGACTGCTTCCCCTCCGGACAGATCTTGCAACATGCCTTCTTATCGGGTCGATAGGCCAACTTTTCGCTGCACATCAAGGGGGGGCATGTCATGCGGGGGCAACGCACCTCAAGGGTGAGTACATCACAGCTGCAAGTGGTGCATGTGTCGAAACCATTTGGTGGCAAGAACGGATGCCAACTGGCGCCTGCTGCATGGAATTGATCACCCAAGCGGCAGCCTCGACGTTGTTGCAACACATCGGTTGCATTCAGAGCTAAACTGCTGCTGCTGCCACTGCTGCTGCCGCCGCTGCTGCTGCTGCTGCCACCATTTGTGGCAGTTGGAGCAACTGTAGCCGAGGCATGCCAATCAGCGGCAGTTTCTCGCCTTGCCACACAGCTGGGGCAACATTCGCCATCACGTTGCAAGAGCTGCTCGGTGGCAACCTTACACTTGAGAGCAGGACACTTGATCAACTCACAATTGGCCTGACCCCGCAGACAGGCACACATGTGGCATGTATCCTGGGCACTTCTCCATTGCTCCGACTCATTGTAGAACCGCCCCGAATGATAACATTTGGTTTCGCTCGTCAACATTTGATTATCGTTATGATCTCCCGGTACTGGGACATTATTATCCGTATAGATGGGGAAACAATGAGCTGGCACCTTGGTGCTCTTCAACTTGCCACGTAAGATCAGTTGATGACTGTGCTTGGCATGCAACTCCAGGTAGCAAACACTGGTCTCCAATTTGATCAACTCCGCTGAGGGCATGCCCAAAACAAATCCTTCCATATAATTGCCATTGAATTCCTCGAGAAGTTTTCGTGTTACCGGAGCTCCAATTGCCTCAATGGGTTTCTCCTCCAAATACAGTTGCAACTCTTGGCTCGGCACGCCACTCAAAGTCAGTTCGTAATGTAAATTACACTCGTTATCGATAGACATCCAGGCCATGCCCATGGAACCAGTTGTTGGTTCACCATGTTGCTTTAGGAGTATAGGTTCTGCCGAGTCCCTTGCATCGGCCACAGGACGTGGCACAAGGCGACCTCGGATTAAACTTGCCTCATGCTCTGTGGCCACATTGACTCCAAGCTCGCCGGCATACAAAGATTCCAGGACTTTGGGTCCCAATTTCTCAACACTACCGATGGCTTGATTGAAATTAAAACTGGGTGTCAGATCCTCCAGCTTGGCCTTCCGTTTGCCCTGCTCCTCGATCAAACTGATGTTGGGACGATCTCGGGTATTCACATGATCCGTCTCAATGTTGTAGGCCAACGAGCCGTCCGTATTTAAATACACCCAAGCCAAACCGCTGCTCCGAGTCATAGGCTCACTACCGTGTGATGGGGACAACAATGTCTGGAAGATCTCACAGCTTGCCCGGGTCACAATGTGCCCCTGAATCCTCAACTGTGGATATTTCTTGGACTCCACGGTGAGTAGAAGTTTGCCACGTGACATTAGCCTCAAGTTTTGTATGGAAATGGGTGAGGATAACTCTAGGACATTGATTTCCGCTGAGGGTTTGCGAACTCGCGGCAATTCATCAAAGATCACTTCCCTTCGTTCCGGCAATTCAATTCTCACACTCAATGCGGCATCTGCGAATTCCTCGACCCCAAAGACACCGTTAAAGACGAGGGTCAAGTGCATGGAACTTGCTGCACCGCTGCTTGTGGAAACAATTGCAGTGCCACCGGCGCCGGCAAGTTGTGGATCCGGTTTACCGTTCGCCGTAAGTGGTGCTTCCAAAAGTGAGCTAAACAGTTCCGTCTGCAATGCCGTATATTTGGCTATCTTTCCGGCTAATGCAAGTTCCGCCTGTGGCTTGTTGCCCCACAGCAGGACAACATGCAAGCGATCATCGCGTAAGATCCGCTTGTAATCCCTTGGGACACGTCGCCACACGCCACAGATTTTCCCCGTTGCATTCTGATAGACACTGAGGGTGCCACTGAGAGTCGTCTCCAATTGATGCTCCTCGAGAATAACGCCGCCATCGTCCACAAATTGTATGGCACGAGGACGGCCAATTTTGGCCGATGTATAAAACGAATAATACAGATTCTTTTTGTGGAACAAAAAGCGTGCGGTGGCAACGACATTTTGTGGATTGTATGTGGTATACATGGATTTCATTTCCTCACCCTTGAGGAAATAGGATGTGCGTCCCGTTAGCAGCGCCGCGTAATCTGTGAAACATTCCAAAAGAAAGACAAAGAAAATGTTAAGAGTGTTAGTTTTGACAATGAAATTGAAAGAATTGAATGATTTTCTTTTCTTCTTCTATGTTTTTTTTTTGGGTATACTTACGTTTCATATTGCGCTCCTCTTCCTCAATGGGAACAGGCACATCCATTGCCACATCCGTATCTGTAAATGAAATGAATGAAAATAACGTTTAGTTAGATGAATTTTTGCTCTACATGTGAGTTGTTCACACAGTTCAAAGTGAATGCCGCTGAATGAAATGAATGAATGAATAAAAGGGCAGGTAGACAGAGTGGCACACGGGGCAGAGAGGAAGGTAGGAAGAGTGAGGTAGTAAACCCACAGCTCTCTGTCTGTCCATCTGTCCAGGTGGCATTCATTAATCGTGCATAAATTGAGACACAGCAGGTAAACTAGACTCAACACTCCGACTCCGACTTTGACTCAGAACTCAGAAACTCAGACCCGAAATGCAACTTCCAGGAATTGGCTTGGCGTGAAAGTAGGTGGACATTTCCGGCGTGACAAGGGGCAGCCTACAAAAACACCACACACCATACACACACTTACACACACACACACACAGACAACAGTTGATTGACAGTGGCACATAAATCACCATCTCAGCTACAGCTTCAATCAACTTCGTTAGAAGTCGCTTCCTAAAGCTGATTATAAAGAGAACAAGCCGATAACTCTAAAGAAAACTCAACAGATAGTTACCGCTAGTTGAAACTAATAGTAAATACGCTCTACAATTTAATTTAAACATGATTTTACCATTCTTGTTATCATTTTTCGACTATATACCTCAAGTAACTCAGCTGCCTGTGAAGATATTTAGCTGAAATTTTCAGCACTAGCAGTTAACATTAAAATAAATGACACACTTTTAAATTGGCTTCTTACTAATAGTAATTTTCGTAATATTTGCCTTTAACGCCTCTCTCACCTCAAGTAACTCAGCTGCCTGTGTATATATTTAGCTATAAATTTCAGCATAGGCAGCAGAAATGGTTAGATAAATGTATATTCAAGAGTTGCATACTTCTTCTTTACCATTGCATGTTTACAGGGTATTAACATAAAAATAAATTCGAAAAATAAGCTACGAAAAAAATAAGAGAAATAGTTGGAGGCTAAAGCTGATGCTGATGCTGATGCTGCTGCATTGGAATTTCGATTATTTCTCCTCCCTCACTGTCCCCCCCCCCCCCCTCCACCAAAGATCCCTCTCTACCTCTCTTTTCCACAAAGCTGTCTGCTTCAGCCGCAAAATATAAAAAGACGATCAAGAAGAAGAAGCAGCAGCAGAAAAGAGTGAAGAGTAAAAAAGAAAAAAGGAAAAAAATACAGAATCAACTTCTTGCCGCATAATGAAGGGCGACAAATCTGACACCTTGTATAGCATTTTATTGAGCCGAGGCCGAGGTGATATCGGTTTTGAAGAGCGTGTGGGTGAGGAGGGGGCCAGGGGAAGGGGAGCAGGCCAAGATCGCGCTGCGGTTGCAAGAGTGTTGTGTGTGTGTGTGTGTGTGTGTGTGTGTGTAGCTTCAATGTCTCTGGCTGTCCGATCTTATCGCCTGATCTTAATACGAGCCACTTCTGACCGAAGCCGCTAGTCCCTACCGTCTCCTACTCTCCTGTTCTCCTGTTCTCCTGTTCTCCTATTCTCCTGTCTTCTGTCTCCTGCCTACTGTCGCCTGTCTCCATCTCTTCCTCTCCATCTGCATCTGCATCTGGTTCTTTTGCGTTTTTTTTTTTTCAATTTGACGCGTCGTCTGCACATTCTTTTGCTTATTGGCGATCGAGCCGAAAGATCCTCAGCTGAGTTTACAGTACAGTACCAGAGATCACAGAGCCAGAGCCAGGTCCAGGTTTAGGTTGAGTTTGAGGTTTAGGTTGAAGTTCCTCTGTGTGTCCCTAGGTCCTATGGTATTGAGACCCTTGGTATTGCCCTTGACTCGCGCTCTTTTGCAGATGAATGAATTTCGTTTCGTTTCGTATCTTTCATTTTTATGCCGTGTGTGTGGCTCTTCTACTTCTTCTTCTTGTTGTTGTTGTTGTTTTTGTTGTTGTTGGCATTTCGGTCTTGGCCTGGTCGGTTTTTGTAAGCCAAGATAAATGAGTTTTGGTGCGCACAAAGACGACGACACGTTGCCCATCATGACAACCACGAGTGAAACGGGCAGAGAGACAAACAGTCAGACAGACAGACAGACAGAGAGGACTGTGGGACAGTGGGACAGCCGCACAGTGGGACAGATAGACGGACAGACAGACAGCTGGACAGAAGCCGACAAAGCCAGTGGAAAAATAAGACAAACGACACCTTCGGCATTGAGTCAACGCTTTGGTATGTGGCTTCTCAGGCCAGCCTCTCCCCTCCCCCTACACCCCCTCCATCGACTCCGGAAAGAAAAAAAACAGAAATCAGAATCTTGAAATCTTCAAATGTTTTGCAAGACGGAGCGCAGCTCATTAACAAACGTTTGAAAGTGTTTTTTTTAGTAGTTCTCAGGTCTCTAATGAAACGAACTATAATACTTGAAAGTAAGCCAAGCGCTTGGGGGGGCACAAAGAAGAAGAGCAGGAAGGGGAAGAGGAGGAGGAAAATGCTGAGAAATATATTAAGATAAACGAATAGGAGAAGACGTTAAAGTTAAATTTGATAACTTGGAAAGAACTGAAAGCTGTGCTTTGCCGAGCGTGAAAGCTTCAAAGGATAAGAGTTTTAGGTTTAATTCTGCTTAAGACTTTCTTGAAAGTAAGTTTAAAAAGAAGACACAGCTTGGTAGAGCCTGTGCTTTTATTAGATCAAGAACTTTATCGGAAAAGCTGCAAGCTAGGCTCTCTTTATATTAAACGAAAAGAAGCTTTGCTTTCACCTTGTAGACTTTTGCTGAGAAAGCTTTAAAAAAAAGATGTAGCTGTGAAGAGACCTATTTTGATTGAGAGTAAAAGCTTTGTAGCGCGCTTTAGATCCTTAGGAAATAATCTATAGATATTAATAAGGGTAGATAAAAAAAAGGAACTTTAAGAAGCTAAAGCTCTATCTGTCATCTGTCAAATGTCTTGACTCTACAGCAGTAAGGATCCTCAGCGTGAAATGTGAAGAACAGAGAAATCTCATTCACATTCTCCCCCAGCATAGAGAACTACCTGAAGCCCACGTTGAATCGAGTTTTGAACAATCTAAATGGGATCGTGCAACACAGTTTGTTGTTTCGATTTTAATAGACAGTTCCGTTTTGATGCCGGCGGTAAAGTTGAAATTTTTATGGTTAACCCAGAGACGAGGAGGTGGAGGAGTAGGAGAGGGAGAGGGAGAGATAAGAAAGAGGTAGAGGTAGAGGTAGTGGTATGTGGAGGGACTCACGCCTCTGCGATAATAATCTCGACTATATTTCTTTGGTGTGTGTATGTGTGTGTGTGTTTTGGGCTATCCTTTTGTGACTACAATGTTGGAATGTTGAGTTCTGAGGCGGAGTTGGGCCATAAAATGAACTGAAAAAGGAAACACATTGACCACAAAAGATGTCATCAACTTGAATTGTCAGCATCTCGCTTAATGGACCAAAATCGACAGGCAAAATCAAACAGAAAACGATCGAAAACGATTCAAAACGATTCAAAACGATCAAAAACGATCAAAAACGATTGGTAACGATTGCAGATGAAATGACATTGCCTCAAGAGGCATTCAATTTTATTGTCTCTACCTGTTAAATGTCTCTGCTCTCTCTCTCTCTCTCTTTCTCTCTCTGTCTTTCTCCCTCTCTGTCTGTCGTTGGACCGCCCGCTGTTCGTGGCGGTAAATGAGATAATTTAATAAGCGTTAAAATGCTCGAGTTATGTCATTATAAAAAAAAAAACAGAGAAATAAAATAAAATTGAGAAGAAAAAAATAACGAAAAAATGCATAAATTAATGCAGAGAAACCAGACTTGGTTGCATGCCCCCAAAAATGGGCATTTAACGTGGGCAATTTGAGCAGCGAGAGACACATGGAGAGATGCAGCAAAGAGTTGCAAGTTGCTAGTTGCAAGTTGCAAGTTGCTGTGGCAGCATCACTAAACTTGGGACACTGCTTCTTTCTATATACATATATATATATATATATATGTATATATCTAAGCATACACATATAAATATGCTATATAGTTGGCATATCTAACTATGTGTGTTTGTGCAACACGGACAAAAGCTGCAGCCGTGGTATGCACCAAGTTAGGCAAAAAAAAAAAGGAAAGAGGGAAATAACTTTGGTAAATCAAAAGCAGCTTCGCTGTTGTTGTTGTTGTTGTTGCTGGCAAATATTTTTACAATAGCTGCAGAACTGCGTGAGAAGGAGGAGCAGGAGGAGGAGACGGCGGGCAGCGGTGTGGCATGAGGGGCGTGGCATGCGGCAAGCGAGCCAAGTTGGGGCCGCGCCCGTGCCTTCTAACTATTTATGGCAAACGAGTTGCCAAGAGCCAAGTTGAAGTTTTTAAAACTGATGCTGGTGCTCAAGCTGAAGCTGAAGCTGTTGCAATTTTCTACTTCTTCTTCTGCTGCTGCTTTGACGTGGCAGCAATTTGTGGCATAAAAGTGAAATCTTTTCGTTTCGTCAAAAAAGAAACAGAGGAATACAAAAAAAAAGGAGAGAAAAAAACAACTAAGGGGCGGCCAATTGGGGACGACAAAGGTCAACGGCTTTGCATAAGCAAATGAAATATTGCCGCAAAACGGAAACTAATGATGTGCTGCAAGCAGTTGCAGCAAGTTGCAGTTGCAACTGTTGCTGCTGCTGTTGCAAGTTGTTGTGGCAGTGGCAACCAGTTTAGACCCCCAGCTCATGCCACACAGCGGCAATGTCTGACTGGAATTCAGGCAGCACTTGCCTGATTATGTGAAAAATGTCACACACACACAACACACACACACACACACTTACACAGGCACACACACACCACACTTACACACACATACAGCAAACTTTCCTCATACGATTTTTTTCATTCTTTCTAATTATGAATTCAATTCATGCAGAAAATTAGCAAAAGCCAAAGAATTGTCCAGTGATTCAGTCAGTCATGTGTGTGTGTGTGTGTGTGTTGAGAATGTGGTGTGTGTGTGATGTGTGTGTGGTGTGTGTGTGGTGTATATCTGTGTGTGTGTGGCATGCGTTATGTCCATAATGCCTGCTTACGCTCTAAAACAACACATGTGCACTTCAGCTACAAAAAAGTTCAAAAAGAGTCTGTCTGGCGTTGCCACATTGCCATTTTTAGGGTTGCCAGCTGTTCGAAAGCTATGCAACTGCCTTCTACCTTACTTGCGCCTTAACTCAAGCTAATTTGAAATGAAACATTTTCCTCCACATTTCTTTTACATTTGCCACTTGTTTATTTTTGGAGTTGCCAGCTGTCAAAAAGTTGTGCTTAATCATCTTAGCCATTTACAAAGAGTTGCCACCTGGTTGCCTTTTACAAAGCTATCTACAAAATGAACATAATTCTCAACTGATCTGTGAAACGTTGCCACTTTACTGCAAGGTTGCCAGCTGGTCAACTTGAGTTATAGCTATATTTTGACTTTATGGAATCGTTGAATGCGGCACGTGTCAGTCCCCAGTGTGCCCTAAAAACAGATGAAATTCTGCGAATAGTCGAATTCCCAATGCCAAAATGGACATTCTGAATTCCGTAGACCGAATTCCGAGTCTCAGTCCCAGTTCCCAATTGTGTCTCACAGTAATCATCATAATAATAATAATAATGATAATAATGTTGCCCAGTTGTACGATATTAAATAAATCGTATATAACATAAAGACAAGAAGAAGAAGAGCAGAAGACAAGACAACACGAAACATGCAAAAGTCGAATGCTACGATACAATAAATAAATGCAAAGATAGCCCAAAAATGAAATAACATACATCAGAAAAAGAAATACAGAGACAGGGACAGGGACAGAAAGAGACACTAGAGTGGGATAGAGGGAAATGGTTTGGGTGGAGGGGGATACTATCTATATAGTATATACTTGGTATAGATCGAAATATGTTGGGTAGGCGACAAAACAACCAAATGGCATAAAAAAGAATTATAAATTGCGTAGCGTTGACCTTCATTTCGGTCCAAGTAATTTTTCATAAACAATTTACGCGTTTCGTCGTCCGATTCATACGCGAACTATCTATGTATATATGCATACATACATATGCATATCTATAGATACATATGTATGTAGATATCTTTATCTATATTATAGATCTGAAAAGTGTTGTACAGCTGCCGTAGCTGCTACGCTTAATTATTCATAGATAGGATACATATATTTGATCTATATACAACAAAGCTATGTATGTATGTGACTGAAGGAAATTCTTTACAAGCAGTCATATCACTTTTTATAGCCATCACTATATGTATGTATGTATATACATACAATATATTTCGATCTATAACTATATCTTGTCCCATGTCTGATAATCCAATTCAATATCTCTTTCGGTTTTTATTATGCTTAACAAACAATTGCATGTGTCAAAATATTGAGATATTTTCCTAATTTATAATCCTAGTCCGTCTGAGTATATGCTTTGAACATACCCCACAAATCTGCCCGATTTCCCTCCTGCCACTACTAACAATATATCTATATATGTATATATGTGGATATATATAAGTATATATATGTATATCATGGATCCATGACGCATATCTTTGGCATGAGTTGTTCTGGTCGAGTGAAAGTGTTTATAGAGCTTAATTTCTACACGATTCTTTTGTGGTATTTATAGTTGGACTTGTAGATGAATACATATGTGTGTATGCAAATAGTATATGTATATGGGAAACTTACCGTTACGATCTCCGGGACAACTCTTACAGCATTTGCCGGGCAATGATATGGGATCATCGCATTTAGCGGGCGGACATTCGTTCTTAATATTCCGACACTGGACACGTGCAACAATGCGACGCTTTTTTGGTATCTGTAAATGTTTTGAAAAATATATCTTATTAGCAAAAAAAACATACATACATACATACATACATACTAAAAAACAAACAAATACAAATTGAAAAAAAGGAGAAAAAAAGTACTATAATATCTCATTAGTTATGCTGAGTGGATGAGCCAATGTGTCACTTCTGTCTGTCCAGATGCCCATTACTGTATATTTTATTTATTTTTTTATTTACTTTTTATATAATTTTTGTAGCCGCAAAATTAATTAGCGCTGCCATTCGCATAACTGCAAACATACACACACACATACTGTCTATTCTATTTCAATGCAATACCCTGCAATCATTGAACTAATCCTATCGTCTCGTTTCAGCTCCACCAACTTTGTGAACTCTGCCACTGCTTAAACTAAGGACTTTCAATTGATTTGGTAAGCTTTCTTTTCAATAAGTTTCTAACAAATTTTTGTATTTTTCCTTGACTTTAAAATGTTTTTCTAAAAGTACCATAACAATTGTATATCTTACATTATAAGCTTGCCTTTTGTTTGATCTGGAAATGGATATGTGTCTAAAATGTATACTGAAAGTTTCTAGAGCATCTTTTAAGGGGTATCTAACAGACGAAATTGCTTGTCTAGGCTATTTAGTGTTTGTGTTCACTCTGCTTTAAATTTAGAACTAAATCAAGCTGCGATTTTCTTAATATAAATATATGAATATATTTATAATTTTATATTTTCCATTTTTATTTGATTTTTGTTGTTGTTGTTGTTGTTGTTGTGTTAATTCATTTCAGATTTCTGGTCGGTTGCTCGACTGAGAGTGTTGTGTGTTGTGTCGTTGTCTTTTTGATGTTTATATGAATTCATTTTTATTGGCCTGCCAACGTTGTTGCTTTTAACGATGGTATATCAGTTCTTAAGTCTTACAGCAAAAAACAAAAAAAAAAGCAACAGAGAGAGATAGAGAGAGAGGAAAAAGCAAAGACGAAGGCAAGTCAACAGCTATCATTTTATGATGTGCTCGTTTATAAGTCTTGCAGCCACATAAATTATAATTAATTAATACAAAACTGACTTTTATGCAATGGCCAAATGACCAAATGACCAAATGCCCAGTGGCTGGACAGGTCCATTAAAACGAGTCAAGAAACTGCGACTGCCATGTTGACGACGATGATGATGATGATGTCGACGATGTCGGCTCCTCTATACGTAGAGGAGGCGGCTTCAATTAGCTCAACAATTTGCAAAAACAAAACAACAACAACAACAACAACAAAAAAAAGGAGACAGATAAAAACTACAAGTACAACAACTGAAATTAAAACATTAATAAAACCAACTCATTAAACAAAATTAACAATTGCTTAATATATAAACTAGTTGGCATCTAACTTATAGACAAACTAAATTGATTGCAGTTGATTTCAATTCCAAATGAGTTGAAAATGAGGTAGAAAGTTGGTATACGAAAGACTTGAGAGTCCTTTGAAAATCTACTCTAAGGATATTTTGCAATTTTGGTATAGAAAAGGATTTTCAATTGTCTCTTGGATTGGTATTTGATTGATGCTGATTAGGTTATATTGTAAGGAATTTATTTGAAAAAGAAAGATGCGATCGGAACGCATTCGAAAATATAACAGTTCTGCAAAAGTGAAAAGAGATCGATCTACAAATATCAGACATATTAGAGATATAAATGAGAAGAAAAGATTTCAAGCGATCAAAATAAATAGTTATCAAAATATCTAAAAGATGCTAATCCAAATAGATCATGCGATTTGATTTACAAATTATATCAGCATATCTAATCGATATAGGTCGGAATAGATCATAATAGATCATTGTAGATCATTGTAGATCATGGCATTGCAAGTCGAATACTTTCACTAAAGAATTGACACATTTTGTTGTCCTATAAATTGAGATGCCCTATAATCTTTGACAACTGTTGGTTATACTTATTATGTATGTTGTTGTTTTTTGGTTCTTATTTTGTTGTTGTGGGGGTTTTGGGCTGATTTTGGTTGCTCGTGTCTGGGTCGTCTGGTCGATGGCAGACGCACAATGACAACAACAACAACAACAACAGCAATAAAAACAACAACATATGCCAAGACTTTATGGCGTCAATTAATTTTCGGGGCCTGCCTTATAAACATGCTATCTACACACATATATATTTTCAATATATATATAATTCTCGTATATATATATAGCAATTTCGTTGATGTTTTTGTTATTTTTACACTCGACGCAGAACTTGAACGAAGAGACAAGTTTGACATTTTGAACGTTGTTGTTGTTGTTGCTCTCGTTTTTCCCCTTCCCCTCAATCGACGTAATTGCAACTTTGCGTCAAACAACAATTCAATCAACAACAACAACAATCGGAAAACGCAATTCTCAATTTGTTTTTGGCAAAGGTTTGGGATTTAGTTTCCCCATTGAATACATACATATATAGTATATACATATATGTATATTTAGTTTAAAGTACGTACGTATACTCTCTATAATGTACATATATGCATATACATTTGATGTATAGGGTATACGGCATTCGCCATTATAAAAAAAGAGCTTTAAAATCAATATTAATCATGCGTAAAAATGCCATAAATTATGGCGCTTCTTCTTGCCGCTTTTTGGTCCAACTTAAGTGAAAATACATTTTTCGCCAATAATTTTCCCCTATTTTCTTTACTTTTTTTTTTATTTTTTTTGGTTTTTTTTGTTGTTTTTTTTTTTTTGGTGTTCTTTTGGCAAACGTTGTTGTTTCTGTTGTTCTGTCTTGTCGCTTGTAGCAAATGTCGGCAGTCATTAGTCAATTAGTTGGCCGCCTATCAGCGCAGACTTGACTTAATTTGTTCAGTCAGTCTACGTCCAAACACACAAAAACAACAACAGCAACAACAACAAAAGCAACAACAAAACAAACGAAAATCAAATAAAAGATACAAAAGTATCTCAAACTGTAGCTATATGCAGTATTGCAGTATTTTAAGACTTGGTAAGAAGCCAGAGAACTAAAATGCATACTTGAAAGCTGGAAACAGTTTAGAGTAATAGCTAAAGCACCTGAAAGCTGCAGCTCACTTAACTTCAAGCTAAAGCTCAGTCAGTTAAAGCACAACAAACTTTGATTTGATTCCGGAAGGCAATAGAAATACTTTCTAGCTTAGCTTTAGCAGCAAACAGCTTAAATGAACTGAAAGTTGTTCCAGCTAAATCGAAAGCTCTTTTTAACTATATTTCTAGCAACTTTAAAGCTTTAATTTAACCTAATTCTGGAAAGCAATGTAATTTCTTTCAACTGGAATTGGTAGCAGCTTAAATGAACAGAAAGCTGTTCCAGCTAAATCGAAAGCTCTTTTTAACTATATTTCTAGCAACTTTAAAGCTTTACTTACCGCAACACATTCGCATTTAATGCAATACATGACGCCAAATGGAGGTCCCAGGTCCGCATACCAAGTGGATCCTAATTCTTTAAGATTTTTGCCAAATTGACATTCGGTAACTGAAAAAAGAATGAAATGAGAAAACATTAAAAATCAGCCATCAGACAAAAGAATATATTTATAAATACATATATTTGTACATCTATCTATATGAATTAAATTGCATTTTTTTTCAATTGCCATTTGTTGTTGTTGCTTTGACTATAAAAGTAGATTTATCTATATATACATTTTATGGTTTCTGTGTGTTTTTTTTTTATTTTTTACATATGGGAAATGCTGGCGCCAGTTAATTGCATTTGCCCATAAATATAAATGAAATTTAGTCAATGTCAATGACTATGGGAATGGAAAAAGTTTATGGCAAGACGCGAGATTGTTCCACTGTCTGTAAGGGAGGGAAAGGAAGGAAAATATATTGAAGAGAGAGGTAGAAAGATCGCTACAAATTGTACAAAATTGCAATGCAAAAACAGCGAGTTTTCCAAGAGAAAATTTAACAAATTTAACAAGTTAAGAATGAAGAAAAGAAAAGAGTGATTAAGAGAAAATAAATATATATTAAAGAGAGAAGATTCTGAAAGAAGGCAATGTCAAAAAGAAGTTAAGAAAACTGTTTAAGTTTTAAAGAAAGAATAATCTAAGTTTGCCATTAAAAGCTAATTGCAAGCGGATTGAAGTTATTCAAGTAAAATCTAAGAGCTATATAAAGAAATTTAAAATAGATAGATAGATTCGGGGATTTCCAATAATAGTTATAGAATACGTGATATCATCTAAGCTGAGGAAAATCCCCAAAACTCGATTGAACTCTCGACTTTTCGCAATAAACAACTCTGTTAAGCTGCAGTAGGTTTTGTAAAACTTGTAAGAGACCCTGTATATTATATGAGTTGCCAGGCAATAGCTGCAGAAGAAGAAGCAACCAACAAGCAGCAATAACAACAACAGCAACAGCAATAACAACAACAGCTGTTGCCAGCAGTTGGCGCCACATTCAGTTGCGTTTCCGGCAGCGATTTTCAATTTTACAAATGCAAAAAAAAATCATTAAAAAAAATACACAGATGAAAAAAAAAACCAATCAAAGTGTTGTTGTTGTTGTTGTTGTTTTCAGTGGCGCCAACAAGTGTCAAGTTGTTAGCAGGGGCGGGGATGAGAAGAGGGGCTGGCGAGAGAGGGGAGGGAGAGGCTGCTCTGGCAACAAGCAGGCGACAGATTTGGCTTTTAGACTCAATTTCATTAGCGGCAATATTTTTTTGTAGTCTTATTGTTGTTGTTGCTGCTGTTAATTGGATGGCATTTTGTTGCTATTGTTGTTGCCGGTTATTTGGTATGCAAATCGGGCAAAAGCGCGTTAAATTATTAATATATTTTAATTACCAGGCGCACAGCTCAACGACATCGGCCAAATTACAAATGCTAAAACTTTAAACTCTTTGGCGCCACACATCAGCCAAATGCGCCGACGGCAGCCCCATAAAATTGAAATCAAAAAATATCTAATAGCATTCCCCAAATCATCGCCATAGGGATGTAGACTGATGGACTGCCGGTTACCCAGTAAATAAAATGAAGGAAAAGTGCTTAGAGAACATGAATATATCCTGAAACGAGCTTTTTTTGCTGTTAGTTTTTAGCCAGTTTCAGCTACATAAAACTGAAATCAAACTATTTTCCAGCTAGTTTTCAGTTACTTACAAAAAGCTGAAACACTTTTAGACACCATTCAAAATGTAGACACATAAGATTTGGTTATTTTTAAGCCAACTTCTATTTGTGGACTCGAAAACTCAGGCACTGAAACGCCGCTCAAGCAACAGCTGCTAAAGCTAGGGTATTTAATGTACAGTCTGAAGTGAATAGTTAAAAGTGCTGGGCAATGAATTGGGCGTAAATATCAGAGTATCTCAGTTGATAGATTCTTGTAGTTACTAACAATTTGATACACTATTATTTTCTTCTTTCTTTTTTTTTTTGTTATCATTTGAAAGCAGCTGGCAGAAACTGGGCTACAACTGATTAACAAACTACAAGAAGAAGAAAAAATAGAAGAATACAGCAACAATTCAACTATCTAAGCAAATGAAAACAACGCCTACCCAACCCCCCTAAATAACCTTAGTTAGAAGAACAACAGCAACAACAATAGAAACAACCAGGGGCGGCATTGCCCGACATGGCGTATACGTGATAAGTGGCGCTAACGACGCGCGACGTTTATCAAGTGGCGGTCTTATTATAATTTTTTGTTATTGCTATTGTTGTTATTACTGTTGTTGTTGTCGTTGTTGTTGTTGCTGTTTCATTGGCGCCAGTTTTATTTGCGTGCGAAAATAAAAAAAAAAAAAAAAAAATAGAAGAAACACAATTTAAATGCAAGCAAAGAAAACAACAACAACAATAGAAATTTAATCAGAGAAGACAACGGAATCGCCTTTGATACAAGCTGCCGATTTACGCGCAATAGATTTATAAATATTTATGTATGTATATTCACTAAAATCACAACAACAACAACAGCAGCAACAACAACAACAACAACAGCTATCGAGAAATGCTTGGCCAAGTTTGGTTATGTCTGCTCCCCTTATTAGTACTATATGTATATGCCCATTTTAGTTTTACACTAATTTTCAATTTTTGCTTTGTGCAAAATAATTTGTAAATAAATATATAAATATATAAATATATAATTTGTTTTTCTTTTTTTACTTATATAATTGCAAATTTTAACGTTAATTGGCGCCGTAAAAATGTTTGCGCTTGATTGCATATGCTGTATTTTCACAAAATATCTGAAAATAGCGCAAATATTGTAAATCGTTTTTCTATAATAGCTAAAGTCTCAAAAGTTGTTATTCTACGCAAATTCAAAATCAAACTTAACGGCGGTAATTGGCTGCAACATTTGAAAACGTTCGTTAAATGTTGCCAAGTTGCAATGAAACTTAGTCACAATGTTGCCTGGCAAGTGTTACAGCATGCTGCTAAGCAAACTGAGCTTATACTATGTTAAGCTATGTTGCTAAGCTCTGTGCGCAGCTTCAAATGTTGCTTGGCTACAATGCTGCCAACAAGTTGCTGCAAATGTTGCTCATCCAAGTGTTACAGCATGTTGCTGAGCAGCTGAGCCTTTAGTCATGTTGCTCAAGCTCTGCGCGCAGTTTCAAATGTTGCTTAGTCACCATGTTGCCAACAGTGTCAATGTTGTTTGTTGCCAGGCATCAAGCAAGTGTTGTTGTTGCTGCCGCTGCTGCTGCGCTGCTTCCGTTTCGCTGCAGCCAATAACAGGCAAGTTTTGCATTTTAACAGTTGCTCTTCCTGTTGTTGCTGTTGTTGTTGTTGTCTTTATTGTTGTCGTTGCTGTTGTTGTTGCTGCTGCTGGTGACCCGCCCCTCATTTCCGTTCATCATTTAGCGTTCAATAGCAACAACAACAACAAGAACAACTCATCAGCAACTAAAAGCCAGCTGTTAATTATGGACTGTTGATCTATAGCTTTATTTTTCTATATATGTGTGTGTATATATTCACACACACACACACACACACACTTGCATTTGTTATTGTTGCAATTTGTCTAGACTTTTGATTTATGGCCGTGTTGTTGTTTTCTTTTCTTCTTTTTTCTTGTTTTATTTCGGTTTTTTGCATTGCACAAAATTTGTATTTCCATCATTTTTGGCATTGCATTCAATTGTTGTTGATTGTTGTTGTTATTGTTGCTATTCCAGGGTATTTATTGTTTTTGCTAAATTCATTCATTGATGCAAAACGTGCAAATACGCTTTTGTTGTTGTTATTATTGTGGCTGCTGTTGTTGCCCACAAGAATGTCGCGTGGGCGTGGCATTCAGTCAATTTTAATTTTAACAAGTGCATTGAGCACACACACACAAACACAAACACACTCAAACACACACACACAGACACTAATGTATACGTGTGTTTATTTATAAATTAAATTCAAGACGAAATATCTAGAAACAAATTTACGTCTTTTTACTGTAATTGTTGTTGCTAAATTTGACAGTGCATTGACACACACAAAACAACAATAAAGCGTTTGAGAGGAAGCAGCTTAAAGCTTGCAAAGCTGTTTTAATAAAGTCCTTTTGGGAGTTCAAAGACTAGCTTTTTAGTTAAATCAGCTACAAATGTTTTAAAAAAAACTGCTTAAATAAATAAAGCTCATTAATTACTTAAATTAAGTCGCAAGATAAATCAATAGTATTTACACAGATCTGTAAGTAAAATTATGAATTAACTAAAGCTCTTTTAATAAACAAAGCTCATTATTGAAAGCTCGCTTAGGCAAAACCTTTTTGAAATTTCAAGTCGCTTGCTACACAAAGTATTTAAACACACATTTAGGCGCTTGACAACAATTCGCAGAGTGTTTTTAAAGTATGCTTGCAACATGTGGCATGTGGCATATGGCCAGTTCGCGAGTGTGAATGTGAGTGTGAGTGTGTGTGTGCTGCATTTAGTGGCAAGAACAAACAGATGAATAGTCGCACAATGTGCTAATTACAGTCAAAAGGCAGCGACAGACATTTCAACTTCTAATAAACAATTCTGCCTTCGTCGCCAACACGTGGCCCCACTGTAACTGTGTGTGTGTGTGTGTGTGTGTGTGTGTGTTAGTAGGAGTGTATGTGTGTGTGTGTGTTAGTGCCTTTGGACTTCTTCCTCTTGGTCATTTGTTTTAGCCAACGAAGCAGAGCACTGAAATTCGCCTTGGCGTTTGTTGTGTGTTGCCAAATGCGTTGCTGACTCACATGACGCAGAACCTCTGTCCGTTGCTGACGCCGACGTCGGCAGCGACTGCGACTGCGACTGCGACAGCGACGTCAACGTCAACGTCGGCAGCGGCGTCGCATTGGCGCAGCGTTGTTTTTTTTTTTTCTTTTATAATTTTTTGGCAATTTTTTTGGGTAGTCTACAAACACACAACGCACATATTAACGCACAGTCGGAAAGTGCCTTTGAAAACTTTCCTTTGCTTTATTTTCAGTTAAGATACCCTGTAAATGCTCGAAGTAGGAAACTTAGCTAGCAGTGACTAGTTTAAAATAATAGCTAAGCTAAATAGTTTGAATTATGCCTACTTTTGAAATAAAAAATATATTAAGTGCAAAGAAAACACCAGAAAATGCTTTGTTATGTTTTAAGCTGATAGAATCTCAAGCATTTAAAAATATGCTAGAATCTAGTTAAAAAAATATGGACAGCTGAAATAGCCAAATTTTAAAACTAAATTAGAGAGTTGAAGAATAAAATCGAATACAAATAAAGTATATTCTCCTAAACAGGCTAAAAGCCAACAGAAATCTGAATCTGAATTCTGAAACTAGAACACTGCACTGTAAGTCTTTTTAACAATTGCCCGAATAATTTGTTTATAGGGTATCTCTTAGTCGCTACCTATTGCCTGCTTGCATAGACTTTTCTTTTCTTTTATTTTTTTTATTTATTGTTTCTTTTTTTTTGGCTGCGTGCGGTTTTAATTGAGTTAAAAGATCAGTACAGATCAGCGCATATAGCCATGGTCTGGGGTCTGCGATATATAGAGCAGGCAGTTGTTGTTGTTGTTGCTATTCAGATTGTTGTTGTTGTTGCTGTTGTTGCTCTCTTTTAAATGTTATTTCTGTTTTGCGCCTTAATTAATTCTTGCAAAATAATTATCGCAGAAGTTAAAGCTCAACGTTGAAATTCATAAAATGCTATAAATGAATGCCAAAAAAAATATCAAAAAATATAATAAAAAAAAGTGAATTTTCCTCCTCTACTTTTTAAAGATCCGACCCTCCCCCTAACAGGTGCCACGCCCACTCGGCCTTTTGTTTGCTTTGCTACAAAATTAGACAGTTGAAAGTGTTGAACTGTCAATCAGTCGATGGGGGGGGGGCAATCAATCAAATTGATTGAGCCGCAACTTCATAAATCGAACAATCGTTAAGTTAATAAATAAAGTAGAAGGGGAAAGAAAAAAGGGCAAGGGAAAGGGAAAGACGAAGAAGCAGCTATCAAAAGTCGGCATCGAACAAAAAGAGTACAAATCCAATATTATGAAAAAGAAAAAAATATATATTTTCTTTATTTTTTTTCCTACTTGTTTTATTTTTGGAAAATGCATTATGTGGAAAGCGACAACAAGACGCATTCGGAAGAGTTGGATGGCATGTCATACCGCCCCAGTTTATTTATTTTATAAGCAATTAAATTATTTAAGTGCAAAGCTAACAAAGCACAACGACAACAACAACAAAAACAACAAGTCAACTTGAAATGTTTGCGCGCTGCATTTCTCAGTTGCACATACCCTGTAAAAAGCAGACACCAAGAACAAAAGTCCATCTCAACTGTAAAATAACCAAATCAAAGACTTCTTAGATTTCATTAGAACTAAAAAATGCACACACGGTTATCCTAAAGCGTCTTTTAATTAACTGATTATTTTTAATACATTAATTTATTACTTAAAATGAAAACAGTTAGAAAAAAATTGGAATTCCCTATGAAGTTTTTTAAATATCAAGTTATATTTCCACAAACATGTCAAGGGCTTGTTATAATAATAAGAAAACCATAAAATGGTCACCCTAAAGCTCTATATACTAAACACTGAGCATAATTGAGAGAAAAATGGCAATTGTCTATGAAGTCTTTTCATATTCATTAAGAACTCATTTCTGTTATTTCATTTAAAATATTGCTCTGCCTTGCCAGTCTAAAGATTGTCTTTCCAAATGAATGCAAGGGTATCTGTCTAGTCGGTCAATGTTGCGCACGCTTTTCGCTTCTTTTTGGGGACACACGACGCTCGATGGGCTCGAAATGAAGATCTCTAATGGCTGATTAAGTGCGGAGTCGCTTGTTCCTGATAATTTATGACAGCTGCCTTAGGTGTGATGATGACAAAAAAGGTGGGAGGAGAGAAGTTCAGAGAGGAGCCCAGGGAGGCGTGGCAGGGGGCGCAGGTGAGAGAGTAAATAGACGGCGGCGACGGCGGCAAAACAAATAAAACTCGTTGCTGATGGACAAATAAAAAAAAAACACGGGTGTGTTTTCTTCACGCCCTGTAGATACTCTTCCCCCCACCACCACACTCTCCTTTCCCCACCCCTTCCCCACTCCCTCTTCTCCATACCCACTCATTGACACGAACCCTAAAAAAAATTGTCTCATTACCGAAAAACTAAAAAAAAGTTCAAAAGTGAAAAAGCCGCAAAATGCGACGCGTTTAAAGTCGCTAGAAAAACGCGCGCACAAAACACACAAAAAAGGGGCTCGTTCAGTTGTTGTTGTTGCTGTTGTTGTTTTTGCTGTTGTTTTTGTTGTTGCTGCTGTTGTTGAGCGCCTTGGCAACAACAATTGTTAGAAGAACAAAAATCTATTGAAACGAAAACTTTTCGCGGTCGCTTCTTATGTAAAAAAGCGCTCAAAAAGTAAGAGAGAAATTGAGAATAACATTGGATAAGCAGAGGGAAGCGGAGAGAGCAAAGCTGGCAACAGAGATAAAGAAGAGGAAGAGTTAGTGAAGAGTGTGGGGGGAGGGGAAGGGTAGGGGACAGAAGATACACCTCAATCATAATGAGTGACAATTGCTATCCAATTAGCTAGCAGTTGGTATCCCACACATAACCCAAGTATATCTCATATATATGTACATATATAGATGATATAACTGAACCGCATCCGGTGCTGAGTTCGTTGATGACTTGGATGGGTTTCATAGTGTATATCCATCGGGGTACTTGAACAAATTCAATACACTTGTGATGTAATAATGATATAATATGATAACTAGAATAGAAGTTTTACTGAATACCTTGCGTTATAACAAGATAATCTTATTGAATCTTAAAGAATAAGTGTTCGAAAACTGTAGCATTAATGCAATTGAACTCAAATTTTAAAATGTATTCGAAATATACTGAACCTTTCAAATCAAAAACGGAGCATTTCTAAAAAAAGGATCCTACATATTGACAAAAAAACTCGGTGATCAATTTATTGATTGAATATTGTTTCTAGTTCAATACAACATATGTGATATTTATAGAACACTATATTCTGTAAATTGTAAATTCTTGTACGTACACTGCTTGCCGTGAGCCACTGTTGATCGAAGCGCTTGCAATTATTTGTTGTGTGTCTCTGTGAAATTTGTTTAGACAATTTGTGCATGGTCTAAACCAAAAGCAGCTAATTTCTCCTCCTCTCTGTCTGTCTGTGTGTTGGACTGTGTATGTGTGTGTGTGTGGTGGAGTGTGTGTAGATGAGTGTGTGTGTGTGTAGTGTGTGGTGTGTGTTGCTATTTTGGAACAGAGCAAAAGGCAACTGGCAACGTCTCTGGCCGTAAACATGTTCAATGACTATTTTTATTTTTATTTGCTTTTTTTGCGCTCTTTTTTTTTTTTTGGTTTTGTTTCTGTTGTTGTTTTTTGTATTCATTTTTTTGTTTTTGGTTTTTTTGTTGTGTTTTTTTGGTTTTAGTTTTGCATTTTTCCTCATTTACAAAACAAATCACGCGACTGCGATTTGCCCCGTCGCAGATGTCGTCAAAAGTTCAGGCAGCAAAAAGGCAGCAGACGGCAACAACAGCAACAACAGCAACAACAACAACAGCAGCAACAACAACAACAGCTTTGTGTATACGTTTACGTTGTTGTTGTTGCTAATTTTAAATGCGCTGATAAGTTGCACAAATATTCTAAGGATGTATTTTGTTGTTGTCTGCTGATGACGTTGATAATAATGAGGATGAGGATGATGATCGCTTGTTGCACGCGACTCGATTTGATTTTGGGTCGAAGAAAGAGAGAAACAGCAAGTAAGACAGACAGACCGACAGACAGACAGGCAGACTGAGAGAGAGAAAAAAATAGGGACCACTGCATTCAAGCTCAGATAATATTTATGACAGTTTAGATAGTTTATATTTTATTTAAATGAGCCAACAGGTGCGTTCAAATATATTAATTTTATATATTAAAATGTATATAAAATATATTAATTATATTTATAAACTCAGTCATAAGCTCTTCGATAAAAGTTAGACTCCAAAATCTATGTGAACTTAATGCCATGTTGCTAATAATTTGAATACCATGTATTTTGAGAACTGATCAATTAAACCAACGAAATCAATATTGAGTTTCTACACTCACATTCACCAAACAAACATTTAATAGAGCTTTAAGCTGATTTTTCAACAGCTTTTGTAGAGTCGAATATTGAAATTAGTTTACAGATCTTTAGTAAATTGAAATAATTAAGAATCTAACAAAACTTTGCGCTTAAAGCTGCTTTCCAAGAGCTTTTTTGTAGGTATTAAGCTGCTTGTAATGCTACTAATGAGCTTTATTGTATTAAAAATATATAAATTTAATAAAGCTTTGAGCTTTTCTATAGACCTATTTGAAAGAATGTTTTTTAAGTACTTAAGGATGTGAAAATGAGAACTTTGGCTTAAAGAAAATGAATATTAAATGAAGGGACATGTTAAATAACTGCCAAAACAGAACTATACTATATACATGTCAAATGAAACTGTATAGAAAATCTCGGAAAAGAAAGAGGGAATTTAAATTTGAGAAGACACAAAGAAAATATCTAAACAGTTGCACACATCATAGAAACTGACTGCAAAGGCTGCCGCCTCATATCAGAGATGCACAATTTAGATGATGCGCAACCGACAGAAAAAAAAAGATACATACAGCAACAACAGCAAGAAACGAAACGAAAAAAAGAAGAGGGAAAAATCTTTTAGATATTTAATGTGATGAAGAGGGGGGGGGGTGGGGGGAAAGATTCAGATTCACTTTGGGGCGCTGATTGCGCCTTGATAATTAATGCATGACAAGAATGCGAAATGTGAAATTGCGAGTAGCAATTGTTTGGGGGAGGGGGATAGCAATAAAAAATTAAGTTTACAGCATTGACAATTAGCCCAATTGTTGCCCAGTTTAAACCAGAAGCGAAGCCAATAAACTCTCGTTTGATTTGCATTTATTCTGGCGAGCAATGCTTCCCTCTTCTTCTCTTCAGCTCTTTCTCTCTCTCTCTCTCTCTCTCTCTCACGCGCTTCCCCTTCTCCTGAATGGAACGGAAATGCCAAAAAACAAAAAAAAAAAAGAGCAGAAAAACAAATCCGAAACCCACGAAATCTGTGAAGCGTATCTGTATCTATAGGCTGTGTATCTGTATCTTATTTGCCTACGCGACTGCAGTCGGCACTCGACAGAAAGCAAAAAAAAAAGAGTCAAATTAATTAACACACACACACACACACACACAGTCGAGTGTATTTGGCCTTTTTCTAGCCATGTCTGGCTTTTCTTTTTTGGCTCTTTTTGGGTGGGCGAGCAACGAACTGCAACTCGAACTCTACTGCAATTTGACACTTTTTTGTGGGCATTAAGTGCTTCCTCTGCCTACACGCGACTCTCGCTCTAAGCCCAAAGCGAAAAGTAAAAAACAACAAAAACAAAAACAAAAAACAGCTAAGCCAAGTTAAGCCTCTGTTGCAGTTGCAGTTGCAATCGCAGAGGATGGCGACGCCTCGTCTCGAAGCCAAAAAAGGCTGGCAATGTTGCCAGCAGTTATTGCAGTTGTTGCCGTTGTTGCAACCGGCAACAAATTGGTTGCATTTCGTTTTCGACTGCCTGACATGCAACTGACACTGACGACGACGGACAGACAGACGGACGGAGAGACGGACGGACAACGACGGCAGGCTCATTCGTTTTTGGGAGGCTGTCGCGACAGACCCCAAACAAAAAAGCAGCAAAAAAAAAAACAAAAAAAAAAGAAAATATAAAAAAATCACAAAGAAATGCTAAAGGAAGTCTTTAACAAGTCGAAGCTTAAATACCCTCTTTAAAAATTAAATTCATTAAAATCAAAGACTATAGAATATGTAAATAAAATATACATATAAAATCTACATATTCTTACAATTGTATAGTGGAGTATTTGTTAAAACTATTTAGTAAATCTGTTTGTTTCTCAATTTTTCCAATTTCAGTTTTTAATGACAGAACATCATCTACTTAAACTGTTAGATTTTACAAAACACTTTAGAATATGTATATAGAATATAGACAATTGTAAGTTTGATCAAAAAACTCAGAGCTCAAATAGTCTGAGAAGAACTTAAGAAACTTGTAATTTGAAGAGCTAAGATTCTAACAAAAATAAAGGTATTAAAAGATATAGCTAGTTTGAATAAATACTGATTTATAAACGGTATAAAGATAAGATTAAAGATTTATCATCAAATGATAGTTATAATGATTATTAACAAAAACTCTGAGAGTTAAGATAATATGGAAACATACGATATGATCAGAGAGTCACATTTTTATATTATAGCCATAAGAATCGAAATAACTTTGAAAGTATTCCACTTCATAAAATCTACACTAAACCATAAAAGCTAATATGCATATGGTTACTATATATCTGATGCTACAGTTAGTAGGTATCGTATAACAGCAATAAAGTGAAATACCCTCTACATGAAATGTATAAAAAAGGCAAAAAATTAAAAAATGGGTAAAAAAAAGCAACTTTGGCGTCTGACAGACGTCGTGGCTAAGACTTAACGTTTTAACGTGTTTCGTTGTTGTTATTTCTGTTGTTGTTGCTGTTGTTGTTGTTGTTGTTGTTTTTCATCTTCTTGTTGTATTCGTTAAAGATCATGGATATGTTTGCCGAGATGCCAAAACGGAACGTCGTCTCGTCTCGTCTCGTTTTGCTGCTTTACGTAGGCACATCTTGATTTTCGTTGTTGTTCTTGTTGTTGTTAGTGGTATTTGTTGTTGTTGTTGCTGCTGTGCTGGTTATTGTTGTTGTTGTTGTTGTTGTTGTTGTTGTTGTCTTTTACACGCATTCATTAAAAATAAGTTAACAACTTTTTAACACCTAACTGGGCGGCAGACAGTTGAATAAATGAATTATGCTGACGAATGGCGAATGGGGCATAAGCAATGCCAATGAGATAGCTAAAGGGGGAGAGAAGTAAAACAAGAGGAGGAGGGGCAAAGAGGAGGTTTTAACTGAGTGGAGACAACGTAGGCCGACTAAAGGGGGAATAGGTCGAGAAGAGAGAAGAGGAGAAGCAAAGGGGAAACGCTTGTTAATCAGCTAAATTAAATGCGAAATGAACAAAACGAATTGGTAGTTAGTATGTTGTATGTAGTAGTAGACAGATCAGACCCACTGTACCGCACTCTTAACCCTCCCTTGCCCCTTGCTACCAATGTCTAAAAACGTGCGTGGTTTCTGATGTTTGATTAACCCAACACTGCCCCTCTATGTCTACACTCTTGGCCAAAAAAAAAAAATAGGAGAACTCTTTGCGTTGGTTTTTCATTCATTAAAAAATTAAAAGGCCCATGATGTGCGTGTGCGTGTGTGTGTGTGTTGGCCCGAATTTGTAGTCTTCTGTGGGCCACAACTAACGACTAAATTATGCTGAGCTTTTAATTAGCACTATGCTCTATCTCGACCCTATACAGGTACTACCTCTGGGTGGGTGTGTTTGGGGGCTGTCTATCTATCTATCTATGTATCTATCTATCTATTTGTCTATCTATGTATTTGTGTGTGGGTGGCAAGTGCTAGGCCATGATAAGCCATTGATTTGTTGTTGTTTGCCATGGGTTTTTATGTCTCCCCCTCCTCGACTTTTGTAAGGTGTTTAACTCTTTGAAATTATAAAGTTAAAAGCCAATCTTAAGTTGTTGGCTTTGTGTTAACGACAAGCGATTTCGTTAAAAGTTTACGACCAAGTTGTATAATAACAGTTTAAATCTACACCATTAAAATTCAATGAGTAGGCCTATACAAATTGAATAGTTGTCGTCATTTGCAGTTGTTAGCTTTATGTAAACGACTAACGATTTCAATGATATTAAGTACAAAGCAATAAAACAATGGAATATGACGTTTACACAGGCAATAATCATAATGAAAAGTGCTGTTGTACTAAAGTTAGTCTCAATTACAAATATGAAATTTAGGTAAACGACAAGTGATTTCAGTCAAATTACATAAAAGTTACCAAGGTAATGGACTCTTTCGTTTACAAAAAGAAATTCAAGCATAAATGCTGTAATAGTAAAGTTATGCCAATTCCTGGGTAATAGCTTTATGTAAACGACGAGCGATTTTATTGAAATTAACAAGATTCTAACTACACATGGTTATATTTTGTTTGCACAAACATTTGCAGGAATAGCATGAGGAATTATAAAGTTAGAGCCATTTGTAAAAAAAGAACTTTGTGTAAATGACAAACGACTATGAATTAATTGATTGGAGTGCTTAGTTACAGTTTATTAAGCTACAACAACGCATCAACATCCAACAATCATCATCATCATCATCATCAAGAGTATTTTGCATTGTAAGATGAGAAACGGCTCAAAGTCGTTACAATAAAACCGCAATCTGTTTTTAATTGAAAAGCAACAAAAACAAAAAGCAACAACTAATACAGAAATGAAAGAAAGACAAACAAAATGTAACGCTAGCTGAGTTCTATTGGGTTCTACGCTAGAGTGTTCCCTGTGTCTTTTATTTCTTTGCTGTTGTGTTGTGTAGAAACAGGAAATGCAGCTAATCAAGCGTGTGAGTTGTAACAAATTGAGCTGCATTTAGAACTGGAGGAGCTAAAGAGCAGACCGCCTAGAAAATGGAAATGGGACTGAGTATAAGAATGAGAATGAGAATAAGACAGTCTCTAAGCAGCTTAAAGACAAAGACGAGTTACTTTCTACACGTTTATTTCTGTTATTGGGGTTGCCGACGCCGTTGTGTCTCGGCCAAAAGAGCGACAGGCAGCAAACGGAAGGGAATTCCCGTTTTCCGGATTAGCACAGACATAAAAAAAAAAACACACACAACTGAAAACTGAAAACTGTTGGAAAATAAAAGAATGGAAAACCCAGAAGAAGCAACATAAATTTTGCCGGCTGTCTGTCTGTGTGTGTGTGCGTGTGTGTGTGTGTGTGGGTCTTTTGTACCGCCGGGGATTAAGGGTGCGAGCCATGGGCAATGCCTAGGCACCGACTTGGCCTAAACTACCTGCCTGGAAAAACCCTAGCATAGTGCAAAACATACAAATATTATATTGTTTATGGCCCAAGGCAACAAACATACGGGGCGTATGCGCAATCTTGAGTTGAGAACTTATGCAATGCAATGTAAGATGAGTATTACTTGGAACAATATTATTATTATTATTAGAGAGACTTACCCGCTGGTCTATTGGAACGTCTGGGAGAATCCTCCTCGAGCATGAGCGGAAAATGGCGTCGCGCTTGAACCGTTAGGGGAAAACAGCTGGACAGGCAGAGGAGCAAAGCAATGATGAGCAGTTGTTGCAATTTGCCTTGATAATGATATGTGTTGCTGTTGTTGTTGCTGTTGTTGCTGCTGTTGTTGCTGTTGTTGTTGCTGGTACTGTTGGTGTTGCTGCTGCTGTTATTGCTCTCGATGTCTGCTCTGCTGTCCAGTGTTTGCACGGTTCCCGTGGCCCCAGCCAAGGAGGCAACATTCGTCAAGTTGTTAAGCATTTCGTTAAGATTTTCTTTTTTCTTTAGCTTTTTCAATATTTCAAATTCAATTTCTTTTCACAGCACAATTCAAAAAAAAAATAATAGTGTTTAAATGATGTTATATCAAGTAATTTGGCAACAGAAAAAAAAGGAAATAATTTCAGAAATTATAATTAAAATTTGAGTTAAGTTTGTTTTGTTTTTATGTTGTTGTTGTTGTTTTTGAAACTAATTTTTTTTTTTCAAAACACAGAACCGACAAAACCGAACCGAACCGACGACAAAACGAACGTTATTTTTGAGTTTTTCTTTTATTTATATATATATATTAATTTTTGATTATTATGTTTTCTGCTCTGCTTTATGATTAGATAACACACGCGTGTTGTTGTTCTTGTTTCTTTTTTTTTATTTTGTATCAAGACACTTTTTAGCTGCACTTTTCATGAGAATACAAAACTCTTGCAATAATTCTGTAATTAATTATGCATATTTCAAAATATATATATAAATATATATTTCTATTTGTATTTTCGCACTAAATGTTTTTGCACATAATTTGATTTATTCACGCAGTTTTTCCCCAAAAAAATAAACTTGTTGTTGTTGTTAATATGGTTGTTGCTGTTGGTTGTTGCTGTTGCTTGTTGCTGATTGTTGTCTGTTGCTTGTTGTCGGCGAGTCGGCGAGTTTTTATCTACTAGATAGCTCACGGGGCGCACACGCTGAGTATATATATGGGCTCTGGCTGCTGCGCCGCTGCGCTGTCTGCTGCCTCAATATATCAGTGTGTGTGTGTGAGTGTAAATGTGTGTGTGTGTGCGCGATGACGACGTGCGTGTGAGAGTGTATGTGTGTGTGTGTGTGTTGGTGTGTGTTTGTTGTGCGGTTGCGAACGTTTAGGAAAATAATGTCCACAGACGGTATCGGTCGGTTGAATAAATAAACTAAAGCCCAACAGCAGCAGCAGCAGCGCAGTCGGCGTTGGCAGCGCAACGCTGGCAGAGAGTGAGAGAGTATCGAAACGCAGTGAGAGAGAGAGCAAGAGCAAGAGCAACAGCGTGAGCACGAGAGCGAAGGCAGGCAAAAATTTGCAGACAACATGACAGTGTTGTTACTTGAGCTATTTTATTGCTAGACTTGACATTTTTATAATATTTTACCACTATTAAACCACCAAAAGTTGTAATATTTTACTTAATTTATTGGAATATTAATAAATAATATTGAAGCTAACAATAATTGCTCAGCGCAACATTTGGAATATATGATAACAATTTAAGTAAATATTATGATACATTTTTCAAAAGCCAACATCCACAAACAATCCAATTTAGAGCAGGTTTAACGCTATATTTGTCATTTTAATAATAACAGTAACTGTTAAATTTGACAAGAATGCTATTAACGAGAATTCTAGCTATTTTTTTAAACAATTTTTCAAAGAAGAAAACTAGTAATTTCCATTTTTTAAATGGTAAATTTTTGACAGTTTTTATAATTATTTTATAATTGCAAAGCTGGAAACTTTGACAAAAATTCAATGAGTGGGCAGCTAGATTTCATCAAGTTTTGACTACATTTCTTAAGTATAAAATAAGTAGTTTATTAAACAAAAAATAGCAAAAGCTAATCTCTTCTTTTTTGAGGTTTTATTTGGCGACCAAGTTTAATTTCCATCAAATCAGTTCGTTTATACTCAATTGTAAGCTATATTTTTAAAATTTACTAATGCAAAATGCCAAAGAAAAGAATTAGATTCGAAAAGATGATGTAAAAACATCTCTAAAAAATTTGAGCAATATACAGTGAAACCTCTCTTGGGCGGACACTCATGGTCGCCCAATTTGTGTCCGCTCAAGGGGAGTGTCCGCCTATAGGAATATTTTTTTTTACTACTGCGTCTTAAAAAAATAATTTATTTTGGTTTGTCGAGCGTTCTTTAATTTCTTCTGTAATATGCAGGACTGCAAATGGCTTTCCAAATGTTATACGTATTCAAACGCTTTAAAGTCATTTTGAACTAATTTTTTTAATTTCTTAATTGTGGTCATCGCCTTATCATTCGAATTTATTGGGTCAGGATCATAGTCAGGCTCTTCCGGTTCTTCTTCGGATTCCGAATTATCATTGTTTCCGCCCACTTCTGATTTTTAATGACAAAACTAGCTCATTTTTAAGAAATTCGTGTCCCGCCAAAAGAGGTTTTCGTTCGTTTTTGTCCTTTTTTTAGTGTCCGCGTCCGCTCAAGAGAGTGTCCGCTCAATAGAGGCAAAATTGCTCTGAAAACCCCACCAAAACCAACGTCCCCGAAAAAGTGTCCGCCCAAGGGGGTGTCCGCCTATTAGAGGTGTCCGCTAAGGGAGTTTTCACTGTAAATATACTGTAGAATAAAATCTAATAAAATGCTCGAATAAAATCAGTTATGTCAAAACGATTTTTGCTATATTTTCTAATCTGACATTGATCTAGATTAAATATATTTTAAAGTTCAGATGCCTCCATCGAAGAAAACTAAATAAAAGTAGCAGCTAAGAAGCTACAGACTTAATATTTGTAAATTTTCTCTTAGCTATTTTTAGTAATTATAATAGTAATTACTAATTAAAAATGTAATTATTGAATTCGTTTAATTTAGCTATTTAAAGTCTGTTAAACGCTGGCAACACTGCAACGAACGTAAGTGTTGCGAGAGCGAGAGCAACAGCGCAACATAGTGAGAGAGCGACGACAGTCGGCAAGAAGAGAGAGCGGCAGCATTGTGAGAGAACGCGCGCAACACGAGAGCGCAACAAAGTTGCTGTGGCTTCTGCTGCTGCTGCTGCGTTGCGTCGTCGTTGTCGTCGTCGTTGTTGTCGTTGCTGATCGTGTGTGCTCGGCTTTTGCTGGTGCTGTTGTTGCTGCTGTCGCCAGCGTTTTTGGCAGCAGCAGCAGCAGCAGCAGCAGCAATTTTCTTTAGCTGCTGTTGTTGTTGCTATTGTTTGACATTTGCTTTTGGTTGAAACTTGCGTCTGTTGGTGTTGTTGTTGTTGCTTGAGTCGCGTGTCGCAGAGATGCTTAACCGATGACGAACGACGCGTCCGTCGACGCGACGTCAATGCAAAGTTGAATGAGCGCATGCGTGCGTGCGTCTTTCCCATCCCCCTCACCCACCCACTGCAAGCCTGTAAACATTGTATCCCAATCTCTTTTCAAAAGCGCCTGCGCAACATGTTGCACTGTTTTCCATTTGGCGCAGCAGCATGTTGACAAGCCTTTGACTACCTGCTTGCTGCAAATTGTTGCGTTTTTTGGCGTTGACTGCGCGTGGGCGTGAGCGTCAACGTCAGCGTCGAAGAAGAGGATGAGCTCTATGTACGTGTGTGTGTGTTTGTTTGTTGGTGACATTTGCCTGCGCATCCTGTAAGCCAATCACAGGCTTGCACTACAAAGAGAGGGAGAGAAACTCTATACGAGTTTGTTGTCCGATCGAGATGAAATTTTGAGAACAGTTACAAACTATAGTGTATATCATATGTACCAATATGTATTTAACTAAGGGCGCTCTTTAAAATTGGTTGCTACTATGTATGAACGGGGGCGTGGCATAATAGAGGAATCTACAAACCAATTCTTTTGTCTAGTTGTTCATGTGGAATAAATAGTTTCAGCTAATTGTCCAAGACTAAACCTTGACTTTGTTTACGAATCTGATATTCTACATATAATTCTGTTCAAAAATATTAGGGTGTAATTCCAAATAACGTACAAAAAACAATAGGCATCTCTTTGTTTATACACATTGCAGTTAATCATGTTAGGCTTTTTCTAAGCTACAGGGCATTTGCTAGCCTGGCACGCCATAGATTATTTAGGTATATTATTATGTACTTTCGTTTACTTTCCTAATGTTAATCCAAAGTTGAGCTCTTTAATCTTAAAAGTGATGACTTGATGAACTTTGTGCGCAAATAAGGAAGATTCAGATGATAAGTACTTGATAAGAAAGTTGCCTCACAGGTCTGTCTAATTTGAGATAGCTCTGGATTATACATAAGTATGTATGTAGGTACATCCTATATCAAATGATTTATTTTATAAGTAGTTCCATTAGAAATCAAGTGAATTCTGAAATGGTATTCTTTCTTTTAAATCATATACGAAATTATGTTTTTAGAACTAAAATCTTTTTATTTAGCACATTCCGACCATTCTTTAGTCTTCCCTAAAGACACGGGCCACAGCTGTCATAAGTTTTGTTTGGTTTGGGCCAAACCAGTTTTTAGTTAAGGATCAGAGATGCCACATTTGATTATGTGTGTGAATTGCAAGTCATGGCAAGGCGTTAATCAAAAGCTGCTAATTTCTTGATTATACGATCAATTAACTATGGCCAGAAACACACACACAGAAACACGCACACACAAACAGAGACGGAGACAGACAGAAATATTCTGGGAATGACTAAATCAGCAGATTAATCATACACAATATCTGGGATGAATTTTCCATATGCTTTTCACATTTTCATTTTCATTTCATTTCTTTTTTGTCATTCTCTTTTTAATTTCATTGAAATTTCGTCTCTTTGGCTGGCGGCAAATCCCTTTATGGCCGCCGATATATCATTTTAAAGCCAGAATATACAAATATATTTATGTCTTCATATTATTCGCAACATGTTGTTGTTTCTATTGGTCGTTGTTTTTGTTGTTGTCGTTGTTGTTGCTCTCTCTGTCTCCGAGTTGACTGTGGCACGTGTGAGCGCAATTAAAAAAATGGTCACAAATATATTAAGTATTAGTAATAAATATTGTGGCAAAAGAAATATGAAAGACATTATGACAATGTACAAACGAAAGTTAAGTTTCAAATTTAAACGAAATCAAATCAAAAACGAATCTTAAATACACTTGCAATTCAAAACGGAGAGTTTACTTGATAATCTAAGACTTAGACTTTCATAAACTTCAGTCCACATAAGTCTGTCTACCTGTTTGCTATTGATATATGTATATATAAATTGATTTTGTCAGCGATACACAGTTAGTCAACAAATTGATTTACATCATTATACTATGTTTAACGTTTTAAATTACTTAGCTTTGTTTTAAGACCAATTTAAATAATAGAAATAATAAGAAAATTATTTTTGAGCCACATGTGTGAATATTTTAATTTGTTAAAACCATTACTTAATTAACTGTGTCTTGTATCTGTCAGTTTAAGTTTAATTAATATTACTTGACACAGTTTCGCGCTAAAATTAAACAATTGAAGAGCTGTTGCAGTTGCATGTGTGTTAAGGGAATGCATATACCCTGTGGCAGGGTATAAATATGCAGAACTCAGTCAGACAACTTTTTGTATGTTGTCGAGTGACGAGTGCCGACTGACGAGGGCTGCTTGAGAGGAAAGGAGAGGGCGATATCGGGGGGAGGAGACGTTTAGTTAATTAATTTGTTTGCTTTCGATGTCGATTTCATTATCAACAAGCAGAAGACAGCAGAAAAAAGCAGACAGCAATAACAACAAGAGCAACAACAACCACAACAACAAGAACAACCACAACAACAACAACAACAACCACAACAACAACAACAACAAATTAAATGTAGCGCCAGGCGTTGGCAATAAAATCGCGCGATATCGTTAACAATAATTTCTGTCACTCTTAAAGCAAAAATAAAACAAATTAAAATAGTTGAAGAAAAACTAAAAAGAAGAGAAAAGAAAATTATGAAATAATATGCACGAAAATAGGCAGATGGCAACCGACAACAACAACAACAACAACAACAACAACAACAACAACAACAACAATAATAATGCGACAGCAACACGCATTTTTTATTATTTATTTATTATTATTATTTTTGTTTGTATTTTTTTTTCATTCTTTTTTTGCTTTTAGCCGCTTTTCCATTTCATAATTTTTTCGCATACAATTTTTACACGAGAAATAATTGTGTGTGTTTTTTTTTGTCAGCCTCATTTAAAGCGCTTTGAAATATTCCTATAAATGTTTTGGCCTCACGGCCCGTCGCAAACAAAATAGCCAAAAAGAAGAAAAAAATAGCATTCAAAGAGAACAACAACAAATACACACATATAGAAAGATCGAAATATATACAGTGGCAAACTAAAGTTAACATACTCTCCAAATTACAATCTCTGAGAAATCCAACAATCAACTTAAAAACTAAGCAATTATGAAGTATTGTTGTTAAATTAACCTTTAACAAAAATACATCCATATTTTATGTAACGTTAAAAAATTCTTGGAAAAAACAAACAAATTCTGAAATGGACAAAAGTCCAAATACTATGGAGGTTTAGATTAGGCAATTTTACAATACAAATGTTACAATACCTTTTGTTAATTTGACTTTCAATTAGAAAAATGTTATCTAGACTTTTAGTCCATGTTTTTTGTTTATTATTTTTTAACGCTATATTAAATATTTTGTAATTCAATATAAAAATTAAAGTTTAAGCAATACTGCATCATTACTTGTCAGAGAGCAAAAATTGGTTTGGGTGTGTGTAGACTTTAGTATTCCACTGTAAATACACATACAATGATATATCTGTATCTGTATCTGTATCTGTATCTGTATCTGTATCTGTATCTGTATCTGTATCTGTATCTGTATCTGTATCTGTATCTGTATCTGTATCTGTATCTGTATCTGTATCTGTATCTGTATCTGTATCTGTATCTGTATCTGTATCTGTATCTGTATCTGTATCTGTATCTGTATCTGTATCTGTATCTGTATCTGTATCTGTATCTGTATCTGTAAAAGTGCGATATCTGTCGCTTGTCTATAGTATGTTAAGAAATGTTAAATGTCTGAAACATGCGTACAAAATGCTAATGCAAAAGCAACAAAAACACCAACTACAACAACAACAACACCACCCTGAACACCAACAACAAACAGACAGCAATCAACAATCAGCAAGAAGAAGAGAGAGAAAAAAAACAGAGAGACAAAAAAAAGGAAATGAAAACAGTTTTCTAGACGGTCGCCGAATGGCAAAAGAACTGAAACAGAAACAGAAACAGAAAAATGCTTTTCTTTTGATTTATGTACTTTTAGCGAGCGATGTCGACGTCGACTGCGACTGCGACGCTGGCAGCACACACACACTCACACACACACTAGATACAGAGTCTTGTATTCGATTTGTGTTGCACTTGCAGCAACATTTGTGGCATAATATGGAGTTTCCAAGCAAATCAGATGCAAGATTGTTTCACTTAACGCCTTCCTAGAATTTTAACGGATTTCAACTTAAGATACATTTATTTAGTTCAGGAAATTTGGATAGTTTGAAGAATACGACAACTTTAAAAGCTAAAATTGTTGTCTTTTGGATACGCTTAGGATAAATGTATTTGATATCGCAAAGATTTGACTTGAAGAGCTGGAAAGTTTTAGAATAATTGTCAGTTGTTGAATCAATCCTTTGAAGATCAAGAAAACTTGAAAAACTCTTTCATTAATAACTTGAAAAGTTCTTAGGAAAGACTTGACTAATAAGATACTTTATTTAGAAAAAAGTGCCTAGATGATTTATACATGTACATTTATATTTGTTTAGTTATCGACTAAACTAACTGAATACGAGTATAAGTTTTTAATATCTCTTGCCATATGCCATTTACTTTACATTACGATTCTACGAATAGAGCACTTGTGGATTGATTTAGTAGTAATTTGCTTAGTTATCTATCGTGTGTTTATATGATTGTTATATGGCTAAACGTGCAGTGAGAGATATAGACTTTACTTTATGATATACTACCTTACATATATACGAATATATGTATGTATAGTTATATATGTAGTATAGATCAATGCAATCACCTGCTTATCTCTCTGGTCTATTGTCCAAGTTAAGACTTTAATGTGTTTACACCAAATTGGCAACGGTAGCGATCGTACGATCGATCGACCGATCGACCGATAGACCCATCGAACTGATCGTTTCACTAAGAATTATATCATCGTTATTATTGCGTTGATTGATTGTTGTAAATGTAGTTGTTGTTGTAGTTGTAGTTGTAATTGTTGTTCTTGTTGTAATGTAATTGTTTGGCCCAGAATGTGCGGCAACTAATTGTGTTGACTGATAGCTGGAACATTCTATGCAGTTGCCGCTGCCTTTGACGTTGCGCATACGACGCGTAATCCGAGACTGAGATACACATTTCGAACGGTAGCTGGCAGCGTATCTTAACTTTTTGACGCACCGACAACCGCAGCTAACGAAATGGAAATCAAAATCAACTGACTGACAATCAAAGTAAATCAAGACTTTAATTCCAAGCACACAAGTCTCTCTCTCTCCCTCTCTCCATTGATCTCTTTATATCTCGGTCTCTATGTCTATCTTTCTGTATATCTACACAGCGCAAAAATTGTTCTAAAAATTAAATGAAACATTGTGATACATTGTTGATAAATATGCACTAATGGGGAGTAAATAAAAATAATAATAAATCATTATAATATTTGTATCTGTAATTTATAAATTTTACTCTTTATCTATATCTTTACCACATCTATAGCTTTGATCAATTTGTACATCATTATGTCACAGTTGAAAATGTATCTGTGTGCAGCTTTAACGATGTATCTGTAATCTGCAATTGTAGTTCTATCATTGTATCTATATCTATCATTGTATATGCATCTTTATTTATCCAGCTCTGCATCAGCAAATACAAATCAATATTTATGTATGCATCTATGAAACTGTATCTTTTTACAGATATATATGCATATATCTGTATATCTCTCTTGTTTCTGCAGCTTCATATCCGACTCTACATCAATTATGTATCTGTATCTTCCTAGCCGATATTTGTATCTATAACTCTGACTATTTGTGCATATCTTGGCATCACAGAGTATTGCTATTTATTTGCATATATTTATATTTTATTTATTTTTATAATTTTATTCTCTATCTATATTTTATACATACATATTTATATGTGCATTTGTATCTATATTTATATTTATATATTAATTAAATGTTATTTATAACTACATATATCCGCATTTGCGGTAGGTTCAAATGTACATATATATGACTATGTCTGTTATTGTTGTTGTTGTAAGTGTTGCTGTTGTTAGTGTTGTTGTTGCTGCTGTCGTTGTCACATTGCTCATTGACCGTTGTTCGGTTGTTCGGTTGTTTGGTTGGTCGACGACGCAACGTTTGTAACTGTCAATCATAAATTAGATGCCAATCAAAGTAAATCACAAAAAATTGTGCCTGATTTAAATGGCAAAAGGCAATAGCCACTGCACATGTGTTTCATATTAAAAGCATATGCAATTGTTTATTTCTCATTTGTGTATTTGTGTATATGCTGCTATTTTTTTTGTTGATTGTTGATTGTTTAGTTTGCTCGATTTGTTAGCTGTCCAACCAAAGCGACCATGATCCATCATCGAACAATCTTGTAGAGCAAATGCCATAGGAATTGCTTTACTACACATACAAATTCAGTTAAAGGCAGTGCTTTAGAAAGCACATGAAAGCTAACGAGCCATAAAAGAAAAGCTTACACAAAGTTGATAGCTAGAATGATTAATTCTTAAATGAGTTCTAACTATTTTCGCTACTCAGACAACCTTTTTATTAATGTTTGTAATGTAAAGAAAACCTTCTTGGATTAAAGTGAATCGCGGTATCCTAAAAAATCTCATTTAAAGCTTACAACTAAACGTATTGATTTAATCGTGATATTGAACTACTTTCGCTTTAATTTATTGACTTTCCATCAAAGCTTGCCTAAAAAGCCTGGTCTTGGATTAAAATGAAAAGCGAGAATTGTTATGCACATTAATAAAGTTGTATATACCTATATTAATCACATTTTTCTACTCTCGTTTACAGGCACGTCGTTCAGCTCGTGTCATTTGGGTAAGTTAAAAGTCTTAAATTCTTACTAATCGCAATTCAAGACTTTATGTCATAGTAACAACTTGGTAACATTATGACTCAGCCTTCTCTCTTTCCTCCCTCTGTCTTTTTATCTACATATCTATCTGCTACTTTGTATCTGTGGGAAGAGCAAACTGATATTAAGTATACGTCACGTGTTTAGTTTAGCATTTAAGAGTTGGGAAAGTTTAAAGTGGATTTTAAGTCCGTCATCGAGTTGTATGAATATTTATACGGGTATTTGCCAATTGGCACAGCTGACAACTGGCTGACAACAGCCGTAAACCAGGCTGACAACAACCTGTGAGTGATCCAATCCACAGATCGATCAATTGATCGATCGGTTGATTGTACAGTGGGTCAAATGCAATAAATTAAGACATTTCAAATGGGAAAAGTCTACGATGGAGAATTATTATAAATATTATTACAATTATATCATATTAATAGAATAATTGGTCATAAATATGCGTTACTCAGAGTTGTGATGAACATTCAATGTGAGTTCGATGAAAACTAATGGTTTTTACAATCGAAATTCTTTGTTGTCAGGCCTTTCAAAGAGAAAACCATAACTTTGCAAAAACTAAACAGATTTCCAAGCAGATTGTCTTATTTTTTCCCACTAAATGCCAACTAAATTAAGTATTTTTCAATTTGTAAAGAGATTTTACCTTTGATATTTCTAAGGGAATTGTTTCTCTTAAAATCTGGTTTTATTTTGAAGTATACCTTGCCTTGTTTCATTTCCAGTGTTTCTTTTCAAAGAAAATGTAAATTTTATTGTTTCATTCGCACTGTTTCATACAGTTTTCGTTCCACGTTTCAAAATGTTTCCAATTCCACTGTTTCATATCTATGACACTTTTTGAGATCGACTTTAAAGTGCACTGAAAACGCCGAAACCCTCAACACCATAAAAAAAAAGCAAAAACAATAGCAAATGACAAACAGTAACAGCAACAACAACAACAACAAATGTGAAATACTCAAAGAATGTGTTTGGAGGCAACAAAAAAGAGAAAAAAAATAGCGAAGGCTGCGTCATCAGCGCCAGCAATTTATGTGCTTATTTAATGCCAACGTCGCTGGCTGACACCCCCTTTGGCTGCTCCCTTACCCACTTCACTCTTCACCCTCTTGTTGCCAGCCAGCCTCCGCCACTGCCACGCCCTTTTGCCGATCGCTGATCGCTGATCGCTGATCGTTCCAATCGCCATGCTGTAAGTCACACCAATTGCTAATGCCCAGCGCGATCCGAGCAGCCATTGAATTGTAAATTGTAAATTGTTTTCTTATTTTTATTTTATTTTTATCATGCCAGATCCGATGGGATCTACAAAAAGCTACCCAACTACGATCCATCGATCCATCCATCGATCGATTGATTTCTGTACTTTTTTTTTTTTTGGTCGCCCTTCAGCCACAGTCTAAACATAGTAATTTTTATTACCAACTTCATTGCCAGGTAATTGACATTTTTCTCCATTCTTTTTTCTTTTTCTTTATTTTTGGGTGTGTGTCTTGGCTAAGTGCTCTGGGGCTCTGATATCAGCATTCCTTAAGCAAAAGCAAGATAAATGACGACTATTAAATACCCTGTCGTAAAATACAATCTTTAATCATATGAGAAAAGCTCTTCAATTAAAGCTAGTTAAATTTTGGAGAGCAGAACTTTATAATCAAATACAACTCAAATACAAATACCAATTTGCGATCCTTCATTTCATTGATAGCTCTAAGATATAGTAAGTCGATCCGACAGTTCTAAATAAATATCGTTTCTTTTTGTACAAGAAGCAACTGTGTCAATTTCAATGACTGTAGCTTTTACGACAGCTCAGTTCAGTTAGTTAGTTGTCAATTATTATACCATAGGTAGTCCAATTTTATGACAAAAGTGTAATACTCTGCGTTGATGAGGGAATACCTTAATAGCTTGATCAGTTGGCCTCTGAAATTAGCCGGGAATGTGCTTGCATATAAAAGTATACGCAATATATAGTTATACTTATGTACATATGTATTCTAATGTGATACGATTTATAACACTTTTGATTAGTTTGTGGATCGATTAGCATATCTTTAATAGGTTTATCGACAGCATTTGAATGGCTAAAGTGCACAAAGTACTCGCATTATTATGCTATGTCCCTTACAAATGGGTTATAACTGAACAATTCAATCGATCAATCAACCATATGTATATTTATCATTAATCATCGTCTCATATCGTAGATCTTATATCGTATAACGTTTAAGTGCAATTTCCATGGCAATAACTGTAATTGCAGTTGTATGTATCATATCTATCATATACCGTTACACATATATATTGATATATACACACTTTATACACTATAGAAATTGTCATACACAATTTTTACTCGTTGTTTTGAAGCTGAAGATGGAGAAAAAAGGTTGGCTGCTTGTTGTGTTGTTTTTGTTGCTGCAGGACACGATGCTGGACATTCGGCTAACGGTTAACGGTTAACGATTAACGATTAACGGTATTTTCGGCAATTCGTTTTTTTTTTGGCTATCAGACTTTCGTGTTGTCTCTTCGGCCTTTTTCGTTCTTTCGATCGATTTCGCTGCGTTTTCGTTGTCGCGCGCGTCTTTCCTAGCGGCGTTCGCGATCTTGGACAAACTGATGTTAGATTAAATGCGACGTCGTCGTCGTCGTCGTCGCTGTCGTCAGTCAGCGTCGACAGTCAGCGTCGTCAGTCAGCGTCAGCGACAGCACATCAGTGTTGCCAACACAACTTGGGATAGAAAGTAATAGCTTGTTTGAACAATTTAGATAGCCAAACCATATAACATTTTTTATTTATTTACTTAAGATTAATTAAAATCAGTCAACAAAAAAGTCAATATTTAAGCTAGCAATTATAAAATTAAAATTAAAATTAAAATAAACAACTTTAATTGTGTACAATTTTAATTATATATAACTTACAAAGTTGTAAAGTTGTTGATTCCAAATTTTATGCAATCAGACCAATCAGTTTCAAGCTAAAAAATATACTACTAGTCTTATATTAATAAAACTAACAAAAATAAAAGTATTGATTAAAACGCAAATTTTCTTCAAATTGTTCTATATTTATGTATAGATAGTTATCTATTTAGTTATAGTTATTTATTTAGTTATAGTTATTTATTTATTTATCCATCTACACTATTAAAAAAATTAAATCCCAACAACGAAATTTTGTCAATAATGTCGAATAATGTATAATTATGAAACGATTTTTATCAAAATCATAGATCTTTTATATAACATTTAGTTAAGCATTGAAGCAACGGTCATGAGTTTATCTCTTATTAAAAGATAAAAGATTTTTAAAATTATTACACGTTAAATTGTGTTATTCAAGCACAATATTATGTCTAAAGCTTAACGTTTTTTTTTATGTATACCAAGTATTTTGAAAACCGACCTGTACTCTGCTGAAAACTCGCTTTTTTTCTTATGCCAACTTTCCCAATTGGCCAAATAGATTGGCCACATATTTTCAACTATAAAATACCTAATTACCTCAACAAAATTTTTGTTTTATCGATATGTGAGTATATTGAGAATATTTTAACATTTGCAGCTTGAAAAAGAAGTTGAACAATTTTAGAAAATAGCCAAATTTTAACTAATATAATTTGCTGAAATCTTATAAGTAGCAAACATATTTTTGGCTTTTGAAAATATTGCTAAAAATGAGTCAAATTGGCAACACTGTAGAGCAGAGCATAGAAAGATGTCTCTTTTCAGTCTCTTCTGCTGTTCTATGGCCCCCTCGCTCTCACTGACACTCTCTCTTCTCTCTCTCTCTAATGCTCTATCATTTTGTTGCTCATTTTTGTTTTTGGTTTTTTCGTCTATGTGACAATCGCAAAATAGACAACGGTCGACAGCTGCGCTGCTTGACACTGACGTTAGCGTCGCTGCTGACGTCGCAGTCGCTGTTGACGTTGACGTTCTTTTGTATTGTGTAGCTTTTTTGTTGTTGCTTTTGTTTTTAGCTTTTTAGCTTTTTAGCTAAGTAGTGTGTTTTTCTTTCGGTATCTTTTTTTTGTTGTATTGTTTTTACTTAGCGTTTTTGTCAACATGCACGAAGCGTGCGCGCTCCGTTCACTGGATTAGTTGTTGTTGCTGTTTGGCTTATTGTGGATTTTAAATTCATTTCTCTCTATATTGTAGTTGTTGTTGTTGTTGTTGTTGTTGCTATTATAACGTGTATTTCATATATTGTTTGTTTGTTTTGTCTTTGGCTTGTCGCTATCTATTAAACCAACGCCCAACCCCACCCAGCCTCTCACCTGACACCTTGCCCCACACCCTCATAATGATCGCTTGCTCCCTCTCTCTCTCTCTCTCTCTCTCTCTCTCTCTCTCTCTCTGTCTCTGTCTCACCTCTCCTCTTTGTCACTCTGCCTGCTTCTTCTTCTCCCCCGCTAATGACGCTTAATGAAGCATGCGCTGTCGTTCAACAGCAACAACTACTAATATAATAAACTATAACAAACCAAACCAAACCAAGCCCCAGTTGACAGTCTTACCTCCTCCCCCTGCACAGTTACCCCCTTCTCCACCTTCCCACACCCTCTGGTGCTTGGCACTAACCTACGACAGGCAGCGTCACATTGCCGCACGCGGCGTATGCGCAATGTGCGAAAATGTCTTACATTGAAATCGAAGCAAAAGGCTTTTAGTAAACAAATACCCTGTAGAAAATCAGAAGAAGATATATTTTGTGATGAAAAAAATATATAAAAATACAATTTTATTAAATTAATTATTAAATTAAATTAATTAATATTTTTTACCTTTTTTTTGTAACTAAGAGCAGAAGTTTGAAATTTAAAATAGAGTTAGGAAATACGTTTTAAAATATGAGCTTAAATTATTTTAATTATAGAATATGTTACTACATTTGAAAAGCTCTTTTTATCATAAGAGCCCAAAGCTACATATTATAATTGATTTACAAATATATAATAATACTTAAAATAGAAATTCAATCCTTTCTAGGATACTCGATTAAAATAGAGTATACCTGAGAGTTTCACGTTCATTTAAATACATTTTTCTGGTTTGTTTTATTTTGTGTTTCCGATTTAAATACATATATTCTTTAAGAGAAACTTAGTTTAAACATATTAATATCAATATTAATTCAGACAATTTCAAAGCTGATGTTTTTTAAAATAAAAACCAAGTCTGCATCAATTTTTATAGTTCAGAATATTTTAAATGCCTGAAATCATCCAACAAATAGTTGTCACTTTGTTCTCGTTAAGAAATTGAGATCATCAGCTTATTGTTTAGTTTTTAAAAGAATTTTTACTAGTCTAGATAAATATTTTCAACTCCCTAGCTTTATGCAGGGTATCTTCCAGTCAAGCTGTAATTGTTTTGCATCGACTTGACTCGTTTGTAATTGTAACTTGTGCGTAAATGCAAAAATATGTTTTGATTTTTGGGCAAAAATATGTTGAGATATTTTTGGAATGTTCTATAGCGTTTGACGGTACTAAGATTACACTTGCCACACATATGTGCAACAGTGCAACAGTGCAACAACAGCAAGGAATCATGCACAATTTTGTGGTGCAGCTGCTGACGTCATTTGGCGTGAAATGCTGGAGATGCCATCACGATGATCCATCATCATCATCATCAACATCATCATCATGACGAGCTCTCTCTCTCTCTCTCTCTCTATCTCTATCAACTTTGGTAGACAAATTTAGATATAGTTGTCGGCATATATACTTAGCTGATATGCAAGTACGTCTATTTAGAATGTACAATGTACATACTCGTATTATGCATTTCGAGTCTGGCTAAAAATAGTCATAGAACATTTGCTTATGGAATGTCTCGTGGTAGACTCTGATATACGAACCAACTATTTACCTAGCTAAACACTCACCTATACTCAAACTCGAGTATGACTGTGAGTATGAGTGTGAGTATGAGTGTGAGTATGAGTATGAGTTTCTAATCTGGTTTCCCTTTCCATTCATATTCCGTCACGATCCGTCGTCTACTCAGACATCACTCACAATATACTATGTATATGACTATAAGACAATAGTAATTGCAACTGCAGTTCAAGAGGTTCAATTTATCAGATCTCAACTATATACATATATATCTTCAGATCTGCAGCTGTGACATGACAATGACAACACTCGAAAGCCCTTCTACCAAATGAGATCAGTATTCTATACTTCAATGTCTCTATTTCTAATGTTTAGATTAGTTGTTACAGAAATTAAATTCAAAGTATCAACTATATAAATTTAAACTGGACTGTGAATAAACTTAGCTAAATGTTTTGTTTCTTATCATTAGGCAGGTAAAACTTTATCACCACTGTATTATCATTAAATTAAATGACTTTTTAATATATACTCAAGAGTATTATACTCTGTTGATTTTTCTGCCCTTCTTCTACTTTTTAGTTGAGTTCTTCTGGAGTATAATTTTTTAATAGTTTATAATAACGTAAAATAGATAAATTTGCTGATACGATTACAGCTTATTTCTGAGCTGTTCAAACAATAAGATAAGATGTTACCTGTAATTGTTTCAATTTCCACGGCTCCGTCTTTTTTTTCTAAGCCAATTTCTGTCCCTTCAAATCTTTAAGTTTGTAGGAGAGCATAAAGCCAACTGTTTACAATTTCATATTCGCAATATTTACTAAGCATTTAGCACCTAATCAGCAGCTGCTTTTACCACTGTGTGTTGTTGGTTGAAGTCTTTGAGTTTGGATTTGGTTTTCGGGTTTGGTGTTTAAGTTTTGTGATGGGTTTGGCACACGCGGTGGTCGGCAGTCAGCAATTCCAGAATGCGGCTTTAATTAGCGCATTTTGTGATGGGGGCCATTCATTAGAAAACATTTACCAAAGCAAGGCAAAAATAACAAACGAGTGGGAAATGCTGCAGTCGATAGCACATGACTGTTAGGGACCCTGTAGTTATCCACATACACCCGCAAAAACAATCTGCAAGCTGTGTTCTCTGCATCTTGAATATCTTTAAAGATTATTATCGGATTGTGATGAAAGTTTTACTATAGACATGAGCTATAGTAAATATTATACTTGACTCATTTCAAGTCTCTATTTTGAAAAATTGGTAGTGTTATTCGATTTTGAAAAAACATTCTAATAGAAACTTATTCGGAATAATATGCAGAGGAATCTATGAACAAATTTTGGTGTATTTAGCTCTTATAGTCTCTGAGATCTATATAGGTGTTCATTATAATATATTCCATTTTATAAAGTCTTTCTTTGGTCAACTTTCAGACCCCCTTTGTAAGTACTTTTCCAAGTACAGGGTCTAAAAAGCAAAGCAACATTCGAAGGTGCAAGCAAAGGCAATGGCAAAGCAAACAAACAACACGCGATCATAAATATAATGGCACGTGCATTTGTTAAACGCCTTTTCGACTGATTTTGAATCGATTCCCACCCCGATTCCCGATGCCATATGACCAGTTGGATCGAGCAGAGATCCCGAGACCCAAATAAATAACCGCTGGACATGTGGGAGCGCATGATCCAAAAGGCCATAACTTATTGCAATCCAAACAATGCCTCACACTTGTGAATGGACATAATTGCCCATATAGCCATATATTAATTACAAATTAGACACTAAACTAAAGCAATCAAACAGGTGAGAAAGACAGAGACAGACAGAGAGACAGAGAGACAGAGAGAGAGAGGAAAAGGAAGAGGAAGTCAGACAGAAATGGACAGATGGGGAAATGACTGGGCGTATTTTACTCTACTCTACTCTATCAATAGACCATTTCCCTTTTCTAATATTCTCAAATGAAATGAATTACTTTGAACCTTGGTCCCTTTCAATATTCCCAAAATTAAATGTAGCTTGCATTCAAAATAATACAAAAAATATATTTCTAAATTAAAGTGAACTTATCTTTTAGGTAATCTCTGAACTTTTGTCTCCGACTTTATTTATATAATAAATTATTTAATATATAGTATGTGCATACAATCTGTATGTGATGATTAATCTATGTAAAATATATTTTAAGGATGTTACGATTTTTTGTTTGTTTGTTGTTGTTGTTGTTGTTGTTTTTGTTGTTGTGTCGGGCCCATCTCTAAATTAGAACAGTCGAAGATTAGACACAGCAGCACCTAGTCGAAGTCGTAGTCGTAGTCGTAGTCGTAGTCGGTCTCATCGTCACAGACCCCACATCATAACAACAACAATTAGAACAACAACAACTAGAACAACAGCAACAACAATAACAAATGAAATAGCAACAACCACAAAACAATTTTATCAGCGATCGCGACGGCGCGTGATCTTGCAAGAGTCTCAAATAGACATAAACAAGTGGCGGCCGCCGGTGACGTTGATGCCGATGGTCACTACAATGGCAAAGAGAGCGTAACGTTTGGGAATATTTGGGCAGATTTCACTAGCATCAGAGATAGAGAGAGTGGGGGAGGGAGACGGGAAGAAGTGTATCTGTATCTGTGTGTTGATGAGGCGATGAGTAAGCCAAGCGGCTGCGACTGTCTAGCATTAGATAGTCATGCCTTGAGAAGCATCAGCATCGGCATCGACATCGACATCGGCAGCAGCGCATAATTAAGACAATAGTACATGTTTGTGGCATAGTCACCACAAGAGATACAATTGTATCCATGTATCTGTGGCTGGCAACTGCAAAATACAACGTATACAACGTATCCAACCCATTGCCCATTGCGCCTCGAACATTTTCATTGATCGCAATCGCAATCGCAATTTGCAGACAGCACACAAAATTGTTGGGTAATTATTTATTTATTTACAAGTATCCATTCCTCTCTCTCTCTCTCTCTCCCTCTCTTTCTTTCTCTCCCTCTGTGTTAAGGGGGCGAAGAAGCAGAGGGGAGGCTTGGGCAGCTACAATAGAAATAGAAATAGTTGTTAGTCAATTTTCGTATCGATACAAGTATCTTCATTTTTGTCGCCGAGCTAACGTGGCGTATGCGCAATATATGCTTGTGTCGAGAGCACACGGCGTATGCGCAATATTTATATAAGCTTATGAGACACACGACTTTTATGATGGCTCTTTTTTTGCGTTTGATTTATTATTTACTTTTTACTTTTTATTATTACTCGTTTAATTGTAATTATAATTGAAAAAAGAGAAAGATATCATTGATATTAGTATTAGCATTGGTATTATCACTATCATTAACATTATTATTATTATTTCAATTAGTATTGGTATGAACATGAGCTTTAGAAGCAGCAATTGCATTAGCATTAGCGTTAGTATTGGCATCATTATTCACATTATAATTATCATTAGTATTAGTGTAGGCATTAGCATAGGCATGACCATAAGCATTATTATAGGCAATAGTATCAGCATTCTCATTAGCAGCAGCATTATGATTATAGCTATCATTACCATTATTATTTGTACTTCATTGGGATAAGCATTATCATTGGCATTATTATTAGCACTGATATTAGTGTTTTCATTAGCATTAGCATTGGCGTTATCATTGGCATTGGCTTCAATAATAGAACTTATATAGTTGAAGGGCTCTCAGTATGTTATTTGCAATCTCTGTCAAACACTGAGCATGTTTCTTCAATCACAATTAGATTCCAGGTAGCAAACATATATGTAGAGTTAGGTGTAGAAACCAACTTGATTATGCATGGATGTGGGTTATATCGGATGTGATTGTACATATATTTAGATGTGACTATATCAAAAGCATTCGCAGTTGTCAATGGAATCGCACGTGTGAGGGCCAAAGACGACGACGTCTCTTTGTTGTTGTTGTTGTTGGCCAGTTTCTTGGCCAACGTCTCACGTTCGGATTTTTGTTGTCAAAAAAAGAAGAAGAAGAAGGCAACGAGACTCCCTCGACTCGAATTCGATTGAAGTCGACTTTGCAATTTTCGACTCATTTGTTGTCTATGTGCGTGCTTGTTCTATTTGGCACGTTCATCTATCTCCCTCTCGTTCTATGTCCGTCTTTTCCTCTCTATCTTTTCGTGTTCTGTGGGTGTGATCGAAAAAAAGGCATATAGACGAATGTCTCTATGCGTGACAAGGGAGGTGAATATGATGATGATGATGATGATGATGATGATGATGATGAGGATGAGAATGGGAATGGAAATTGAAATGGGAAGGGGAATAAGAATGAGTATGAGTATGAGAATGATAATCATCATGATGATTGTCGGTCGGGTGTGCGAAAATAATTGATGGATGTGACGGCGATTGCCTCAATTTGGTATTTTTGGTATTTCGACTCTTTTGATTTTCTATTTTCGGCTTTTTGTTTTTGTTTTCGAATATTTACTTGGAAAACTGAGCAGCAATAGAAAGTTGGCGGCAGCTGAAACGGAAATGAAAAGTCACGTACAGGTCGAAGATACAAATATGTGAACCAAATTGAACTGAGGGTCGGGGCCAGTTAGTCCATTTCTTGGCCACATTCAAATCAAATCAACTGTCCGACTGTCTCAACTCATTCTCACACCTACAACAAGATGTTGTGAGTGAGTGAGTGTGTGTTATTGTTAGTGTGTGTGTGTGTGTGTGTGCACAATTTCTCAGGCTCATTCGCACTGCGATCGCTGACACGCAGCAACAGCAACGACAGCTTCAGCAGCAGCAGCAGCAGCAGCAGCAACTGTTGCTATTGCCACGGCAACTACAATGCCAACTTGTTTTTGCATACCCTGTAGTTAAGGTCTGAACTAAATGTGGGTATGCCAAGGCAATGGCAGAGTGATTAACAGGTAGTATATACACTCTGTATAAAAGACTCTATAATATCTTTTATCAAGTTTATTCAAGCAGATTTGTAGCTCCATCAGACTCATTGGTTGAGAAATGTTCATAATTATTCTAGACAGAGCTTAAGGAAAAAGAAGCAGATAAATATAATAAAGTAATTACTTAATGTCACATAATAATACAATGTTCTCAACATAAGTTCAGCATAAGTTCAGTTTGAACTGCCTTAAAGTTTCCTTAGGGTATTTATCAGTTGTATACTCCATTCTAGATTCCTACTCGTTTTTTGTTGTTCGCATTGCGCACTTTTCCTTTCCTGCCCAGGCAGCAACTCCCACCACGAGACTATAGCTGAGGCTGGGCTCCAACTACAAGATTATTGACATGCCAACATGTTGTTGCTCTCTGGGGCTGTGACTGAAGCTGGGCATGAGGATGGGGATAGAGATGGGTTTGGAGTTGAGCTGAAGTTGGAGATGGAGATGGGGCTGAGGTTGGTAGATGAGTCTGAGACTGCTCCTTGCAGTTGCCAGTCTATTGTATGAGAGTTCTTTGCTATGAAATTGCATAGTTTTGTGACTGACTAAGAATATGTGTGATTAGATCGATGATACCCTATAGTAAAAACAGATATACATATATACATATTAAAGCATTATTTTTTATATTTTAATTAGTATTAGCATTAACATAAGCATTACTATTAGCATTACCATTTCCATAGCATTAAGCATCAACATTAGCATGAGCATTAAAATTAGAACTACCATTACCATTAGCATTAACATTAACATTAGCATAAACATTATCATAAGCATTAGCATTAACATTAGAGCTAGCAGTAGCAATTCAAATAGCATTTACATTAGTATTAGTATTTTAATTAGCATTAGCATTTAAATTAGAACAGACATTAGTATTATCATTAGTATTGTACTTAAAAATAGATCCAATTTAAATGTATGGCCCAAGTATTAGTATTAGCATTTGAACAAGAATTTGTATTAGTATTATCTTTTTCATTGTCTTGGAAAATATAATTTGTCTATTTAAATAGAACCAATATAAATTAGTATTAGTATTTCAATGAGCATTAGCATTAGCATTTGAATTATCAATATCATTAGTATTAACATTGTCATAAACTAAAATCCCGGCTGCACGCTAGCTATTTGCAGGGTATAACAACAGGAACAAAGCCGCTTGACGAGCTGCTGCCTCATCCTAAGCATCAGCATTGAACAATCAGCTTGTTGCATCTCTTGTCTACTGCCCTCCACTCTCCACTCTCAAGTCCCTCCCTCTGCTCATACCCCTTTTAGTGCCCTTCCCACCCAGCCTCTCTTTGCAGTGGCCGTTGGCTTCGTTGTTGGCTATTAGAAAGGCATGTGAAATGTTCCCTAATTGTTGGAATTTTAATACTCCCAGAGTCAGTCAGAGCCTGCCTCAGAGTAACAACAATTCTCTGTGTGCCGCGTTGTCTGTCGAGTTGAACAGGGTGGGGAGGGGAGGGGGATGGAGTAAATAGAGGAAACAGAGGAGACATCTCGGACAGCCTGGATATTGTGCATGTCACTGCTGGACAGTTAACTGCTGGACAGCTGGGGCGTTGGTCAGCCTCTGGTTTGGTTTCCAAATGTTTTCCCCAGTTGGGAGAAACTCCTCCTTGGTCATAGCCTTGGCTTAAACCATGTGTGCGCCAGTTGCCTTAAGTACTCTATTAGTGCAATTTAAAACTCAGCAATCACATTTGAAGTTGTTCCCTTTCATCTGTTCACATAATTGACAATTTAGTGCGTGTTTCCACAGGGCATATTATCAATTGGTGGAATTGTAAAGGAAAATAGAGATGGAGAAAAACAATAAACTAGCTAGAGGATGGGAATATAAATTAAAACATAGATTGAAAAATATTTAACAATGAACAGTTTGAAGTTGTAGATTAAAGGTGCTAGATCATTTTTTTGGGATCGAAAAGATTCAGAATGACCTAAATTCTATGGCTCAAGAAGTTCACAGATAAGTGCAAAGAAGTTGGAAGATCTTGAAACAAATCTTAAATTGTTCTCTCTTTAAATAATGATTGCTACAATATTGATTAAATTTGTATTAATCTTAACAAGTGAAACTTTTTACTATACATTATATTTTGAGAAGGTATAAAGTTCAATTCATACTAAACTGATCATTATTTGTATGACATCTACATGGGATTGTCATCTAATCTAACTAGTTAAGATATATAATCAGTATTTCACAGCGTCACTTAAAGATGTGCCAAGTTTCATAAGAGTAACTTTATTGAGTGGCAAGTTACGATGGATAGGCAATTAGTTAAGGAGAGTTATAAGCACATAACTTTAATGACAATTCGTACTTTAATAATTTTTAATAGCTATATGCATATAAAATTTGTTATGAAAGTTGTGAAATTAACTTAATCTTGGGCTATAAAAAAAAGGTGTTCTCAAATGCGCCTCATTTCTTAGTCAAGCAACTTTCATATTGTTTAAGTAGTTGCTAAGAGATATTCAATATATATTTTATTTAAACCACAGTAATACCAGACAATATATAAAGGATATCCAATGTAGTTCCACTTTCGTATTGCTTAAATTATCATTATGAAATACTTTGGCCCATTTTTTCAATGTCTATATAAGGTGTAATATAGCTATCCGAATGATAAGCTGACATCAAATGCTTGGAAACTAATGTCAAATGTCAGAGATACGTATCAAATAAAGCTTATACGGACATTGAAAAAATGGGCCTTAGAACTTTTTATTTAATTCTAATAATTACTACATTACTACATACTTACTTAGGGTATATCTTAATATAACTACTAATTAATTTAATTTGTTTTCAATACTTTACGTTGAGATCGAAGTAAACTAATCAACTTTTTAATGCGCTTTTTTGTATAAATCTGTTGTGTACATATCTATCACACCCGACTGGCGCACTTTATAGGGTATACAAATAGTTTTAAACTGGCAATTGACTTGCAGTTGGACTCCAGTTAGTCTGCTGCTTGCAAGACTTCAGTACAGTTGGCTTCTCACCTCTCTTACTCAACTTTTCTCCCACTCCCTCTCACTCTCCCTCTCTCTTTCTCTTACTGTTGCTGTCTCTGTTGCACTCTCTTGTGTCGTGATCGTGTAACAATGCGAGTGATTAGTACGCGCCGGCGTTCAAAATTCGCAGTGTTCGTTTCTTTTGCTGTTGTTGCAACTGTCGGTTGCACGTTGCTCCGTTGCAAGTTGCATTGCCGCATGCGCCTTGTACCGTGGGCAGCAGCATTGAAATGATTTAGTGTGATTTATCTGTAAATTCCTTCTTTCAATCTCTTCTCACGCCACAGAAAGAAACAAAACTCAGCAAAAGCAAATTGAGAAGACCAGGAGACTAAGGAGTAGTAGGAGATGGAGTAGATGGGGGATGAGGCTGAGGGGTGGACTGTTGCTGAAGGGCCTCAGTTTTGTTAAACGGTGTACGCCCAGTGCATGCTCCTCCTCCCGTCTCCTACCACGCCTCATTTCCTTCCTCCCCAAGACAAATCGCGAAGGTGTTATAAAAACGATAATAAAAAATTGTAAGCTACGCGCCATAAATTGGCATTTAATAGTTGAAATTTACACTGAATTGACAGCAACAACAACTAAAATGTGGTATGAAAAATGGCAGCACAGGTAGGTCTACCCCACACACCTATCTCTTCCCCTCTCCCTCTCTTTGCCACTCTCCCTCTCTCTCTCTCTGTCTCTTGTTCACGTACTTTGTCTCACTTTTAACTGTGCGCATCGTGCAATTTTTGTTGTTGTGTTGAGACTCTGTATTTAAATTGCAAAAAGGGTCTATCACATAAAATAAGAGCCAAGATTTATAAAAATCAGGAAGAAACAATTGCGATCTTAGTTTCCAACTGAGCTTTACTTTAATTTACCTCAGAAATATAATACTATTTTGTGTTCCATTTTTTCATACCTGCTTGAGGTTTATAAAATTCTGAATATCAGTTCTTTAATTTGTAAAGACACTTACTTAAGCTTAAGAACTTATAATTTTTTGTATACTCTTTTAAAATTAAATTGACATATTTAGTTATGTTTCTTTTTAATTAAGAAAGTTACCCAGATTGAGTTCGGCTGCGATCTAAAGTCCTAGGGATAAACCATTTGTAATGTCCTGATCTGTCCTAAAAGTTTCTTCACTATTGCTTTATAAACATACAAGTTATTCAATGTTTAATGCATGTTATGCAAGTACAGGGTCTCTGATAGTTGAGATTATGCGACTGTAGCATTTCTTAATAGTTGTATTTTTTGTTTTTTGTGGCGGTTCATCAACATACAAGTTATTCAATGTTTATAGCTCGTCTTATATTTGTACAGAGCAAGTACAGGGTCTCTGACAGTTGAGACTATGCGACTGTAGCATTTCTTTATAGTTGTATTTTTTGTTTTTTTTGTGGCGACTGAAAACGCGCGAGCCGGCGGCATTTGGCGCGATTTATGATGCATCATTACGAGCATTTTTATTATGGTTATATTTTGATACGCACGCCAAGCGAATCATCCCCAGCAATCCCATCCCATCCCATCGCATCCCATTCCATTTCAACCCATAACCATACCCATGACTATACTCATTGCAGACACATCTTGCTGCCGGCTCAGACTTAAACTTAAACTCAAACTCAACCACAATCTTCAGCTCCGACTTCTTCTCCAACCTCGTCTCAGTTCCAGACGCGAGATCTTATCATTTGGCTGCTGCCTGTCGCTCTTCCTCTGCCTCTTGTTGTCAGCTTAAATATAAAAAACCTTAAAAAAAACGACAAGACAGATATAATATTAATAATATGTATATGCACACAAAAAATACAACAACAAAAAATGAAGATAAAAGAACGCCTTCCCTTTTTTTGGCCTTTTTCGCAAATTGCTGACGTCGCCATCGTCTGTTGTTGATAATGATCATAATCACATCGTCATTACAGCTGATAATGCCAACAACTTAATCTGGATCACGTAAATTCACAATGTTGCCTTCAACTTTGTCTCCCTATTTCCCTATCTCCCTTGACCTAAGTTATTTCCCCATCAATAACCTCAGCCACCTAAGTTGTTCAGATAAAACTATATGTTTAACTTTTTCCCCTATATTTACATTTCAATACTTGCTTGATACTAAACTCATTTCCCGATAGTTTTTAACTTTTATTTATCCAGATTTGACTTTAGATCTGATTTAGTAAATCAATTAATTATGACATGGGAAACTCTAAAGATTCACATTTATTTCATATTCAATTTCGGTTGTGATTCTCAAGTGTTTATTTTGTTACTATATAACAAATTCCCGCTGTTTTATCCTGCAAAGATCCCATATTCGGAGAATAATGTCTTAGCTAGTTAACTGAAGGAATTTAAGAGTCAAATATGTAAATAGCTTCTAAGGGCAGTTTTCTCATCTTGCCTATAACCTTATACGGTAGATAATATTACGATATTGTTCACTTATCAGCAGGTTTATCTACCCTGTTAGATTATCGGCTAGTTAAGAAAACGGCTCTAATATTATAAGTTAATTATCTGTCAGCTTAAATTTAAATGGACTAAGAAATAAACTGGTCTTTGTATGTTATGCTCCTTCCTAGGTATAATATCGTATATCCAAAGTGAACTTATATCCATGTAGAATATATTCGCTGATTGTTATTTGATCTCACGATCAAGTCAACAATTCATTTGGGTATTAATTCTTTTGAAGATATCCAAATAATATCCCTTGACTACTTCGCTTTAATATATCTTAAATTATATTAAGAATTTTCCCAGCTGAATGAGAATGGAACAAGAAGAGGGAAGGTAATAAGTAGTCGGTGTTATCAATGGGGCGAGTAAAGTTTAGTCAACTGTTTGGTTAGTTAATTTGTTTATTTTACAATTAAAATCTTCGCGGAGCAAAAACCTCAAGAAACAATAACAACAACAACAACAACAAGAGCAACAACAACAAGAGCAACAATAAAATTATCTGACGAGGCCAACGATGTTTTGGCCATGAACCAATTTTCAAGCACTCGGCATAAACTACAAATATTCTACATTAGAACTAGATACACGTATGTGTGTGTGTTGTGTGTGTGTGTGTTGTGTGTGTCTATGTGTATGTGCGGGTGTTGGGCAAGTTCGAAAGCGTTTAAAAACGCGCAGAAAACCGCGTAAAGTTCCCTATCGCTTGCCATGATTATATTAACTAAATTTCGAAATAAGACATAAGCTGATAAGAGTTGGTACTTATTATTGGTTATAGCTACAACAAATATTATTAATACAACAACAATAACAGCTGTGTTTTTGATTAACAGCAAGTTCAAACCTTGATGCGTTTTAAAACGCGTTGAAAACGCGTGCGCCCTTTTATAGCCGTTAAAAACGCTTCAAGCACTGTCATATCAAGCCAATTTTTTTGGCGCATACATTAGCAGATTTATTATAGCCAACAACAAGGGCAGCTACAATAACAACAACAACAATGACCACAACAACAACAATGACCACAACAACAACAACAACAACAACAACAACAACAATATAGAGGCGACAACAAAAATGTCCAAAAGAGCTAATGACTTGGATAATGATTTTTGATTTCGTTCATTTCATTTGCCATGTTTTGTTTGTCTGACTGACTTTTCAAAAACAAATAAAAAAAAGAAAATACTATACTATACTATAGATATATTTGAAAATTTTCCTTTTGTGTTGTTGTTGTTGTAGTTGTTATTGTTGTTGTTATTGTTATTGTTATATGGCCATTGCGGATTCGTGCGTCAATAATTAGATCATCTCTGGGTTGGTTTTTGTCGACGATTAGCGAAATCAAAAGGCAACCAAACACACACACACACACACACACACGCACACTTACACACACTCATACGCATACAATAAATTTGTTTTCCCCATTTTCCATATTGTTATTATTGTTGTACAAAACTCGAGTAATGTCGAGCGCTTTGAACAGAGGGTAAAAAAAGCCAAATAGAAAAGAACAGAAATCTACAACAATAAAAAACTAACTAACAATGCTTTGTGCGAGTGTACTCGACTAGCAGCTGCCCTGCAGTACGAAGTAAAAGTCTAGTGCCAAAAGCATATACAAGACATAGTATTTATTTTATGATATTTTTGCAAGAAAGATATTAAATTTAGTATTTGTACTATAGTAAATAAGATATTGTTAAAGATGCAAATGTTTTCATATACAATTGATGACAAGGATAGCGATAACGATGAAAAGGAAAATAATAATGATTACTATAATGACAACTATGATTAAAAAGTAGGGAACTAAGAAAAGAAAATTTTTTTTAATTCTTCTGTGATTTTTCTAAACTACTTTATCTGACTCGTAGCTCGTGTTCAATATAAAAATTTCTATTTGAAGATTTTTCTTAAATTAATCCAATGCTATCAGATACTTATATATATGTATATCAAACCTAATACGTGTTCTAATCTATTCCTATCTATCTATGGGAATTATGGAAATCCGCTAGAAACTTATACCATAATTATATAATTAATGTAATATAATTAAATCGTTTTTTATTCTAATTTGTAATTTTTATTAAACATTTTAAATTATAATCAAGCTGTATATTATTTAAATGCTATTTAATAACTCTTTTGAATTTTAAATAATGCAAAAATCTACATAACTAATATCTTGTAGATTCTGAGATGTTTATTGCAAACCTTTTCACAAATTACTACTCCCCTTTCTTTGCAACTCGGATAATTACAGGGTATAACAAAAAATTGAAACACGCAAATTAAATGAAATTTTCGACTATTAGTTAGCTCTTTAGACTTTAATGAATCATGGAGCTGTTGGATGGCTGGGAAGTTGGTGGGTGGCTGGGATGGCAATGGGAATTAGCAATCATTTAGGGCGTGGCATCAGCCACCAGCCACCAAATGGGCGTGGGAGTGGGCGTTAAATGAACTAACTGAGTGCGAGAACAGAACCAGACACACAAAAAATAATCAAACAAAAAGAATTAAAGCAAGCAAAAAAAAACCAAATGAAACAAAACAGAATTTTGCTTTATGACCACATTAATGGCATTGACTTGGCCAAAAAGAGTCTAAGTGTGAGCGGGACAGAGAGTGGAAAGAGCAAGAGGTATGGATAATTTATTAATGCGCAGTCGTAAAGGAGGGAAACGAATGCAAAACGGATAAAGATACAAATACAAATACAAATATATGAAAAAGATATAAAGATGCTGCTGATGATAAAGTAAATCGCATCGCATTAATTGGATATACCCTCGATCTTCCCCCGATATGGTATGATGCCCATGGTCGAGTCATATAAAGCTGCCAAAAATGTGTGTGTGTGCGTGTGTGTTGGTGTGTGTGTTTTTGTTCATCTTGTTACTGAAAGGAAAAGCATTAAAACAAATTCATTTTGTACAATAAACAAATGGGAATGCGCCACTCTCCCGCTTCCCACGCCACCCCCTCTCTCTTTACTCCCCTGCCCTTCCCCGCTTTCCCCCCTCTACCCATTAGCGAATAGCACCTAAAGCTAACTGTTGTTATTGTTGCTTCCTTGCTTGGCATTTTTTTTTATGCCCGTCTGGCGCCAATCATATAGCTCTTTTTTTTCTTCTCCTATGTGTCTTTTGTAGAGCCCATTTTGTTGCCATACAACAAAATGGAGATACATTCCATATAGATACATATATAATAGATCGACAACCGTCAACAGACATCGGACATCGGACATTGGACATTGAACAGTGGACAACCGACAAAATGTCGCTCAAAAGTGCCATCAAAAATTGACGACCCTGATGGACGGCGCCGGCGCCAGGAACTTTTCCCAAAGGGGGTTGATGATTGAGGAGGCCGGAAGAGCGAAGAGGGTGAAAAGAGAGGTGGGAAAGAGAGAAGAGGAAAGAGGAGAACCTGCTTTCAAGTGCCCTGTCAATATAATGCCAAGCATACCAGTTTATATGGGCCAAAAACATTGCAAAGAATTTGCGTTGGGATTGGGAATTGAAAATAATAAAACATGCAGAAATTATTGAAATATTTGCGACGTGTTCACAAGTGAGGCAATGAAAAAACATAGAGACAGAGACAGAGACAGAGAGAGAGAGAGAAAGAAAAGAAAATAGACAGAGATGGGAAGAGATATCAGATCACATACAAAATCATAATCATATATGAATGTGCATATCCTCGTACCCAAATTAGTATTAATCATTAAATCAAACTTGATTCTGAGATGTTTCATATTTTTGTTGGACAAAAAAGATATCCCTAAATATATATATATATTTGTTTTTAGGACTGCAATTCATTGTTGTGGATCTATTTCCGAGATCTATGAAAACAGTTGATGGATCTTTGAAATATGAATTAGTTTGATCCACTTTCACTTCTTTCTTTTTTGGGATTGATAAGCCAACAAAGTCATCGAATTGTGGTTCAGTAGCTACGGTTGATGTGGTTTCTGTGATAGATTGTCAGTCGGTTTTTGGTGATGTTGTCAGGTATCAAGGTTGATTTAATCCACGGAAACTGCGGAAACACGTAAATTCCCATCATACATCTATATATGAGGATCATAAAAACTGAAAGTGCGAAAAACAGATGCCGATATGCGCCTTTTATGGGCACAAAGATAAGCGAAACGAACGATTTTTGGCCGTGGGAAAAGCCCAGAGTGTAAGGAACCTGTATGTACAACCGACAACGTAGATGACAAGGTCCTTATGATTATGGCAGTGGAATCATGGAATCATTGTATGGCGACGGCGTCATAAAAACATGTCGACGTTGTCCTTTTGGTCCTTTGTTTATGCTGCTTATTTAAATTGGCTTCTTGGCGGGCGTTGCGAACGCATCGCGAATCAATGCACGAACCCAATCCCAAGTGCTAACCTAACCTAAAATTGAACCTTAAACCCAACCTGACCTGACCTGAACCCCTGTGCTGACCTGATCTCGATCCTGGTATCTTGGCAGGGCCTTGGACTGAATGTTACCTGTTTTCCTGGTCGGGTTTGGGAATTTCCGGAACCTTAACCCATATGGTCGAGTCTGATGCGTGAGAAGTATACCTGTCTCTCTCTCACATACACTCACACACACACAATACTCCTTCTGCCTCTCTCTATCGTTGTAGATCATCATTGCACAGCCAAAATATCAGGTTATTGTTCGAGTTTTTCAAGAAAAACACACGGCAGGGTTTTCCCCCGATAAACGCACACAAAACGTGCGTCATCTGTTGCCACACGGATGCGACACGCACTTGCCACTTGCAACGTGCAACGTGCAACATGTTCCTATCGAATTGTGCACCCAATCTCAAGTCTCAGTCCCAGTTCCATTCTGGACAGGATTACGATTACGACAGAGCACAGAATACAGAACACAGAATACAAATTATAGTACAGCGTTTTCTCTGGAACTGTTTGATTCGGAGTCGGGCTCGTTTACGGTTTCAGTTTCAGTTTCAGTTTCGGTTTTTGCCATTGATTGATTTATGTGCGGCAACACTGACTGGGCGCTGATTTGTGCTGTCAGCTACAAAATACCCTGTAAAAAGCAATAAACAGGCTACAGGGCCTGTCAAAATTAGCATTTTACATATAACATTAAAGGAATTATTTATGTATGCGCTTTTTGAGCGCTTCTTTCTACCCGCTATACCCTGTAAAATAGTTGCAATGCAATAGGAACTGTCAGAGCTTTGAGTATGATCTTAAAAACTAAACATTTTATACATATATATTTCAACCTTTTTGGCCAACCATTTCTTAAAGTTCCGTGGAAACATGTAATTTGTATACCCTGTAAAGCAGTTACAAAGCACTAGTATCTGTCAAACTGAAAGCTTAGCAGCAAATGTTTTTTGAATTGTAAATACTTTAGTGAATTTGTAGCCAATAAAACACATTTTTCTTAACTGTTGTTATTTTGTATTTAAGCTAACTATTTGTTAAAAGTTTGTTAAAGTTTAGTGTCTTTTTATTTAAGTCATGCTTCCTTATACCCTGTGTAATGAAAAATGTTTAAAGAAATAGTTGTGTTTTAATGCTGAAGCTTGGTATACAATTAATTGAAAGTCGTATCTACAAGCTCTGACACTTTTTGTGACAGACTGCATTTGCTATTACTGAGAAAATACCCTGGAAAAGAACAAATATTTCATACAACTTTATTAGTTTGCTTTATGCAATTTTCCATAAATTTCATCACAATTATATACAAATAGAAATCAATTGTAGGGTATTTGGTGCTTCGAGCATGCTCAACTTGTTTACAGCAACTGCAATTGCATATTACGTGTCCATTGCCAATAGCTCTTGTTGTTGTTGTTATTGTTGCTGTTGTTGTTATTGTTGCTTTGAATTTTGATTTATTTGTGATTCGTTTGTCAATCAGTCGGTGATGATGATTAATTGCGACGGTGAATGTCAATTGTCGCCATTGCCGACACAACTGGGCGCGTGCTGGGGTCAGTTGGAGAGGCCAGCCAGCCTCTGGCCACACCCACAAATTAGTTAGCTAAATCACGTAGAATGCCGCCCACATCCCGCAACCGATTCCCTCATATCTCTTACCCCCTCACCTTCCACTGGGATAATATCATATGTAAAGTGATATCACTCACCAGGTCTGTGATAAATAAAGAAAATGACTGGAACGGAAATTGCAGATGAGTTTTACTTATTTTCAAAACTAATTAGTTTAATTATAAATTTCATTATATATTTACTTATTTATTTATCTCTTGATTTTTTTTATTATTTATTTAATTACATTTATCAACTGTGATCAGTCAACTCAAAAAACTAAGTTCAATTTGAATAGCATAAATATTAAATATGTTTAACAATATATCAATCCGATTAAATTTAAAAGTTATAATTTTATTTATTATTATTATCTAATAATTATTATAGTCAGTTTAACTATAAATTTAATTATATATTTAGTTATTTGTTTATCTCTCGATTTATTTTTATATTGATTTAATTACATTTATCAACTGTGATCAACTCAAAAATCTAAGTTCAATTTGAATAGCATAAATATTAAATATCTTTAACAATATAACAATAAGATTAAATTTAAAAGGTGTAATTTTATTTATTATTACTTTCTTATAATTATTATACATAAATTTCTTCTAATATAATAGCTACGAACTAGAGTGCTAGCTACTTGGCCATCAACTACAAAAAACAAGAACTTGTCATTTAAAAGTTATAAAGCTAATATAGTCTGCAGTTATTCAAATTTTTAAAGATTGGTCCAACATTTATTGCTAGATTTTGTGAAATCATTAGAAAGACGTAAAGTTAATTAGTATTCTGTAATTTATAAAACGGAATGAGTGGTTTAAAGACAGTAGAAATTAAATAGCTAAATAGTCGAAAGGTCTACGATATATAAAAAACAGAATACAGTAGGAAAGTAATATTAAGATTACATATTTGTCAGTGAAAGTATCTACGCACACGAGTATCTATATATCTCTCTATATCTAGTACAACTATCGAAACTTGTCTCTCACAATCTTTATAGCTTTTTGGATTAGAAAAGCTACAGCTGCTGCTACTGCAAATATCGATATCAATCAAGATCGGACCTTTTTACAATAAAATATTGCACTATACTTAAATGCAAATCTAACCAATTGAAACTATCTGCGCATCTATTTTTGCTACCTTGGAATGTGCGATAAAGTGTTATTTGGGTTAATTAAGTGGATGCAACAGCAAATAAAATGTAATTTATCGACTTGATCGTAATGCGGAATATATGTGTGTATGGTAATTGCTCTTGATCGATTGACAAACGATCGAAATATATCGATAAATTGCATTGAATTTCAACACTTGTCCCATATTTATCGCTTGTCATTTGGCAATGAGATGGGTTGAATGAAGAGGGGACAATGGAGAGGAATGGAATGGAGAATGGGGGAAATTCAAATGGCATTTGGGCAATTGGCGATTGGCAAGTGGCAAGTGGCAAATGGCAAATAGGTTGCATAATTGTCGTCTGACAGATCATTTCTCACAGCTAACAGCCAACAGCTAACAGCTCAGAGAAATGCCAACGGCTCTTCAGTTATTTGTCAGTGCCAATGACGCCAATGACGACGCGATGGGGTAACCCCTCCGCCTCCTTCATCATCCCCTTCATCATGTACTGGGGGAGGGCGTCTGAGACTGGGACACACCCATTATGTGTCTATTACGTGTGATTGCTAATTTTAGATCGGCGCCCCACACAATAGTAGATACCCTATAAACACTAGCAAAGCGGGTGTCTAAGCTGTTGTAAAAATATAAGCCAACTAATAAAAAACAATATATATATACACAATAGTGGATACCCTATAAACACAAACAAAGCGGGTGTCTAAACTGTAGCAAAAACATAAGCCAACTAAAAAACAAAAAACAATCATTTTAGAAAAAAAGCAGGAATCTAAACAAATTACGAATTATTTACCCATAAATTATCATCCTTTCCCAGCCAAAAGTCGCCTTCATCCTGAACTATATTGTAGTAGTAAAAGTTATGAAAATAGTAGGTGAAATTATGAAGATCTGATCGTTTCTGAAAACTATCAGTAAATTTTTGCGTCAGTCCGCTAAGTCCAGCATCGTAGAGCAGATTTTCAAACTCCTCGAGCAGATCCTGCAGGATATGGTCAAGCTTTAAGAAAAAACCAATAATATATGATGTCCTGCGCAGTTATTTAGCGCTTACTCGGCCATATCCTGCAGGATTTCAAAAGGACATACCTTTTTGTAATCACCGTAAGCAGGATTTTCAAGGATTTACAGGACCTAACCAAAAATTATGTAATAAATTATCACTTTTTTTATTTCACAGGTTTTGAAGAGTCTACTCCACGCTTGATTGATAATATACAATGTACACTTAACTAGAAGTTAAAATGATGTAATTAAACAGTAAATTTACCTTTAAGTTAAAATAGATTCAATGTTACTCCTTAAGGATACGATTTTAAGAATAAAGAACCCTACGTTTTTGTGTTTTTTCTTTGGTGGGCTTTATAAACAGTTCACAGAGGGATTTAAATGAACGAATTTACAAAAGGTAGAAAACTAAGGTGTCTCAAAAAATTGTCTCATCCAGGACTATCAGCTGGCCAAAGGACATCCAAATCGTCCTTGTAGTTTCCGAGGTATTACGGATTTTCTGTTTTCGTCCTGTTTCTCAGCGATTTAAGACTGAAATTTTACAAGTGTCGGATTCTTAGATGACCCCATAATTTGACATGTCCTGTCAAAATGCGCAAGGATATGGCCGAGCTAGAGCTAATTTTCTTCAAAGGATAACGTATTTTATTAGTTTTTTGCTCATAGCTTGACCATGTCCTGCAGGATCTAAAATTTTTTGATGTCGATCGATAGATTTTGTCCTTGCGAATCACACGAGACATGTCCTGTCAAAATCCTGCAGGATATGGCGGAGTAAGAGCAAAAAAACGTCAAAGGACATCATATTTTAGATTTGTTTAAGCTCTAGCTCGGCCATTTCTTGCAGGATTCCAAAAGGACATACCTTTTTGCAATCACCGTTGGCAGGACTATCGATTGGCATTCAAGGATTTCCAGGATCTGACAAAAAAATTTCCCAAAAATGTCCTAAGGGGTAAGTATGCAAAAATTGGTCAAAAGGCCATAATTACGGCGTATCTCCGCCATTTGAAGAACTATCATGATGTCCTTTGGCCCACAGATAGTCCTTGTTGTACTCAGTCAGAATAAGTAACAAAAAGGACGAAAGTCCTTGAAACAGCCAAGTTACAAGGACTTTTTTGTATAGAGAAAATTGTCCATATCTCGGCTATATCCTTGCGTATCCTGGCGAGTCCTGTGTCAAAAAAATTGTCTCATCCAAGACTATCAGCTGGCCAAAGGACACCCAAATCGTCCTTATAGTTTCCGAGATATTACGGATTTCCTGTTTTCGTCCTGTTTCTCAGCGATTTAAGACTGAAATTTTACAAGTGTCGGATTCTTAGATGACCCCATAATTTTTTGATGCCGATCGATAGAGTTCGTCCTTACGATTCTAGCAAGACAAGTCCTGTCAAAATGCGCAAGGATATGGCCGAGCTAGAGCTAATTTTCTTCAAAGGATAACGCGTTTCAGTAGTTTTTTGCCCGTAGCTTGACCATATCCTGCAGGATCTGAAATTTTTTGATGCCGATCGATAGATTTCGTCCTTGCGAATCGAACGAGGCATGTCCTGTCAAAATCCTGCCGGATATGGCGGAGTTAGAGTCAAAAAACGTTAAAGGACATCATTTTCAAACAGAAAGCCCGCCATATCTCCGCCATTTTAAGGACGATTTTGATGTCCTTTGGCAGACACACTGTCCTTGCTCTCCTTCATCGGAATATGTCATCAAAAGGACGAAAGTCCTTGAAACAGCCAAATTATCATGTTTAGAGATCATGCAATTTTGCTGATCCTTGCCGTATCCTGACGAGTCCTATCTCAAAAAAAGCGCCTCAATCAGGACTATCAACTGACCAAAGGACATCAAAATCGTCCTTCAAATGGCGGAGATATGGCGGGCTTTCTGTTTGAAAATGATGTCCTTTAACGTTTTTTGACTCTAACTCCGCCATATCCGGCAGGATTTTGACAGGACATGCCTCGTTCGATTCGCAAGGACGAAATCTATCGATCGGCATCAAAAAATTTCAGATCCTGCAGGATATGGTCAAGCTACGGGCAAAAAACTACTGAAACGCGTTATCCTTTGAAGAAAATTAGCTCTAGCTCGGCCATATCCTTGCGCATTTTGACAGGACTTGTCTTGCTAGAATCGTAAGGACGAACTCTATCGATCGGCATCAAAAAATTATGGGGTCATCTAAGAATCCGACACTTGTAAAATTTCAGTCTTAAATCGCTGAGAAACAGGACGAAAACAGGAAATCCGTAATATCTCGGAAACTATAAGGACGATTTGGGTGTCCTTTGGCCAGCTGATAGTCTTGGATGAGACAATTTTTTTGACACAGGACTCGCCAGGATACGCAAGGATATAGCCGAGATATGGACAATTTTCTCTATACAAAAAAGTCCTTGTAACTTGGCTGTTTCAAGGACTTTCGTCCTTTTTGTTACTTATTCTGACTGAGTACAACAAGGACTATCTGTGGGCCAAAGGACATCATGATAGTTCTTCAAATGGCGGAGATACGCCGTAATTATGGCCTTTTGACCAATTTTTGCATACTTACCCCTTAGGACATTTTTGGGAAATTTTTTTGTCAGATCCTGGAAATCCTTGAATGCCAATCGATAGTCCTGCCAACGGTGATTGCAAAAAGGTATGTCCTTTTGGAATCCTGCAAGAAATGGCCGAGCTAGAGCTTAAACAAATCTAAAATATGATGTCCTTTGACGTTTTTTTGCTCTTACTCCGCCATATCCTGCAGGATTTTGACAGGACATATCTCATTCAATTTGCAAGGACGAAATCTATCGATCGGCATCAACAAATTATAGATCCTGCAGTACATGGTCAAGCTATGAGCAAAAAATTAATAAAATGCGTTATCCTTTGAAGAAAATAAGCTCTAGCTCGGCCATATCCTTGCGCATTTTGACAGGACATGTCTTGCTAGAATCGTAAGGACGAACTCTATCGATCGGCATCAACAAATTATGGGGTCTTCTAAGAATCCGACACTTGTAAAATTTCAGCCTCAAATCGCTGAGAAACAGGACGAAAACAGAAAATCCGAAATATCTCGGAAACTACAAGGACGATTTGGATGTCCTTTGGCCAGTTGATAGTCTTGGATGAGACAATTTTTTGAGACACCTTTTAGTTTTCTACCTTTTGTAAATTCGTTCATTTAAATCCCTCTGTGAACTGTTTATAAAGCCCACCAAAGAAAAAACACAAAAACATAAGGTTCTTTATTCTTAAAATCGTATCCTTAAGGAGTAACATTGAATCTATGTTAACCTAAAGGTAAATTTACTGTTTAATTACATTATTTTAACTTATAGTTAAGTGTACATAGTATATTATCAATCAAAGCGTGGAAGTAGACTCTTCAAAACCTGTGAAATAAATACATTGTTAATTTGATACATAATTTTTGGTTAAGTCCTGGAAGTCCTTGAACGCCAATCGATCGCCAAAAAACTAATAAAATTGGATGTCCTTTAAAGACATTTCAGCTACGAAACTTTATCAATTTATGTACATTTATCAATTTTAATGTGTTTTACAGATTTTGGAGCAATCGTGGAATCTGATTTGAGACGCAACCAGGAAATAACGTCACCAGGAATAGATGAACTCGCAACAGCTGCCTGGACTTCCGGTTTCATCTTCAATACGAGTCTCCTAGAATAAGTTAATAAATAAATAAATAAATAAAAATAAAACAATGTATCCAATTCGTAATCTTGTTTTTCGTTAAAGCTAGCGGGCATTGTCAGTATTATAATTTTTCGAATATTAATTTTAAATTTTATGATATTAGATTTTTATAATATCATAATAAGTGTTTTGTGTGTACACATGTGTGCAAGGCAAAGAGGCAAAAGCTGTGGGAGAGTGAGCTTCAGAGAGGATCTACAGTTACATAAGCAATGGCCGCTCTCTGAGGATCAACAGTTATAAAAGCAATGGCCGCTGTCTGGAGCAACCAATCAGAGAGCGCAGTTTAAATACTAAATAGATTTGAGAGGATCAACAGTTATCCACGCAGTGGACTTTGAACAATCAGAGCGCGCAGCTGGGCTTTATATTGTGAGGGAATTATGACGTCACTCAAAGGGAAATTTCCACCTGCTGCAGATTTCTGTGCGCCTGGTATTTCAGCACTCATATCTGTTTTAGGAGCTGTTGTCGCTTCCAAGTTCAAACACACACATTCACGGGCAACATACACGTCCAGCATACACACACGTTTCTTAACATTTTTGTTCTTAATTAATTAGTTGATTAATACTAAGAAGAATTGTTATAAGCCATGGCATAATTTACAGGGTGTTTATGCGTCTGACAACTACTTACTAGTTTTGTTTGTTTGATTTTTAGTTGTTTTTGTATATTTCCATTTCAATTAATCAAAAATGCACGCTTCCGTTTCAATTTTCCGCTCAACACTTGCGGTTTGCGGGGTCAAGTGAGAGAGCAGGAGCGCATCTAAAGGGGAGTACACTGAGAAAGAGGAAAGGGAAGAGTGAAAGAGATAGCTAGAGGTATATAAATTGTTTCGTTTGAATTGTAAGTGCATTTGTATTCAATAAATTACTAATTGAGCGATGGAGCTGCTGCTGCTGCTGCTGCTGTTGCCTCTGTAACCCCGTTGATGTGGTAACCCTGGCCACCCTGGCAACCCTAGAGCTCGCCACTCGTAAGTTGCAACTTGTTGCCAGTTGAATTCATTTCGATGTGATGCGATTCGCTTTTGCAAGTGATGAAGATTTATTGTTTTCATTAAAGTGGCCACATTCACACCTCCATTTGAAGTGGCAACCCTACCCCTTTCCCCCTGACCATCCATAACTCTCCCGACCCCACCCCACCCCACCCCGCACTCTTCAGTCAGTCAGTTCGTTTGGCATTGTTGGTCAATTTTTATTGCCTGTTCATTTTATTTATTTGACATTTATTTAGGTTCGGTTCTCGCTTCTCGACTTTTTGCAATTGATCGATGGCATCGATAGATCGATTCAACCATCCATCGATCGATCGATCGATTGATTTCCTCTCCCTCTCCCCGCCTCGCTGTCAGCCGCTTGTGTTGAAGCTTTGTAAATATTTGCATGAGCCATGCATAAATTACGCCCAAAGCACTTGGCCAAGTTGTGACTCTATCTCTATCCCCATTCCTGTCTCTGTCTCTGTCTCTGTCTTCGTCTCTTTCTTTGGCTGTGGCATGTCTTATAATGGACACTAGGCACAACAACGCACTATTCTCCCCCTCCCCCTTTCATTGCAACTCCTCCCCCCTTTTTGGCCATGGTTTAGACCAGATTGCAGCACGCCCGCACGTACGCTGCCAATCAGCGTTAAATTCCTTTTGGCCTGTCTGCTGTCTTGCTGTCTTGCTGGCGGAAAAGCGGAAAAACTTTTTACGAGTACATGCCCCAAGCCAGGAGGTAAGAGGCAAGAGACGCACAGAATTGTTGCATGCAACAAGGCCATCGACATCATCTGCCCGACAATTGTTTAGGCTGAACTTATTTATGGAAATTTTTATTGACGATTTGTGTCAATCAAAAATCAGAGCGAAAAGTGATTAATTTATAGGGTATATATAAAGTAGTATAGTGATCTGAACACTGCATATAAAGTGCAGTACAAATTAAATAAAATAGAAATTTCCAACTATTATTCAACTCAGTCATTATTTTTTCTGGAAAAGAGGAATTATTTATGGTAAAGAAAAGATACTTTATAAATATATATACTACATATAGTATATCAAATATAATTTTAAATAAATTAAAGCTGTATTAATTTTAAATTATATAGCGAAAAAATGCAGTAAGCTACAGTGGAGCAAGCTCGACAGTAGGAGACCCAGTACTTTTGAGTGCAAAGCGTTCACTAAAGATTGTTCTTCAATGTTGCAAACTATCAATAGATGGCGCCACTTGATAAACATAGAGGTCGCTATGTCTCTTCTTCTTCCTTTTGCCCGTAACATTGTTAGTTAAATAACTTCCGCGTTTACCAACCGATTGGAATGAAATTTTCAGGACAGGTTTGGACTATAGTGAATATTATATATACCAAAAATCAAGGCGATAGTTTTAAGGGTTCTCTTGTAATTCGTCTTTAAAATTTTGTTTTTAAATTTCTAGGGGCGGAGGGGGGCGTGGCAAAAATCTAAAATAAACTGGTTCAATGCAAGATATAGATGCACGTACATGCCAAATTTGGTGTCTCTAGCTCTGATAGTCTCTGAGATCTAGGTGTTCAAAAAAGGGACAGACAGACAGACAGACAGACAGACAGACAGACGGACATGGCTATATCGACTCGGCTGTTGATGCTGATCAAGAATATATATACTTTATGGGGTCTGACACGCCTCCTTCTGCCTGTTACGCACTTTTTTTGAACAAACTTAATAGACCCTTTTGTACTTTTTTAAAGTACAGGGTCTAAAAAGCATAAAACAAGGATGTATTTATTAGTATTATTAGTACTATTAGTATTATTTTCATTGATTTCTGCCTTTAACTAGAAAATTTTCTCTATTTTAATTTCACTATTCTCTATTGTTATGTTTATTTCTCTACTCTTTAAGATTATTATACATATGAAAAGATTTATTATATCCAACTATAACTGCACAAAAGTAAACACTTATAATCGAAAGTATTCATACATATTCACTTCACAGCGAGTGAATCATTCTACAGTAAAATGAGTGCAGAGTTTAGCTTTAATGAGACCATTAAATATTCAATTTATTGAGCTTATCAACAATAATAATTGTATGTATATTTTGAGCAAATCAGCTTTCAGCTGGTTATCTGCCAACTTCACCACAAGGGGGATGGCAAAGGGGAAAGGGAGGAGGAGGGAGGGGTACAATTCAATGGCGGCGCCAAAGCGAAATGGGAATTTGATTGGACGACATTGCAACAAAGTCATTTCAATTTCAATTTCAATTTGAATTCAAATGGCAGGGACAGAGTGAAGCCCAGAGACGAATAAGTACAAATGACATTATCGGAGCTGCTTCATCTTAATGCAACACAACAGCAACAACAACAATCACAACAACAACAACAATCAAGCCAAAAACAACAACAAGCACAACATAAATATGCATACGTCCACAATAAATTCCAATAAAAAAATAAAAAACAAGAAAACATTCGCAAAAAATTAAAAGAGAACATGCCACAGCAGCTGACCCTATCAGCTAGTTATATATATATATATATGGAACGAGTTGCACTGAGCGAAACTATGTGCAATTTAACTGTAGCAGTAGCTGTTAAACATTGCAACTAGGTGGCAACGCTGACAAGCGTTATCAGTTCAAAATAGGAATTTATGTACAATCTGCTCATAGGGGAAATTAAATGAAATCAAAATATTAATTAAATAAATTGTATTCACATGTTTGAGGCAGTGTTGCCACCTGACAGCAACGGCTAGTTCAACATTCTTGCAACATTTTTTAACAAGATCATTGAAAAATTACGTTGTAAAAGTATTTTTATATATTTGAAAATAATGAAGTCATTAAGATTCATTTTCCGTTTAATGTAGTAACTTTTTCGCAAGGCTTGAAATTTGTTTAATAATTTTTATTACTTTTTTTTGTTTAAGCAAATTGATTTTAGTTGCAGTTTTAGTTTAAATGGAATTTACAGCTGGTTTTTGTCAGTGTATTGACATGTAACTCCACTCAATGCTTCATTCAATTTACTAATTTGTTTTATGTGTTGTTGTTGTTGTTGTTGTTGTTGTTGCTTGTTGCTTGTTGCTAGTTGGTTGTTCGCAGTTGTTGTTGCTGTTGCTGGTTGTTATTGCTGGTTGCTGGTTGTTTTCTTATGCAAAACGCTTGACAAGATCGGCGCCGTGTTCAGCGACTGTTTGAATGGACGGACAGACAGACGGATGGACGGACGGACGGACACGATGCGATGCCTGATTAACTTCAATGAAACTGCATTTATTGTTGTACATGTTGCAGTTGCAGTTGCAATGTTGCAAATGTTGTTGCAACTTGGTTTAATCAACGCAATGCCATTTCTTTAGCTGCCACATCTCTTTCACGCCCGTCTCCTCTCACTCTCTCCCTCTCTGCCTCCCATCTTCTTTTCTGACAGATAGACAAGCTCATGAGTTGTGCAGCATCATCTTCCGGGTTTTGGGACGTGCCATGTGGCAAGTGGCAAGGGGTTAAGCTTATGCCACAGCACGTGTGGTCTCTGCCTCAGCCTCAGTCTCAGTCGGTGATCCCTGGTGTTGTTGTTGCTGATTGTGGCATTACTTGCGGCTGTTGCTTGTAATTAGCTGCAATTAATTTGCCTTAGCTGCAACTGGCCAACTTGCAACTCAACAACTTTGCAACCTGGCAACCTGGCAACTCGAACATGGCACAGACCAAGTTTATGGCTTTTATGGCCCATTAAACAAAGCGTCGCATTTGCATAATAATGTTTTGTGCTTTTCATTGCGTCTCATATATCACACATCATCAAAACCCCATAAAAACAATACGAAATCTCAACAAGCGAGAATGCCGCAGTGCTTGACTGACAAATACCCTGTACTCTAATAAATATAAGAGAGAGTACAGCTCTATGTAACATTTATGATGTATATCAATATACTTTACTTATAAAACATAAATTACAGGGTATTCGTAGGCACAAGCTGTGCATATTCTTTGGAGAAGGGGAAGAGAAACCTTGGTTAATAATCTACAACACCAACATCGTTTAGCTTTAAGCGTTTTATTATCCAACGTTTTTTTACAATGTCAATTGGCCAACGTGGCGTATGAGTAATGAACAATGCTGCACTCCTCTCTCTTTACCACTCCCCCTTTCTTACCAGTTGACCACACCCCCTCTCTTAATGCTCATTGTTTGTGGGCGCAGTTGAAAAATTGATTTGGAAATTGAAATCGTAAATTGATTTACATTCCGTTTATTTAGTTGCGCCTTTCATTTCGAATTCGATTTTAATTACGAGTTCATTCATTATAAACTCATTTAGATTTTTCTTTTTTTGAAAATGAAGAAAATGGAAAATGCTGCGATATTAATTTGTATACCCTAGAAAAGAGATAGAATTGTGGCATATAAAACTATGAGAGTTGCCTATCAAACAAATGACAAACCAGATGACGCAAATGACAATTTTTGGAGTTATCGTTTTCTTGATATGAAAACTGGAGCACACACACACACACACACACACACACACACACACACACACACACACACACACACTGCATACACTCACAACAATTTGGGATGGTTATCTAATTGTGTATGTGTATGTCTCATATCATAAAACAATGTATTCTCACTGATAGCCAAAATCATGGGAATCACATCGCAAACATGATAAAAAAATGAACTACAAACATAACAAATTTCTTAACTTTAAAAATTGATCCAATATATTAAAGTTTGACAATTGGAATACCCTTTCCAAATCAGGGAATACCGGGAATTTCCTAAGCCATCTAAATATTTACATATCAATCATAAGTTATCTTCTTCAACTGCTTGAATTTCCTACTTAATTTGGTTTAACTTTGGTATTCTTTATTTATGATAATTATATGTTGAAAGTCATATATATCCAGCTGTTTAAACAGATAAATTGTCTATCGATAACTCTGCTATCGATTATTGACTTAATCTGATCAATGTTGGAGTTAAGCACTTGATGTGATTGATTAACACTTCTTCTACATCATTTATAAAAGAACTAAGCCGACAAGTAAAATGTAATTAAATATCATTTTTTTACAGGGTATTCGCATAGTCATGCTACTTGCTTAGCAGTTCATGCTGTGCGTGTGATTCAATCAATTGGTCATTTTTGTCTGTCAGCTGCTGAGGTTCGGGTTCAGGTGGAGGTGGAGGTGGAGCTTGAGGTTAAGGTTGAGGTTGAGGTGCTTTCTCCTCGCTGAACTAAATGACTTGACTTTCCTAAATAAACTGTGGGTGGGCACACATACATATATACCCTGTAGGTGGGTGGTGAGTGTGTGTGCTCAAGATAATGATAAACATTGCCACAAAACGAAGGCGTCACAATGTGGCCAATGCGTAATAGAATTTGGTAAGAAAAGATACAATCAAAAGAAACCGACTGAAAGTGACCCTGTAACTATTCTGTAATTACTCTTTTTATACGATTTCTTAAATTTCTTGAAGGAATGGCAAAACTTTAAAGCAAACTGGATTTGTTTAGGAAATAAGTTTGGCATTTTCAACTATGATAAACTAAAAGTTAATACAATTAAATAATACAGTAAGAAGAATTGATCCTTCCTTGATAAAAAATACCCTATGCAAAAGTATCATAAATATAAAAAATTCAGTTTGTTATATATTTATTTTAGGATTAATTAATTTAATTTCAATGAAACTATTCAATAGTTTTATTTAATTGTTATATTTATTTAAATTTAAGAATATTAAAATTAATAAAATATTAAATTTAAAAGGTTTTTATAACCTGGCAGTATTTAAATTATAAAGCTTGGAAAATTAGTAAGAACTAGGGTATATGTTAGTTTAGTATTAAGGCTTTAAATAAAATATATTGGGTGCAGGGTAATCCCCTTACAACTGTGTACGTCTCTAAAGTCTCTGAAGACCTATGGGTTCATAAAGGCAAAGAAACTGATACTGATCAAGAATATGTATCCTTATAGTCGGATAAACTTTGTACATTTCAGGCACAGGGTCTAAATACACCGTGATGAACTTTCAATTGAAATGGGAAATGGGAAATTCATTGGGTGGGTGGGTGTATAGTGTACACTGTACAGCAATAACGGTGAATCAATTGGATCGTTTGTAGATCGTTTGTGGATCGTTTGTGGATCGCATTTAGAGTTGATCGTTTCTGCTTATATTCACTTTGTTGGGCAATTAAAGAATGATTAAATGAATTGGAATATTTTATTGCTACGATTGCAATTAATTAACACTGCGTTTCACGTCACGCTTTTGTCCAATTGACGAGCACACAGTGGATAGCGGGCAGAGAGGAGAGATGGGAGGAGGGAGAGAGTAGAAAGGGGGGGGGGCAGGAATGGGTGTGGCATGTGTGTGTATTTTTTGTGGCGACACCGCGTCTGTATCTGATGAAATTCAAAGCAACGAGTCTGGTGATTCCCTTCCTTCCTCACCATCTTCCCTCTTTCAGTGAACCCCTCTCTTAGCCTACGCCTCTGCCTCTGCCTCTATAAAGGGGTGGGGGGAATGGGGAAATTAAAGTGCACTTTTGGTGCAATTTCAATGGCAAATTGTTGTTGAATGTTGTTGTCGTTGTTTTTGATCATTGTTGATTCATGGCATTCATTTGTAAGTATTTTGTAGTATTTTATTAGGTCATTCATGCGATCGATTTCATTCAAACTGTGCATGATGTCATCTTTGATCTCTGGATAGAATAGTCACAGCAACAACAGCAACAACAGCAACATGTGGGAAATAGCAACAACAGTCACTGGGGAAAACCTGTCTCTGTCTTTCAGCAATTGCAACTTGTTGTTAGCCATCAGCTTACCAATTCCCAATTCCCAATTGCCAGTTGCCAATTTCCAATTAATAATAACCAATAAACAATTAATAACCAACAGGCATGAGCGTAGGGGGAGGTGGAGTAGAGAACTTTGGCCCGGAAAAAATTAATGAGAAAAATTAGCGGAAAAGAGTCAAAAACTATATTTTTCATTATTCCACGACATTATTTATTTACTTATTTTTTGAACGCCAACTTAGATCAGTTGACTGAAGTTGTTGGAAATCCAAATATAACTAATATGTTTATGTCAAAGCAAAAGTTAAAACAAATTGTATGTAAGATAAATATTAGAACTGATAAGAAAAAGGAAATTTGATAAGTAATTAAACTAATCTCAAAGACCAATACTTTAGTTCTCAAACAAAAAGAAAATTGAGACAGTTCCAAATGTGTTGAAATTATATGAATTGTTGGAGGAAATTGAATTTATTTATTTATTTATTTGTTTCTTACACCGACTAAAAGTAGTCTGTTTAAATTATAAAACAAATTTAATTAAACTAAAAATTATTATTAAAAAATCAAGTTTAGTTCATTTAATGTTATTAATTTAAATAGTTTGAGATAAAAAGCTTAAGTCTTTGGTATACAATTATAAAAATTTAAGCAAGAATGGGGAAATCCTAGAAAAGCCCAATCAGATCAATGGAAAAGGTTAAATATAAGGAACAAATATTATATTAAAATAACGATGCAACTGTCATCCCAAAACACTAGTTAATAGAGATCAGTCTAAATCGAGCTCTCTTATTGTGAGAGTTAACATCAAATAAATAAATAAATTAAATTCAGAATGAACACAAATCCTGTGGAATATTTTGGTTCTATTTCTATTATAGAATCTCAATTCTACACTGTTTCTTTTCTATACAGTGTTATATATATATTAATTCAACATTAACGCTTAACGTCAACAAATCTTCTAATAAACAATTGAATAATTCAACAACTCAATTGGCCAACAACAGAGTGTGGCAATAAAATCAATCAAAACTATAATTCATGATTCACATTCAGCTGTGTTTACATTTCAGGTCAATAAAAATGCTTTATGCTTTTTATTAACAAATACAATTAACATTATCTAATCTATCAAGTGGGGGCCAAAAAGATATACGTTTGTCAAGAGAAATATGGTGATTGATCCAAAGTTACGACTTCTTACTATTATATGTGGGTGGTGGGGTCTGATCGATGAGGGCTGTCAGGCTGAATCAGGGATTGATGGCCTTCTGTGGGTTGACCTTCACTTGCACCAAGCTGACTAAGGTACTAAGGCTAAGGTATTCCTGGTTTCCACCTGCTGCCTCCGTGCGGCATTTGCAGTTGTAGAGCAGTAAAAAAATGAACTTTCCTGGAAACCTCTCTCCACATGGTGCTCCCTGTAGCGGGCCAAGCACCGCTGCCCTGTGGAACTCCAGCGCTCATATGGCAAAGAGTCGAATTATATATAAATGGTATTCCAGACCCTGATCAGAAACTGAATCTCTTCCAAGCATGAACGGCACAAGACGACAGATGAAGGAAAGAATTGCTTGCAAAAGCAAATTGCATATGCAACTCGTCCTGACGGAGGGGTAAACGTCCTGTAACGGTTGTGTGTAGTTGTTGTTTTAGTTGCTCACTTTTCGAATTGGGCTCTCCACCACCTGCTTAAGATTAACAGGTGTCGTATTAATGTTTCGCAAAGCTTTCAAAAGCTGGCGTACTTCCGTAAACCAAAATTGACAAAAGATGGCGTGCTTATGTGTCGCAAAGCTGCCAAAACAAGGACATCAAATAAATAAAGATTGCAACAAAATATAAATTATCTTTTTCGAATCTTTTGATTTTCCTTTTGTAACTTGCTAATATGGCCGCCGCCCTAAGAGTGTGCTACATAGTTTGTAAATTAGCACAGTCATAGCAAAGCTTCGTTAAATGTGGAACATGTTTGCGTCTGCACTTGACGAACAAACACTCAGTATAAGAAAACCACTTTAAGCAAATACAGGCTCTGTTAACGCATTTCGCTCTGTTAACGGAAAGTATATTTAGACACACACCTTACCGATTGACACATTTAAGGAAAAGTGTATTTAGACCACTGTTAACCGCTTGGCACTTTTAGCGAAGCTTAGACACACACCCATAACCTGTTAAATATAGCAGGCTGACAAAAGAAGTTTGCTATTTAAAATGTAGTTATACAGCAGCATGACAAGAACTCTTTGTTATGTTAACAGGAGGCGCTAAATTTAAAATATATGTAACGGAAATATGAAGGCAATCAAAAAGAAAATGTAGAGCAAATTTGAGTAAAAAGAAAGTAAGTAGAAAATCAAATTTGCCAAGTGAAATAAATGAACTATTTAGAGCTCAAATATCAAATCCAACATATAAAAATTCATTTCCGATCATAATTCTACTCATTTGAATGGGAAGTTCATTAAGAAAGCAGAACGCATGCAACACATGTGGCATGCAATTGGTAATTGTCAATTGACTTGTGATTCATTCAACTATTCAGTTAGGTGCACTCAGTTCTTAGAGGTGAATGTACCGCAAATCGACTCATGACTCATTGCAGACAATCTCAAAATGATCTTCGTGACAGTCTTTGGGTCTCTTTTGTTTGTTGTTGTTGTTGTTGTCTTTGCCTTTGTCGCCAGAGCCTTTTAACTTGGCTGCTTCACTTGGCCAACAACAATAACAATAACAATAAAAAGAAGGAAGGCAACAACAAGTTAAGCTCGCTGCAATAAAAACATAAAAAGAAACAATGAAATAATATAGAAACCGCAACGTAAAGAAATATATACATATAGTAGGTATAAAAAACTGAAGTAACAACAAATGCAACAAACAACAATTACAAAATCAACAATTCTGGTCTCGCGATGGCGACGTGTGCAACAACAGTTGGCAACAGCCATGAGGCAGTCAACCAAGTCTGAGCTAAAGTCTCAGTCCAAGTCTCTGTCGAAGTCTCTGTCGAAGTCGCCAACTCTCAGTGCAAGTCTCAGTCAGTGCTGCTAGAATTTAAACATAAAAATAAAGATAATAAAGACTTGAGTCTTGTTAGTCTTAAATTAACTTTCAAAACCACGCAAATCTTTTTAATACAACTTAACGAATTCTCCAGTTATATAGAAGCGAGCACACCTCTGAGAAGCACCTTATAAAAATAAATAATTTAGATAAATTTCAAGTTGAAAAGAAAAATAAATTTCAATTATTATTTAAATTTCAAACCCTTTATGTAGATATCTTATTCAGATATGTTTCAATAATAAGTATGTAGGCAGTTTGAAGATAATTTCTTTTAAAAACAATCGTTCGAAATGTGGCTGTTCTTTAAATTTCAAAGATTTTATTTGTTCACATATAACATATTTTTGAAAAGTCACAAATATCGACAGGCACATATTTTTTTAAATTTTCAATTAATTATTGATATTTGCTCTACAAAAATTGTATTCCATGCACTTGTATTGAATTCAAAAAATTATTTAGTTTGTCTTAATTATTTAGGCACAGATTTTGATTATGGAACATACCATTATATTTAAATATTTATATAATTTACACATTAACATTTTTATAACAAAAGTAATAAAAATGAAAAGTACAATATATACGATATATATATATCGTATATTAAGTTACTAATAATATTATTAGCTGTTAAAATAATACTTGAAAATTAAAAGTAATTCTTTAGTTTGTGTAGAAATAAATAGCAATAAAAATATTATTTAATAATTTATGTTTTATACAAATTCAAAATGTATATGACATTTGTTGTTATGGAATAAGTATAAGAAGTGAGTTTATAATTTTAGAAAAATTGAAATCCATTCACGATTAGCTAAACTGAACAACACTGATCTTAGTTTGAGTCTCATTTATTGCCAGTCGAAGTCGAAGTCGAAGTCGAAGTCTCAGTTTAAGTCTCTGTCTCATTCAAAGTCTCAGTGCAAGTCTCGATATCCGTCGAGACTTGCAGCCTGCCTAAGCTTTGTCCTATGTATGTCTGTGTGTGTGACTTCATGGCACACTGCACCCACATACACACACACACAGACACACACAGTCACACACAGATACACACATATACACCCTCAAGTCAGCTGCAGTTTAAAATGCAATCCCAATGCCCAATCCCAACTTCCATTCCATTCCCGACAAAACAGTTCACTTTGGCATATATTATGTATACGTACAAGTGTGTGTGTGTGTGTGTGTGTGTGTGTGTGTGTATGTTGTGTGTGGAGTTATGTTTTGTTTTTTTTTTGGTTTTTGGTTTTTCTGTTGCCAGTTTTTCGAAATTCGAAACATTAACGGAAAGTCTGTTGAGGTAATTGGACGCGTTTAAAGAGCTCTGTGCATACTTAAGAGAGTGTGTGTAGTGTGTGTACTGTGTGTGTCTAAGGAGGGGGAGTTTGTGTATGTGTGTGTGTGTGAAGAGAGTGGGAGGCGGGGGGATTGTAGGAAGTGAAACCGACTGACAGACTGATGGACAGATAGTCAAGCCCTGATGCTTTGCACGAGGAGAAGAAGAAGATGTGTGTAGATGTAATGCAAAAATAAACATAAAAAATAGCTTAACAAACTTTTAAAAAAAGGCAACAAACACACAAACACACACACACACACACATTTAACTAAGCAAAAGGCAACAACATTCGCTGGATTGTAATAACATTGTTGTTTATCTAAAAAGCTTTGCAACAAAACGTTAAACAAAGACAAACAACTGCATTTATTTTTTTTTGGTTTTGTTATTTTTTATTATTATCCATCCATTTTTTATAGTTTTTTTTTTTTTTGAAGAGCGCCAATAAAAAGTGAAAAGGGCGCTTAGTGAAGTGTTATCTTTATGTGTTTGTTACTACTATTATAACATTATTAATGTTGTTGTTGTTGTTGCAACATTTCGATCGACATTCATCAATTTTCGCACAAATTTCCAATTGATGACAACCGCGAACAAATTAATGGTAAGCAAAGTTGCAATAATAGAAGCAGCTCGAACTTAAAGCAAAAACTGAATGAAGCTTGCATACCCTGTAAATAATTTGATACTTTCATATACTCACTTAACTGGATTCTGTTCGAACTGTAGAAGTTCAGTAGAAGATCAGTAGAAATGTGTGAATAAATAATATATTTGTGTTAATATATATAATTAAACGATTGTTATTATATTGGGTATATGAATAATAAAATATCATAAACTTATACAGACATATAGCCCAATAAATAATCTTGCCTATTAAAATAAAGTTGAACTCTATGCTGAATAATTTTTACTTTTGCAAAATCAACAATTTGTTAATATAACAAATAAATTGTTAAAATCTCTTTTCTGCTTAAAAGATCAACCATCTATGCATTTGCAATGTATACAGAGTATCTTATTAAATTTCACAAATTGAAGTACATTTATAATATGCCCATTTTGTGTGCACAATCACAGGGTATGCAGAGACCAAACGTTATGTTTTTTCTGCCTTTTCGTTTAACATTTTCACGGTCTTTGCCATTTAACTGCATTTCGTTTGGCGCAGTTACATGCGAGTGTACTCATGAATACACTCACACTCGCACTCACACTCACTATTGTTATTGTTATTGTTGTTGCTCTTGTCATTTGTTTTTTCTTGTATTTATTGCCGGCAATTTCTTTGCTTTTGCCAATTTCCAAAAACGCTCATCGATTGTTCAATCGGTTCGCATCGAATAATGAAAGTCGTCGCCACAGACAACAAGTTTTCTAACAGCAACTACAACAACAACTAAAACAACAACTACAACAACAATAGCAACAACAGCAACAACTTGTTGCAAGTATGCGAAGATTGTATCACATGATCCTCATGATGCTGTACCAGATTCGAGCTGGCCAATTGAACAAATGGCAACCTCCTCTTTGGCCAACACAATTAGCCTTGAAATTGTCAGTCGCCCACTTGTTGTCGTTGTTGTTGTTATTGTTGTTGTTGTTTTTAATATACTTGTACTTGTTGTTGTCGTTGTTGTTGTTGTTGTTGGTATTTTTAGAAAACGATGAGACTTGAGCATTTGGTCAGGGAATGATGGCTTGTGATTCCGAGTTATGCCTGCGATTTCAAAGTGGAAGTGGAAATGGAAATGAAAATTCAATTTCCACTTTAATTCCCATTTCCAATTCCAATTCCAAATCCATAGTAGAGTAGCTTCTTTAACGGGAAATTGCCTTTACCATAACTAACTCTTAAGCAATAATTCTTACATGTGGTTCGACAGGGTATCTCAGGATCGGTTTGATTAAACTGGCTGAAATTTGGTATGCAAGTGGAATATATGTTTTCTTATGCAGTTCCAATTTCTTGCTCAATAGATGAAAGTTTTTCTGAACATATAGCTAAAAAAGTGAACATTTGATGGCTTTTTTGCGCTCTATTTATTTCGATTTAATTTAACCTTAGAAGCACAAATCTATCTATGATTTGAAGTCAACAAAATTGTTGGCAAGTTTTAGAAATCACTGTTCTTAAGTGATTCGATATCTCAAGATCTTTTTAAAAAATCATGTTGAAATTTGTTATGTAGACTTATTAAATGATTTGCTAAACATATTTGATTGCTTTCGTCATATAATACTATTGTGAGCTGCCGATTAATTGAGCTTACGTTTAAGATAACTCAAGTCCAAGATAATTTTCAGTTGGATTTGAATTCAAAGTGTTTCTGTGTGTGTGTGTGTTTGTGTGTGTTTGTTTGTCGCTAATTGCCTTGGTTCATCCAACAACTTTCTTTCACAATTACGAATAGATGGCGAATCTTCAGTGCACTTTCCATTCATGCATACAGCTACAAAAACAACAGTAACAAGCATAACAACATCGAAGACTACAAATGAATACTACTACTATGCAACTCACATGCCAAAAAAACAGAAAAAACTTTTCACCAATCAACCGAACCACAAACACAATTTTGTGCCCATCATCATTTTGTTTTTATTATCAATTTTGTCTTTCGTTCACCTTACGTCAGCGTTGAATTTATATTTTCCTCTCCTCTCCCCCTTCAAATCACATCACATCACAACACAACACATCAGAGAGTGCGGGCCACACATAATTAGTTAACACTGTAGGCTAAGTGGATGCCAGAGAAACAGTCGATAATACTTACTACACAAGCCGCATGCCAAATGCATAACCTGACGACCATCGGCGATCGCTGATCAGCAACGATCTACAACAACGATCAACGATCAACGATCAGCGATCACTTAACCGCAAGACCAAACGGCAAAAGGCAAATGGCCAAAAGGCAAAAGCGACAAACGGCAACTGGCAACTGGCAACTGGAAACCGGAACCAGCGACTCGAAGGGGCCGTGTTGTTGAATCTGATCCACAAAAAAAAATAACAGAAAAAGAAAAAAGCCCAAAAATCGTGTAGGTGTTGACAAGTAGATCACGAACACCTCAACTTACTCATCACATTTGCGGTTTTGTCGACAGTCGGTAGTCGTTTTTCCAGTTGCCACTGTACACCGGTTACTGATCAGTGATCACCGATCAGCAATCAGCAATCAGCAATCAGCGATCACTTATTGCTACTCACGATCACGGTGCATTTCAACTGATCACAGACATTCTTTACAGACCAAAATCAGAGCTTTCTATGTAGATCACATTTGAACTGAGTTTAAGAATGAGATCTTATCAGAGATTATTACAGTTCTCTCTTCAATTTAAATATCACTAATCACAGACACTGAGCAAACAAGAGAACAGAAGATAGGTACAACTTAAGAGATCTCTATATTAATCATCATCTTAATCCATATTCGTGTCAATCTCGAAACCGATCTTTCTTCTTCCTATCTCTAGGAGATCTTTAACTTGATCTCACTTATCATGTGTACTTAGACAAGCAAAACTTGAGAGATCATATATTAATCATCATATTGATTTCTATGACCAACTCCATATCGATCTTTCTTCTTCGCAAATCTTAAAGAGCTAAAGCTCAATACACTGGATACTTAGATAAGTGAGATGAGCAAATAGACGCAACTTGAGAGATCTTTATCTCACATGATCATTGATCTCTATGACGATCTCCATGTTGATCAGCTCACTTCATTTTTCCATTTCTCTTATGAAAACCTTAAAAAACTTAAAAAGATCTCCATTATGGCCAAACTGGTCATTAATACTTTTTCTGCCCATAAAAACAATGTAAATAAGAGTTCAATTTGTTTCAGAGAACTTTAAATGTTTGACTTATGTATTTAATTATGAATTGTTTAACAACGTTAGCCAGACAATACAATTAATTATACTGTAAGTTAATAAATATGTTTAAAATGAAACTTAAGAAGGCAGGAAAGACACTTAGACAATTAATCGATCAGTTTGTCTCTAGAGAATATGATTCCGATAAGTCATATTAAACTTCAACTCGATTGCAAAGAAAGAGATCACAATGGATAGAGTAATTCTGCTGAAGTGTGAGAGAACTCAAAGCATCTGTCATCTCTAAGCTTTCGATCTCAATCGCAATCTCAATATTCGAACTTAAACCGGGCCACCAAGCCACAAAAATCTAGTTCAACTAGTTAGTTAGCATATTAAGTTGTCTGTCTTTAAGGCTGACGCACTTAACGCTTATGCTCAGATTGAAACTGAAACTGAAACTGAGACTAAGACTGACGTCTGAATTTTGGCCTTGAGCTTCAAGCTGCGACTAGAGATAGAGTTAAAGCTAGAGCTATCTGCATTATGGTCAGGTCATAAAAAATAGTCCAAGTTTATGCTTGAGATCTGAGTAAATGCAAATTACCAAATTACCAAATATCATTTTAATAAAGTTGTCGTCAATCGTCATTTAAAGGGATGGGGATGGAGAGGGGAGAGATCGAGATAGAGATAGAGAGGTGGAGAATTTCAAACAGAAGACGGAAGATGCTGTCAACTTATGCAGCATTTTTCGAATTGATAATGATCAATGATCATTGATTAATGATCAATGTTGATGATCATCTCAGCTCAGTCTCTGACTTGACTGTGGCAATAATGTCAAAGTGTTAAATGCCAGCAAGAAAAGTGAAAAGCACACAACTGTTAGAAGGGAAGAGAGTGAGAATGCGAGTGAGAATGAGAAAGAGAGAGGAAGAGTGAGCGACTAAGGCAGCTAGTAAGAAAGGCTATAGTTGGGAAAATTCGACTCTAACAGACCCTGTACTTATACTTTGTACTTTGTTTCTTAAATAAATTTAGAGTGATAAACACACAAATGTAAGAAGGGAAGAGAGTGGGAATAAGAGAGAGAGAGAGAGAGAGAGATAGAGCGAGAGAGAGAGAGAGAGAGAGAGATAGACAGAGAGAGGGGAAGAGTGAGCGACTAAGGCTGCGACTAAAATTTGACTCAAACTGATTCTGTACTTATTCATTGTACTTTAGAGAGGAGACAGATTCAGACTGTCGTATATATCATAGGTATCATCATATCATATCATCATATGCTTATGAGACATATCCTGAGTAAGGGTATCGTTGAAGAACTTTTAAATAAATAGTTTCCCAAAGATAATATTTAATTAAAAATCCACATTTTCAAGATTAAGCTATGACAAGCTTAATAAACCTTTTTAATTGTGGACGTACAGAGTCTAAAAATGTTGTTCACCTTTTACACAGTTGTGGTTCAGTTGGGATTGCATGGATTGCTTCGGTTCGGATCTGTCTGTCATTGCAGCTCTTCTTCTGCCTCCTCCTTCTTCTTCTTTTTCTTCTTCTTGTTTCACCTGATCGACACATGCACACACATACAACAGACAGCATGCAAATTCCAAATGTCTGTTTGTCTTTAAAACTCGCATCAGGTTTTTCACCTGGGGGCATCCCCTCCTCGCTCCTCTCTGCCTCTCTCAGTCACCCTCCACCTCAGCCACCTTCACACTGCCTGCACTTCTTCTTCCTCTTCTTTTTCCTCTTCTTCTCTTTATACACCCTCTCCATCTCTCTCTTGCAGCCGTTATGCTTGGTCCCCACAACTCAATCTTTGAATCGTTTTAATGCCATTTTATGTAACTTCTCGAGGCTGCGCTGCCAACGTCGCTGCCTCAGTCGCTGTTGGCGTCGACGGCGCAGTCAGACGCCGTGACTCAATTTCAAGTTAAACAATTTAAAATTAAACAAATTTTGTAATGAAAGAGCAGCAAAAAGGAAACAACAACAACAACAACAGCAACAACAATTCAAAGTGGGTCAAAAACTACAACGCGATTAAATACTGAATACCGAATACTGAATACCGAATAGTGAATAGTGAATAACGAATATTGACTACAAAACATGATCATAATATAATAATCAATATTTGAGTTTTTCTATCTCTTTATCTATTTATTTTTTGCACTTGGTATTGAGAGAGAGAGAGAGGGAGAGACAGAGAGAAAGAGATAGAGAGAGATCATAGCTTAGAGGCTGGGCGACTGCATTATTTCAATGGCGCATTGATTGATTGATTGACTGATGGCATGATTGAGTGAGCTGACTGCAACTGAACAGTCATTAGACAGCAACAGGGGGTCGACTTGTCTTGCCCAGATTTATGATCTAACAATTTTGGCAGACTCAATCAAGACTTGACCCAAAGAAAACCCGACTCCATATTATATATGATTCAGATGTAGGTAGATGCTTAAGATTCGATTCGTTCAACTCATTTGAGAAACTCCAAATTACAACCAACTGATGTAACTTTCAGAATGCTGCGAATTAGACCTTGGGTATTACCTAAAGTCTGTAGATCATTAGAGATTATACGAGTATTGGATACTCTATAAAAAGGCTTTAACATGAATAGATTACTTAATGAAAGTAAGCGAAATGTAAATTTGTACATCCTTTGATCTATTTCTTAACTCTCCAATTAAGATTTTTTGATAAAAAATAGCTTGCATAACTTTGTCAAAACTCGACCGATCTTGATGCGGAATGTCATTTTGATCATGGTTTGATCTATTTATTGATTTTACATATAAAACATACTTTGCTTTTAAAAGCGCAAGTCTTTTCAACCTTTCGATTCCTGTTCTCAAATCGTTATGTTCAGTTTGTTAGATCATCTTTTGTCACTTGTCTAAAGTCTACCTGTTTAATTTGGTTTTTTTTTTAGATCTTTGTCCTTCTCAATGATCTGTTTAGTATGCAGTTAATTCAGTTTCGTTCATTTGGGGTTTCACACTTGAGCAAGTTGCTCTATAAATTGATGAAAAAGACCTCCAATTGTTGCTAAAAAATCAACTTCCAAACTTAATTATGCACTACTCGAACTTCAAGATTGAAAACTGACTTGGTGAATACTAAAAAGTATACCAAGAAGAAAAAATCAAAATGATCCACAGACCGGAAATCGTGAATACATCTATGAAGGTCACACAATTCTCGCTTTGTTCAGAATCTGCTTAAGTTTTCAATGTTGTCGCAAAAAGAAAAAAAAATGAAGAATAATGAAACAGTTGCAGTGAATCATTAAATGTCAGCCTACATCAAATCTATCATCATCATTATTATATATGTGGATGATTACTATAAAAAGTTGTTGTTCTTCTCATTTTAATTGTCGCCCCGAACACACGCCATATCTTTGTATCTGAGAGTTACTCTTAAGCAGTTCCTTAAGTTCTTTATAGGTTCTTCAGACGTACATTGAACCTACCTGGACCTGGGTTCGGCCTGGACCGACACTCCTAAGAACACGACCGACCAGCCCAATGGCCAATATAAACAAAAAAAAATACAAAAAAACTTAAAAAACAAATAATGAGAAATGTATAAAAAGTAAAAAAAAAGAAGAAAGAAATGTTGTGTGTAAAAACAAAAAGAAGTCATTAAACAATTGAGTGGTCGATAAAGAATAAGTGAACTTAGACTGTAAGGTACCCTGGTATTTTTAATAAAGAAAATATCAGAAGAGGTTCATTTTGATTGAAGGAACTCTCTATGTATATATAGATGAGAATTTGTTTAATCTTGATCATTTATGTTTAGGAGAGATCTCCTTTGACCTTTATGTCTACTAGATTCAAAAGCACTTACCAACTTTCAGCTGAATATATGAAGAGTTGTGTCAAATATAAGTCACATCTATCCAACAGTTTAAACAGGGATCATTGATTGATAACTGAAAACATAGAATTTAGTATAGGTTTAGTATTTATATTTTGAAAAGATTTGATTAAGTACATCTGTATATATAGTAGGAACTTTCCTAAAGTATGTTAGCTACATGCAGTTTTTATAAGTGTTACTAAAGGCGGTAAACTTAAGAATTAATTAATCCCTATCACTTACAGGCAGTTCTTAAAACAGGGCATACTGACTACAGGGTATTTACAAAAAAAAGTAACCGAATCGTAAAAATAATTCCAGAAAAGACGACAAACTGTTAACGAGGGGACTGACACGGGCAACGGGAACAAAGACTGGACACTGACAACGGGAATAAGGGGTATAAGAGAATGGGGATTGTGGGTATGGGTATGGGTATGGATACTACGTGTTTTGATTATGCGAGTGGATTGCGGTATGCTTCTTATTTAAGTCTAGATATAGGGAATTTTTTTAAGACTTCTTTTTTTCTTTTTTTTTTTTTGGCAGTGCGCACAGTTTGTTGGGGGGTGGGGGGACTCATTTTCGGTTAATAAAGTGTGTGTGTGAAGTGTTTATAACTTTAGCAGCGTCTGTCGCTGTTGCTATCCCACTTACTCTGCCCCGCTCTCTCCCCCTCTCTCTCTCTCTCTCTCTCGTTCACTCTCTGTGTGTCTCTGGATTCGGGTATTTCCTGATTGCTTTTGCGAGGCGCGGCGAGGAGTCGCCTCCATCCATTGCGCTGCTCACAACTCTTGCATAATAATTGACAGTTATAAATTTTACTTGACTCTACATATGCCACTGCTATTCAGTGGAGGGTGTGGCGGGTAGGGAGAGACATAGGGATAGTGGGTGGCGGGAGGGGGGAGAGCAGAGCGCAGAGAGCGAATAGCTGAGAGGCCGTTTAATTCTTTTGGCTTTTGTCCAGTTTCGCTACCTGTGGTGGCCCCCAAAACACTTATCGCACTTAATGGACATACAACAAGTTTGCCACGCCTCCCCTCCCTCCCACCGTTTGAACTCTCTGCTTGCCTACCAGCAAGTTCTCCTCTCTTTCTCCTCTATCTCTCTTGCTTTCCCCTTGGCTCTTGTTTTTATCTCCTTCTCCCTGCTTTTGCCCTGTGCAAAGTTCACGTAACTTTTGGGCTCATTGCAGGGCTTGTAAGCGATGCGAGCGTTGGCGTTGACGTCGACGTCGACGTCGGCAGCGACAGAGGAATCGGCATCGGCGTCGGCGTCACCGTTGGTGTTGCTGTTGTTGTTGCCTACGTGCGACTCTTTTTTGGAGTGGCTCTCGGCAACACCAACGATTGCAGCGCATTAACATTCCAAGTTGGCCACTCCTGTTTATTTATACAGTCACACACACACTCTACACACACACACACTCAACACACACACACACTCGCATACACAAATTGTTGAATAACAGTTGTTGTTAATTTTTCTTCTTTTTTTTATAAATATTTTACTTTTTACTTAACAACTTTATGTTTTTTATTTTATTTTTACACGCTGCGTGTATGCGACTCAGTGTGTGTGTGTGTGTGTGTGTGTTAGTATCTCTTAAGTTCCTTTGAAAATGCTTTTTATTATTATTTTATTTATTTTCGTCTCATAAAAACGGCAGCAACAGGCGTGCATACCAAAAAGATTTGAATGTCATTTGCGTGTTGATTTTATTTTTTTGTTTCGGTTTTTCTCCAAAAAAAGTTTTAAATGTTGTCAAGAAGATAAAGATGATAAAGAAGAAGAAGAGGAGAATGAGGAAAGGGAGGAGGAGGAGGATGAGGAGAATAAGCAGCAAGTGCTCTTGCGAATATCAAACTGTTGACAGAGACACAGGCCAAAAGCCCATTAGCATCTCAGCTGAATCAACGGGCTTAAAGTGTGACTTAACTCTGCACTTAATTAGCCTCAATATAAATAAAAAATTGCAGACAGAGAGTGCCAAAGAGACAGAGAAAGAGAGAGAAATAAATAGTTAAAATAGTTAAAGTTATCGCCATAAATATCCCAATTATGAGACAGAGCTTTGACTTTATGCCTTACGAATGCAGTTGCAAGTTTCCTCATGCTTTCTTAATCAAATTGACTTCATACAACCTTGACCCAATTGTAAAGCCAAAGTTGTTAAAGTAAATATAGGAAAAAGTGTCAAAATTTTATATGGCTAGTTGATTTTTTAGCTTTAAATAAGCTTCTCTTCATACACATGTACTAAATAAGCTTTCATGTGCTTCAAAAGCACATTCAAATTATATAAAATAATGCATAAACAATACTCATTAAAATTGCTGGGCTCAATTAATCTGGACTAATCAATAATTTGAAATTGATTGGGCTTGAATAACTCTAAATGAAATCAAGATAATACATAAGATCAATATAATTAGATTCTTTTCGACATCTTTACTTCCAATTAAACAACATTATTAAACGTAGCCAAAGCTTTCATGTGCTGGATTTCAGTAAACAGATACGTTTAAGTATAGGAAACTTAGAACAACAAATATGAATGAAATGCCTCAACAAAAGAAGACTAGATAAATTTTTAACTAATTTATCAAACAAGCCTTTTATTAATCCCAAAGCTCGATTTGCACAATGTGCTTTGAAAGCTTACTTGACAATTTCTGCTGGAGAAGCTTTGACAGTTTTTATATGCGTCTAAAAATTCTGTCAACAAAGTAATTAAGTAATTAAATAATATTTTCATAATAGATCTAAAGCAGTTGTTATTGATTTTCATTTTCAGCCAGTGTCATTGGTGGCATTTAAATAGATGGAATTTGGAAAATATAACTTAAAAGTATTGAAACCAAAAAATTTTGTAATAAAAAACTATGCTGAAAAGGTGAATCTTAAATACACTTAAAACAAGGAACAATTTGTTGGCTAAGTGTTTCTCTTTAATTTAAGAATAAATCTAGCTAAAATGACAACACTGATTGGAAGTTGTTTTGCTTAAATTTGGAGAGCATTGCTATATTTAGTACTTATAAAGATGCAACTTAATTGTGATTATGATCATTAGCATTGTTTGCAGTGTCCTTCGACTGTCGCCACGCCCCATTCGACATTCGACATTCGACATTAAGACTCGTCTTTTTCTCTCGCTCTCTTCTTGTACTTCTTTCTTGTCCTGGTCCTGGCTGCAGTTGTAGTTGTTTTTAATATTTTTGGTATTTCGATGTTGGGTTTATAGCCATGTCTGTTGGTTGTTAACGAGGCTCGTTTGGGGTCTGGTAACTTGATCAACGTGACCTCGACATAACTTGACTCATTTTAACTTTTTTTTTTTGTTTTTTTTTTTGAAGAGTTGAACCGAACTGAGTTCTGGCTCCAGGCGACGATCACTTGAAATTTAATCGGCCTGGCAACGTTGCCATCTCCAAGGCCGCAAAGTAGAAGAAGAAAGGAAAAAACACCGCAATAATGAGAGGGAATAATAAGCACTTAAAAAAAAAATACAAAACCCAAAACCAGCTGTAGCTAAATTACATGACCAACTTTGGGCATTGTTTGTGGATGGAAAGAAGATCAAGAGAGTAGAAGGGTAAAAAGGGTTTTTCAAGTGTTTTACAGGATTGCTTCCCGGTTCGCTGGCCCAACTCAAAGTTATCTGTAAATAACAAAAAAAAAACAAAAACAAAAACAAAAACAAAAAGTCTTCCAAGTCTCATCCATTAGCCAAGGCAAATATTTGTCATTTATCACAGAGACAAATTGAAAATAAATAAAACTCATTTCGAGCACCATTTTATCGATCAATGCTAATTAGAAAATCGATTGATCAATCGCTTGAAACAAAACCAATATCAACAAGAGAGAGGGGGAGAGTCTAGAGAGGAGATCAGGGGAATCTCAGGGAGTGGCGTTATAAAACCACTGACAAAAAAATATAGACACTTTAAAGTGATGCCATTCGAGCTGTTCACTCACCGTGTAGGTGTGAGAGTGTGAAATTCAATACATTTGACTCATTTTTTGAACCAGTTTCGAACTAGTATTTAACTCCACTTCACACTGGAGCCGGCATACCAAGCATTCAGTATTATAACTAAGACATCTCGCTGAACCACCTGGGAGCCAGTTTGAAAGTCGATTTGATTGAACCAGTTGCGGAACTAATGCCATAAACTGATTAGATTTTTAATCCCTAACATAACTTAAGACTTTTTTGAACCAGCTGTTAATCAGTTTTTGAACTAATCCCATAAATAAAATATATAGTAATAGTTATTTAACATTTTACTGTAACAGGAATTTCATGTGTTTGTGTTTTTTTCATAGCAATAGTCTACAAATAATTATTCATTTAGAAATGTGCTGCCGAAAATATTTTGAACTAGTTTAAATTAGTTTACGTCTTGTTTTTAATGGAATGAATTTGCATTCTTGCATTTCTACTAACTACTTAGAAAATAAACCGGGATTTCGGGATAAAATAATTCCCAAATGGTGTCAAAAGTTCGTTGATCTTGGGTTTTTTTAAAATCTAGTTTGAAATACTTGATTCAAATATTATTTGCATCGTTTAATGTAGAATCATTGCCATTTTATTCATCTTAATTAAGCAATTTTATTCAGAATATTTACCAAAAAATATATACATGCTAAAATTCAGAACTCATTAATATAATTTTTGATTAAAATTGCTTTTTCCTTTGTATGCATTGAATATTTGATGAATAATGAAATAAAAATAAGCTAAACTTGGCTGACAATAGTTGACATTTCTCGAGTGGAAATTGAAAGTCATTTACAAAGACATTCCCCACTCATTTTTTATGATTATTTTATAGAGTGCATTTCAAAGTCTGTATGAGACTGAAAGACATTTCACTTTGGTGGCAAATAAAGAGAGAAGAAAAAAAGTGTGGCATAAATGATAAAATTGCATAAATAGGCAAATGAACAACGGTTAATCAATAAGCTAAAAAAGATTGAATAATAATATTTACAACAAAAACAACAGCAAAAGCAGTTGCGCGAATGGTCAACTTGATCAGGTTGGTCCAGAGAGCCGGCCGGAGAAGAAGCAGACGAAGACGAAGACGAAGGTGAAGAAGATGGAGATGGAGATGAAGAGGAAGAGATAGAGACAGAGAAGAGATCGAAGAGGGAGTGAAAGAAATCTTTGGCATAATTTACATGACGATGATCTGCGATCTGCGTTGATTGTTGCCCGGATTCGACTTCGGTTTCGGTTTCGGCTTCGGCATTTCGCTTCGGTTTTCAACTTCGGCTTTTGCTCGGCTGCCCTGCTAATTGCAGTCAAAGCAAGCTGGTCGGCGGCCAACGCGTCGTATGTGTAATGCGGTTAATCAACGATGCCAATGATGACGACGACGGCAAACGGCCTTGAGGCCAACAACAGCAGCAGCAGCAGCAGCAGCAGAGATACCAGTTTGTGCTTATGAAATACCAAAGAAAGAGCAAGTAAGAAGAGACTGCCAGAGAGAGAGAGAGAGAGAGAGAGAGAGAGAGAGAGTGAGAGAGAGGGAGAGATATGCAGAGCAGAGTTTAATGTAGCGACTGCAGAGAATCCCCGAAATGCAAGTGAATGTCGCTTGGGCAACAACTACTACAACAACATCTACTACTACTAATAGCTGCAACTCAGCTGAACTGAACTTCCTAGTCTATCTGAGCGCCATTGAAAAACGACTACGTTTCAGAAAGTATAACAGCAACAAGAGCAACCACTGCAGCAACAGCAACAGCAACAACCAGAGCAACCAGAGCAACAGCAGCAACAGCAGCAGCAGCAGCAGGTGTGAATGATTTAGTGTTAACATGGTCATAACCAAAAGCCAAAAGCTCCTGCCAAACTCGAGGCAAATGTTGAATGCCTGTCTATCTCTCTCTCTCTCTCTCTCCCTCTCTTTTTTACACAGTCTGTTTCGCTGTCTGTTGCTGATCTTATGTTGCCGACTGCGACGTCAGCGGTGACTGCGACGCCAACTGCGACGCTTTTGGTAGCAACGGTTTTCGATGGTTGTTGCGTTCATCATTTTGCCATTTCACGTTCAGCTGGCAGCGAAATCGAAAGTGATTGCTCCGAAAGCTGCACCAAGATCAGCAAAAAATAAATAAATATATTCCCAGACCGAACCCAAAAACAAACCAAAAACAAAAAAATTAAATCAAAATATTAATCAATACAAAATATTTAAAGTAAAAAAAATATAAGCAAAACTAAATACAAGACGAAGACGGCGACGATTCCATGGTGTAAGAAGCAAAAGCAACTGTTGTATGTGTGTGTGTGTGTGTGAATTTTTATTTGTTCGTTTGTATGTGTGTGTGTGTGTGTTGGCCATATAAAGGCAGCCGCTACAAGTGCCGCAACTTCATTGCATGCAACGCAAACACAACACAAAAAACAAATAAAATTAAAAACAAAGTTTTACAATTTTCCAACAAAATTTTATAAATTTTAAGCAAAATTTAAAGAATATATTTATATTATTCAACAATTTTTTTTTATTAATTTGTTTATATAAATTTGTAATAATTTTTACACACACACAAACACACGACATGCAAATATTTTATTTTCAAGTAGATTTTTTAAGATTTGTAATTGGTTTTTGTGTCGAAAACTAAAAGTGAAAAGTGAAAGTGCAACAATGTGAATAACAACAACAACAGCAACATCGATAACACAACAGAAAACTGTAGCAACAACTGCAACAACATACAACTATTACAACAACAAGTAAACAAATATAGCCAAAAGCAACAAAAACCAAACCAAACCAAATCAATTTAAATCAAAAATCAAACAAATCGCGTTTTAAATCAATTATTTAAATATTATACAAATTAAGTTTATTTTTCTTACATTTTTTCTCGTTTTTTTTTACTGTTTATTTTTTCTTAAATAGTTAAGCACTTGACTTTCAAAAGTGCAAATTCAATAACAACAATAAGAACAACAACAACAGCTGCTGCTGTAGGAGCTACAACAACAACAACACAAATAGCAAAAAATGCTGCTCAAAATGTGAGTATTCAAAAAATATATATATCAAAATCATATTTTTTATAATACCAAAAAACGTCCATTAAAACTTTTATTTTGTTGTGCATTGAAAATTCTCAATGGCAGAGGCGGAAGAGCAGTAGAAGGAGGATTAGGGGTGAAGGGGAGGATTCTGTACTGCGTGAGTTCAATTAAAAAGTTTTTATCTACAAATCCTTCATTTTTTTTAAATGAACTTTGATTCAACAACGAAACAAGAAAAATTGCACGAACTTTAATTAACGGATTTGAAGAGCAAAATAATTATAGACAACTCATGCGAGGCATGACTGTACAGTGTACATACAGAGAGAGACAAAAGAACATGTAGAAATATCAATTAATATTAAATATATTATAATGAGAGGAATTGACAAGACAGTTACCTTGTAACTGTTAGAATTCAACGTATTAGTTACTCTTTATAACAAATTTTTAAATGTTTAGCTGATTTTAAAATTTGTAATTATATAAAACAACTAAAAAGTTATATAATTTTTGTTGGTTTGTAAAACTTTTATTTAGTTATGTCTGTTAACCGATTGTCATTCAACTTGCAAAAGATAAAGCTGACTTTCGAATAGAAACGTTTCTGACTTAATAACTATTATTGGTATGCACTTGAAAATATTTCTAGATTATCTTCATTTTACAAAAGTTATATAACTTGTAATTAATTAATTTATGTATTGGCTTAACTTTAAATGTTGCTTTTGGAAGAGTCTGCTATTGAAAACAATAAATACTAATTTCTATACTAAGATCTGCATTACTATAATGTTGGATCTCAAAGACTTGCAAAGCAACTGTGAAATATTTGAATTTTACTGTTCATTATTTATCTATCTATTTACTTGATTTGTTTTCCCCAACGATTCAGATATAATACCTTGGTTAATATGGATATTTATGGTGTAATATTCATTGATAAATATTGATTCATCTGCTAAATATACAAATTCCTATTTATTTCTCTCACAATCAGTTAAGCGTTAGTTTCGCTTATCGCATCGTCATCGCTTGACGTTTATCCTCTAATAGAAGCAGCAGTAACAACAACAACAACAACAACAACAACAACAACAACGACAACTCCCTCGAGCACATTGCGTATACGCAGCGTGTACGTTTTGGCCAATTGGCCAATTTTACGGTTAACTGCATTCTGGATGCCAGTTTCCAGTTAGCCACAAGTTGCACCACACAGCCAGCTTGCACCTCTGACATTAGCCACACACCGAGGAGATGTTGCTGTTGCTCTTAACTGGCTGTGGTCAGTGATTACCTATAAACACACACACACACTCACACACACCTGCTGGGAGTAAGAGTGCTGTGCACAACAATGTTTTTGCTTTTGGTTAGGCCAATAATCCGTGGGCAAAGGATGCAGCTTACTTGCTAGCCACACTGTGTGCCAATAACTTCTTCCCTTAAAATACACAGAACAAAAAAAAAATTGAATTTCGTAATAAAATTAATCCTATTGGTATCAAAAATTTAAAGTATTAAAAGTAGCAAATATTTTAATCAAATTTGGGTTATTCATCGATGCATTTTGAAGTTGAATCAATTATTTTATACGCATTTAATTTCGATTTAACGTCGACTTAAAATTTGCTGGCATTAAAGATCAAATTACCAATTCAAAAAATAAAAATAAAATTATAAAATTATATTTGAAAACCAAGCAAGTATAAAAGTTGTATGTTAGGTTTACATACTTATTTAGCTTTATTAATATTAACTATGATTTGTCAAAAAGATTATGAATAATCTAAATTATAAAGTTAAAGCAATTTAAATAAGTTGTTAATAAAGACAAACTGCACTCATATAAAATATTAACAATTTTAAGTATATATTGAAACGTAGCTAATTTTAAAGATAATACAGTTTGATAAAATTTAAAATTTCACAGTTATTACAAATTGGCAATTGAAAGTATAATAACTGAAAATTTAAAGGAAGATCTGGGAGTATTCAAAAGTATGCAGATTAATCCAATAAGCGGATAAAGGCATAAAAATAAAAAATGCCTCCATCAGATTAAAATAATTGTTTAATTTGTAAATAAGTACAAATTAGTATTAAGGCTAAGGCAATTTGCAGAAAAAAGACAAGAAAGTTTAATTAATTAAGTGATTAATCTGCATAGTCTGCATAATTTAACAATTATCTACTGAAAACTTATTTAAAATCGGAAATCTATAATTCGAATTTTAGAATGATTGTTTTTGTTTTCTGTGTACAACTTGGCTATAACTTCTGAACTGAACCTTTCAACTGCTCCTTCACTCACTTCCCGCTGCTTTTCCATCTACAAGTTTAGCTTGTCTGTTAGCTTACATTGTAAGCTGAAAAGCATAAAAATGCAAGAAGCTGCAGCAGCATTTTATGGCAGGCCAAGTTAAGTTTAGAGCGTAGGACAGAGATGAAGAAGGGAGGGAGGGAGGGATGGACGCTATAGGGAGGAGGTGTAGCAGTGAAAACAGCTTATGAATTTGGCATGCAGATTGTTGGCCTTGGTCAACAAGTTTGCTTTTTGGCCATTAAACGTTCAGCAAGGCTTAGACAACAAGACAGGCAGGGAGACAGACAGACAGGCAGGCAGGCAGTCAATCAGTCAGTTAGTCAGTCAGTCAATCAGTTAGTTAGTTATTTAGTTAGTCCGTCAATCAATTTAATATGTGTATATGACGCCGTTTGCTTTTAACGGTTATGCAAAAGGCCAAATGCAAAGGCCACAAATCTACCAAAAAGCAGCTAATTGGACTTGGACTTTTGTCTACACTTCTCTACACTTCTCTTTGCTTCGTTTCGGTTTCGTTTTGGCGTTGCCTTTGGTTTTGGTTTTGGTTTCTCTTGTCAGAAAGGTCAACAATAAGGTAAAGTCAAAAACCTTTTTGCCAGAAAACTGCGACGCATCCAACAACAATGCAAAACTAAGTAGAAAATAATAATAATAAAAAAGAAACAACTAACGTATTTTACATTTAAGCAACATTGTTGCCTGTTGCTGTTGGTGTTGCCTGTTGCTGTTGCTGCTTCACTGCTCTCAACAACGTCAATGGCCTCCAGCGGCGACTATAAACACACACACCTAAGACACACACACACACACACACACACCGCATCTAATGGCCAAAAAAAAAGCCGTCAAAACGCATGCCCGGCTGCTATTTTTTGATTTTATGTTTTTTAAATAAAGAGTACAACAACAAAAAATATAAATTTTTTCTAAGCTTTTGGCTAACAAATGAATTGCCAAATGAAAATACAAATTGCATTGCATGCCACACCCAAAAGCCATCTGACACATGCATATGCCACACACTCACACACACCCACTACACCCCTCTATACCACTGCACCCCTCTTGCAAACAGTGAGCTAAGAAAAGCGTCGCCCAGTTGCCAAGTGGCCTTTCCAATGTGATCAGACCCAAAGAGACAAGACAATGGGAGGGCCATAGATACAACAATAACTGAAATTACGAGTAGCAAAGGCTACAGTCGAGAGAACCCAACTCTAAGAGACCCTGTAGCCTTACAATTTATTTAAGTCAACTTGGAGCAATTGACGTACAGTAATTAATAACTTTAAATAAAATTGGAAAATCTACTTTAAATAATAATTAACACAAATTATATATAGAATTAAAAGGCTAAAGCAATTAAAATAAATTATGATTTATTTTTAAATAAAAAAGTGAGATGATTAAAAGAAATGTAGCATCAAAAATACACAGAGTCTTAGGGAAACTAAAGTTGAATTTGAATGATTCAACAGTTGTTGCAAAAAAAACTATTTCAGATGGAAAGAAATGATACTATACAAATCCTAAATCATATAAAAATCGATTTCGAATAATAAAATCTATTAAAAGTCAACCATATAAAGAATAAACTTTTTATCATTCTTTATTTTGGTCTTCTATTTTAAGCTCTAATCCTTTTCTTTTTCGTATTTCCTATTGTGTGGGGAACGGTTTAGAAAAGAAAAAATCTACTATGTTTGGTGAGGTTAAGGTGTTTATATGAGTATGTTGACTCGATTGTTGCTGCCGATCAGTAATGTATATGCATATATACTCTATGGGCTCTGCCAAGCAGACAAGATTATTAGGCTCTTTACATTAATAACAAGCACAGGGTCTAACAATAACAACAGTAATAGCAACAATACTGGCAATGGAGTTATTCAGTCATTCATTTGTTCAGTCATTCAGTCACTTATTCATTCATTTATTCATTCATTCAGTCAGTCAATCTCACATTCGCTTGGCTTAACGTTACATGCTCCAAGTACTTGTAATACTTAGTTTACTCTCTTGATATGTTGCCCCGTTACTTACACACACACACACACACACACACACACACGTATAGAGACAGATACTCATACACTCACAAAGCTAACTGTTAGCAGTTAATCAGTCATTCACATTCACAACACTTGTTAACTCTGCTCTCTGACATTGTCACCGTGGTGCGCAATCAATTAAACACACGCTCAATTTGAATAGATTGATTCCTTGAAAATAGAATGTAAATAGGTAAGTGAAGAAAACAATAACAAAGAGGAAGTAAAAGTGCGAGTCGAGAATAATAATTCCTTGTAATGACAATGAGTAAGGGGTGTGTCTTGAAAGCTCAAATGGAATAGAAAGGTTGGGGTTTATGTATGTAAATAACTTTAGCTCAGGTAAAAACTATCGATTAGAGCGAGGGAACATATTTATAATTGATAATGTAGTTATTATATGTTTAATGAAAGTAATTAAAGATAAGTCTAGCCACAAGAAGAGCATTGAAAATGAGCTTCAATAAAAAGTTGAAATAAATTGCAATTTTGGGAGCGCCAATTATGATCGTATAAACTACAAATAGTATAAAGTTATCAACCTTAATCAATCATCTAGCCAAGTTTTTACTTCCTGTCAACTGCACTGTACTTAATCAAGACACTAATAAGTATCTGCACTTTTTGGGCTATGTGGGCGTCTTAATTGTGTTTGTTACCATTTTGAGCATATGCCAGCCCACTGTGCCATAACCAATATTGCACAGTCTTTAATGGTAGATCTTTTGTATTTGTTGCTTATATTGTGGTTGTTGTTGTTGTTGTTGTTGTTGGTGGTGTTGTTGTTGCTGTTGATGTTTGATGGTGTCGAGGCGATGTGCGCATTGTCACCTCATGCATAACATGTCTAAGAAGTCGGACAGCTGACTATAGTGACAGTGTCTATCCCTCTCCTTACCTTAACTGCCCTTTCCTTTCCACAATGTGGAATTTGCAGTTACCTCAGAAAACACTGCAAGACCTAAAGCAAGTCAATTAAGTTCACTGCATGACTAGCAAATACCCTGTAGTCGGAGTTAAAATATAACTAAAGACATACCCAACTTTGAACTGCTACTTTTACTTTTACTTTCATGTCTTAAGTAACTTAATACTCTTTATAGAGTGCTTTATAAATTCTGTGTCACATACAAGTTTTACCTTAACTTTTTCAATGAAACATTCAGAATATATAGAAATTATAATATAACTTATATATTCTAAATATGAAGGTCTCAGTTTAAAATATGTGATTGACATAGAACTTGAATTGATATATTACATAGTTAGTTTACTTTCATCTCAGAAATTGACAGCGTGTAAATAAAATTGTATTTTTTTCTGTTGTATACTGAGTTTCAAGTCTATCATTCCCTTTTATAGTCATATATTGTTTACAAGGTATGCCAAAATAAAAAAGAATTGCTCGTCTGCTAGCAATTTGCACGATGTGTAGACATAATTATAACTTTTCTTGGAGCCATTGTTTCTTGGGCTACTATTTGGGCTGCCAGTTGTTAGTGTTGTAGTGTTGTTAGTGTTGTTGTTGTTGTAGTGTTGTTAGTGTTGCTGTTGCAATTAAAATAAGTTGAAGTTGTCTACCTTTACAACGAGCTGTTGTCGAAACTTGTTCGACTGAAACAACAACAAACTAAACACAGCAAAAGAGAAAAATTGAAAAATAAAAATATAATAAAAGGCGAACGGCTCCAAACGACGCCAACTGCACATAATTCAAAATGTTAAAAGTTATCGTCAAGAGCGCCAACATATGGACAGAGGAGACAGTGGACAGAGGGGACAGAGGCTTTGCCAGAGAGGGGTTAGAGGGGGATTATAGTCGACCCGACCCGCGTCTGGTCTTTAAATATCGAACACTGGTGTTGCCGGGTCTGGGTCTGGAGTTTACAGACAAGACGTCTGTAGAGTCTATAGAGGCTCTCAGCTGGAGCTGGAGCCGGAGCCGGAGACCGAGACTCTCGGGCTGGGCCTCATGGTCTGTGTTGAAATGGCCAAACGAAATCGAAATTGAAATCGAAATCGAAATGGGTTAACACCTTTTGTTCGAAACCGGTTCGCACAATATTCGATACATTAACGTTAACGTGTCTACGTATTCCTGTCTCAAGTTTCCCGATCGAACCGAGACGGAGACGGAGACGGAGACTGGTCAATATTTAATTTTATTTTTATTTATTTAGTTATTTTCTGTTTTTTCTTTCCATTTTGTGGTTTGCCTTGAGCATCGTTGGTATCACTTTCCCTCCCTCTCTTGCACCTAATCTATCTGTATCTGTATCTGTATCTCCATATATCTCTCACTCTTGGTTGCATCGCAATGCGGATTCGCAAAGCCCAATGAACTATTGCTGCAATTGCACGACATGACGATCGCATGCGCAATCTTTATATCTACATAAAGAGAGGAGAGAAAGAGGAAGAGAGACAGAGAGACAGAGAGACAGATAGAGAGAAAGAGTGAGCCAGATAGATAGATAGATAGATAGATCGAGAGACACCTTCAGTTCAAGTTAATGAAATTGTGAAAGGTTTTTCATGCTGCATCCAATAATTCCAAACATGATTGATCATTAAAAGATCACGCGATGATCTTGCTCTTAGCCAAATCAATCATTGATCTTCAAATTCCAATTCAAATTAAAATTGAAATTGAAATTCACAACCGACTCTAATGGGAAAGCCAGACGAAATTTATTTCAAACGTAATTTGATCAAATGATTTAATTATACTCAATCAATGTACAACTTTTGGATTGCTATCGGAGACTAGGTCATGATCACAGTTAAATAACTGAACATTAAGTAGACAGTGAGAAGACAGTAAGATTTAAGTAGCTGATTTCACTGTAGATCATTTGTAATCCATTGTTATTTCTTTTAAAGAGTTTGATTAAATTATGCATGAATAGAGATCGATAAGAAGTGTAGGTCAAGATCAGTCTGAAAGAAGACTGATCATTGTTGATCACTTTTAGAAATAGTATGTCTCTAAATTCCTATCCTGCTCTTAGTAGTGTAAGATATCACAGTATTATTACTCCTTAATGGAACTAGAGGTTTTATTCCTTCTTCTCCCATTCATTCCATGATCAGCACAAATTATAATTCGCACCTTTTCTTTACAGTTGTCTACTGGGCTGCCTGGCCGTAATGGTGGCCAGCGAGGAGCTGTCAGTGGAGTTGCAAAAGCAATTGGTTGATCCTCCTCAGGTGAAGAATGGTGAATTCGAGACAGCTCACAAGGTGCCCGAAGCGAGTTTACTGAGCGATGAGGGTTTCCATACTTCGCACAAGATTAGCATTCGTTCCGCAGATTCGGCTGATTACTCAATGAATTTGCTGGCCACAAAGGAGCGTCCCGAACTGAATCCTGTGCTCAGTGCGCTGATCAATGAGGATGTGATGAAGAGCATCGAAGCTAAGCGTGCCATCGAGGAGGAGGAATTGGCTGAAGTCCGACGTGAGGTCGAGGAGGCAGCCCTGGCCGAGTTGGCCCTAAAAGGAGTTGTTACAGAGCAACCAGCTCTTCAGTTGACCACACAAGCCACAGCAGCCAAGAAGATTGATAATCTGGATGATGATATGGTTGTTGATCCACATGATGACTTTGTCAATCGTAACTTTGCCTTGGAAGGAGCTGGCAGTGAGAACAATAAAAAGTCGCGCATCGAGATCAAAAAGGGACCCAATGGTCAGGATTATGAGTACGAGTATGTCTACTACTACGAGGATGATGATGATGCCGATAGCAAAGCGAAGCCAGCAATTGCCGCTCCTGCTGCCGTTGAGGCACCTGCTGATCTAACACCCGACACACGTGGCAAGACCAGATACTCCAACATAGATCGCAGCACTCCGGCAACACCTAGCGAGAATAGTCTGCACAGTGGCAAGGCCAAGGGACGTGCCTCGAGTGCCGTCAGTTCTGACAATACCGAGGATATTGATGCAGAGCGTTTACCTTTGAATACACGTTTCCCCAGCCGTGGCAAGAACATCGATGTGCAACCGACTCCAGCGCTGGACTCGCTGGAAACAGCCGCCGAACGCAAGAAGATCAGTGTAAAGCGTCCCAGCCTGGAGCTGGTCGACAGTCAGACCTTTAATACCGATGAGAAACAACAAAAGGGCTCCCGCAATGGTGACAAGGAACTGAAACCCGTGATTGCCGTGGAACAGGAACAGGCAGCGGCAGCTGCAGCAGCAGCCAAGGAGCGAGAGGAAGAGCAGCGTGAGATCACCGCCAAGCTGGATGATGAGGCTGAGCAGACAACACCATCGATGGAGAAAGCAGCCCTTGATCTCTATGCCATACTGACCAATGAGAATCTCAATATGGAGGAGACCACAGCAGCCGATGGTAATGATGATACTACTCTCAGTCCCGACACCGCCAGCACGGACTCTGACTCTGACGGCAGTCTGACCACACTGCAAGAGGAACTCTCTTCCACAACGGCAAGCACCACAACTACAACCACAACCACTACCACCACAACCACAGAGGCACCAACCACAACCACAACCACTACAACGGCAGCACCTTCTCTCTTTGGAGGCCGACGGTCTGGACTCAATGGTCTGGCTGGACGCAATCGTTTCAAGCTGCGTGAAGGTGGCGTCTCTAGCACCACCAGCACCACCGAAGCAACGGCCACAGAGCCCACCAAAACTGGCAGAAGTAAGTGGAAATACTGTAAATAGCTCATCTGCAGTCTATTAAAAAGTTTTGTTCCTCTACAGATCGCTTCTCACGTCCCTCAATCGGCGGACGCTCGCGACCAGGTGCACGCACCACCGCCAGCCCTGAACCCGCTGCAGAAGCCGCTGTTGAAGAGGAAATTGCGCCTGCCAAGGAAGTAAAACCCGTGAGCTCTGGCTTTGCACGTGGCAGACGTGAGTATCAGAGAGTGGTTAACTATTTATAGAGAAGCCTAACCAGGTGTTTCTTTAATTTACAGCTCGCAACCGTTTCAATCTGCGCGGTACCAGCACTACTACCACTGAGAAACCGGCCGGAGGTGATGAGGAAAGCGCCGATGGAGCTAGTTCACCGGATGCTGTGCCCAGCACCACAGCACGCAGCACATTGCGCAATCGTCCTGGTCTGAATCTACGTGGTCGCAGTCGCACCACCACCACCAAGGCACCAGCTACCGAAGGTGGAGCTGCCGCCGAGGAGAGCAGCTCTGGGGATGAGTCAGCCAAGGCGGCAGCTCCAGCAGCAGCTGCTGCTGAGCCTGTCCGTCCATCACGCTTTAACTTGCATCGTGCAGGCGGCAATCGATTGTTGCCACGCGGCAAGTTGGGACGTGCGGGTGCCACCACGGAGGTACCTAAGGATGCGGCCGAGGATTCGGCGGCAGACAGCAGTCATCACAATGATGTGAAGGGTAACGAGGCGGAGGCCGGCGAGACCGGTGAGAAGACTGAGGAAGGCGATGCCGCTGCCGGCAGCGCTGCCAACCATGCCGGACCAGTGTCTGGTCTGAATCGCCTCAAGAACCGACCGCGCCTCAATGCGCTGCACAAGACTGACGCGGCCAAGCCAAAGGCAGCCGCAGCCACATCCGGCAGCGCTGCGAATGCTGCTGCCTCACCAGCCTCCTCCTCGTCGGCGGCGGTGGCGCCACGCAAAATCAATCCGCTGCTAGCCAAGCGACGTCTGCATCTCGGCGGCGCTGCGGCGGCTACCTCGACCACAGGTAGGTTTGGGGTGCACCCGAGTCAGACCCCTTGAGCTAAACCTCACGAGTTATAACCACACAGCTATACTTCCTAAATTAAATACTTTAAAGACAACCCTTTGAACAAAACACCTTCTTATCACGTTCTAAACTGATCTTTTATCTCATACAGAAACTCCCGCTGAGGAGGAACAGCGTTCCGATGGATCTGGCGAACAGGCTGGAGCCAAGGATGAAGCTGCCGCTGCCACAAACTCCGAGGAGTCCGGCGACAGTGCGGCCAAGGAGCAGGAGACAACTGAGGCCGCTGAGGCCACCACCAAGCAGCAGGCACGTGGTTTGGGTTTGCTCGGACAGCGTCGTCGTTTGACGATGCGAAAGCCCGGCACCATACTGTAAACCGGTTAAACGGTTAACCGATTAACCGCTTAACCGTTCGTTCACCCGTTAACAGCAGCAACTAACCCTCACTAAACGAACCCCCCGCGACACTTTTAACGGATGATGCGGAAATTAAGCTGCAGCGGAAGTGCAGTTGCACCTCCTTCTTCCATTTTAGCCCCCCTTGAAACCAATCCTTGCCCACAGCCAACTGCAGCCCTTTCTTTCTCTCTCTCTATCTCTCTCTCTTCTTCCTTGTCAATTTCTTGTTCTTCTTCTTGTGCTGCTACACTCCTAATTTGAGTGGTTCCAATCGGTCCACTCGGCCAGCGATAAATACCTTTTACAATCTTCTGTAATATGTTTCCTTTTTTTTATAATCAACTCTTTTGTCTGTTTTCGTTCTTAAAACGCGATTAGCTTTTTACACATACAATAATTAAAATATTGAAATATATTATTTAAGTCCCCTTTGCGAAAAAGAAGAAGTCACCAAAATGAAAATGAAATAAAAAACATAAAAACAAAAAACGAGAAAAACTAAAAAGAAAAAAGAAAATGATGAAAAACATAAGAAAAACTTAAACGAAAAGCAAAAACGCAGCCACTTGTAGACCGTTAAGATAAATAAAAACAAAAGAAAAAAGAAAAGAATAAGGAATTCCATATGTTTTGGGCAAGCCAGAAATGATAATTGAGCTCAAAATCTTGCAATGTTCAACGAATTGTTTGAAGTGTGTGAATAGCAAGATACACATATATATTATAATCCCTCTCTCTTTCAATCTTTTTTTTTTTTTGATACAATATAAACAAACGACTTTTAATTATACGTTTTTAAATAAACACAAAAAATAAGTAAAGACTATATGAAAGATTTTTACGAAACATTGTTTTATTTCCAAAGCATTTCTTGAGTTGGGCAGCAATTGAAATTGGGTTGAGCAATTTTTGGAATGGGGTTGAGCAGTAGACCAAGCTTAATAGAAGACTTGAGAAATACTTTAAATAAAGTAGAGCACCGAATTAAATTTAAACAGCATTTAGTTGAACTGATTTAACAATAGTTTCAACTGCTTAAAAAGTTGCTAGAAATGGCTTTAATTTGAAGTGAACGTTAGCTTTAATTGGTTAGTTTAAACTACCTTATCAATAGTCAAACCAAACTATGCAATATTCAAGTTTCAGGTAGTAACTAATCTCACTCAATCAACGGAATATTCAACTATCCGAGCAGACTTAAAAGTAGCTGTAAAAGCAACTCCCACAACAATTGGACTGATTCAATTACTGTATATTTGGATCAATTTTTGACTCACCTAAACTGAGTAGTAGATTGAATTGTTTTGACAGGTGTCTTTTAAGTTATCAGCAGAAAATAAACAACAGTTTACTTGCTTTGCTTGAATCGATTCATCAATAGTCGCAACTTTTTCATCAGTTGCCAAAATTAGCAACAGCTAAAATTTAAAAATAGTTCCTTTTTAAAGTAGCTAAAGTTAAGCCTTTAGTTTTATAGTTGTACTAATGCAATAACCTCTTAATATATTTATGTCGCAGTTTTCAAAGTCTGAATCTGAAACCCGAGACTCTAATGTGAAAAAAGTCAAAACAGAGCAGTCGAGTATTTTTCTTTATAATTTTTAAAACATCTGTTTAGTTCTGCCAAAGTTATGCAAGTTTAAAATATTGTAGCCTTGTAGTTTAGCAGAAGACTAAATTTAAAAGGTTGTAACTAAATTTTATACACGTATATTTGGATCTGTAATCAGGAACTATGTCAGTAGTATCCTAATTGAACAAAAACTACTCGAAAACTCTTCAAACAATTGTCAGACCAAGTTGGCAGCTCATCTGTCATGTCACCCACAAGTTGGCAGCGCCATTTGCCAAAAATCTTTCCCAGTTGAAATGGAAATCAACACGTGCCTCGCATTCATTGGCCCTTTGGGTGCGAGTAACGTAAATGGCCAAGCGTTTGCCGTCAACTAGACCAAATGCAAAGCCAAAAGGCAAAATCACCGTCAATTTGCAAGCCATAAACAAGGAAAATTTCCCAAAACAACAATTTCCCATTATTTTTCCACTCCATCTCAATTGTGAATAACTCACACTCGACTCACAACGCGATTCGTTTGCACTCGAAGTCGTAGCGATTTTGCGCATGATTCGAGTTAAAAGCATTTGAGTTGAGTTATTGAGCAAATGTACCGTTATAATTTGAAGCACGTGTTGACCAAAATAAAACCCAACCAACTGTGGGCAAAGGAGGAGTGGGTAGCGGGGAGAGTATTGGGGCAATGGACTGGCAAACTGACGTTTTTTCTATTGTGACCCAGCAGTCGAAATAAAAGGCAGTGTCAGCATCTGGTGTCTCATTAATTGTCTCAATTGAGTTCCCTATATTTCTACTGTGCGCACTGTGGGGCAAAATATGTTTGTTATTTGAGCAATAATAAATAAACACTTGCTAAGCATGTGTGAGCATGTCAATCACTTTGTTTGTAAAACAAGTCAAGGTAATTAATAAAAGACTTTCAACGAGTTATCCACGATTGAAATATGAAAGTCAAGTCACAAGGAACAACAGATTTCAATCTTGCATAACTTTGTCAAATCTAAACCAACTTTATTTATTCTACGCTTAAAAAGAATTGGATTTTCAAAGAATAAACAACTTTTTAAATCGTAAGTTTTTACTTGAATTTTAGTTGTTTCGGGCTTTGTTTGGTTTTTATTTTTAATCAAATCATATGACAACAATTGTAGCACATGGTCGTCTTACGTAACGTAAGAACTAGTCACATATTTGGAAATAATAGTATATACAATGATAATGTTTATTAGAAACGGAGAGAAGCAGTCGCAAATAGAATCGAATGATGTCAAGACTGCTCTAACATTGCCCCTCATTCGCCTATTGCAATACGCGACAGTTTATTTATTTATCTGTTTATTTCAAATATAGTTAAACTCCCCCCCCCCCCCGCTTCACATTCCTCCGTTTTAACCCAGAACAACCAACGTCTTTGCATATAAAAACGAAAGGCAGACGTCGAGAGGCAAGCAGAAGTTATCAATAGCTTCAAACAGTTGCAACATGCAATTACAGTGGATTATTGTGGTGCTAGTTATAGTCAGCATCAGCTGCACCACCAGCAACAGCATCAGCAGCAGCACCAGTAACAACACCAGCATCAACAGCGGCAACATTCGCTCCCCGCTAGCAACTGTTGCAGATGTGGATAATCGGGATATAAAGCGTCTGTGGGCGGCAGCGTTGCAGGCAATAAATGAGGCTGAATTGAAACGTCGTAACCCCTCGACCCCCACTGACTCTGAGGTTGCCCCGCAGCGCATCAACAGCAAACGCTTGAGCTGGCGACCCAATAGTAAACTCCTCAACGCTCGCCCGCTGCAGGAGAGAGAGGAGAGGGAGAGGCAGGAGAGAGAGACAGAGGAATTGGATCCAGTGGAGGCACGTCAAAATACCTATATTTGGTCCCAGGAAGAGGACATAAATCCTGCCTATGTCGATGTTAGAGACCATACACCCTAACCAGCTATATGGTGGTTTTAAGTAAATACTATGTGAATATTTCTTTAATATGCAGTTAAAACAGTATTTCAAATTAACTGCCAGTTTAAAGTATTACAAACAATTGTTTTTTTTTTACTATCATATTTTCTTCTCTAATTAAATTTAAGTCAACCATGTTTAAACAACATAATCAAACATCTTTAATTTATAAGTTTTAAAAGTTTTTGTAGATATCATAAAAGCCTTATTTCCTTCTCTGATTAAGCTTACGTTGTTAACTTGGCTTAAGCTCAGGAAGCCATCCCAGCTTAGACACAAACCATTGCTGCATGCTTTGCATGGCAAGCAGCTTTTGTGAGTTTGCAAAATAAAGTGTAGCTTTTACAATGAAACTAACTTTTGAGTTGTGGCTTTTAATACCAAAGAAAAAGCATAAAGAGGGTATGATTGATTTAAGTATGAGTTTGTAACAGGTGAAATGTGGATTAGCTATAATTTTAAACTGAAATTTGAACTCGTTGGATTTTTTAAGCGCCATTTATTCAACATTTTGTTAAGATTTCATATAGCTATGAACAGGCTCTAAAAAGTTTCGATGTAAACTATATAAAAATTAACTACAATTTATTACCAAGATACCCTAACATAGACTAGCATTATAGGGTTTGATTAACTGTATTATCCGTAGATACCTCTACATAACCAAGATACCCTAACATACCCTAGTGTTAATATACAAATTTATTTTAGACACTTTGATAGCCAACGTTTTTAAATTATAGTTCAACAATTGTTAACTTCTTATTGTAATATTTTTGTACAGAATATCTCCTAGTCTAGCACTCTATGTTTTACCTTTATTTGGTTACTACTTTTGGCGTTTTCAAAGTGAAATGCCTTACAGTTTGCATGTTGATTGATTGATCGAATGGTGGCCAATGCCATCTAGAGGGCAGGCGGGTCACTTCGGCACTTTGTATGCTTTTGTTGCTCAATTTGCAGTGTCTATGGTGCTTTTGGGGTTTTTCGGGGCATGCGGCATGGGGCATGGGCTTTTCTTGGACCATTACGCAGCAACATCCGTCTACAAAATGGCAAATTCACAAGCAATTCGAAATAGTTTGCATTGCCAATATTTATATTCGTTGTCAGCCTTGATGCCGTATGGGGCGTATACGTAATCAGTGCAACGTATAAAGTAAAAATATGACCCGACGAATAACATCAGTGTTTATTATTCGGTCGAAGGGAAGGGGGCTTGGCAAAATTCTAAAACAAACTTGATCTGGGCAAGTAGTAGATGAGCCTACATGCCAAGTTTGGTGTCTCTAGCTCTTATAGTCTCTGAGATCTAGGTGTTCACAAAAGGGACAGATAGAGAGACAGATGTTCAGATAGATAGATAGACAGACAGACATGGCTATATCGACTTGGCTGTTGATGCTGATCATGAGTATATATGTATACTTTATGGGGTTTTCCACGCCTCCTTCTGCCACTTATGTGGACCCTTTTGTATTTTTTTAACTATAGGGTCTAAGACCGTCAGTTAATTTTTTTTAGCTAATTTATATTCAGCTATTTATTATTATTATTTATTTATTTATAATAAAAAATAGCAAATGATATTTCCTAGCTTTTCTATTGGGATTACAAGCAATATTTAGAGAGAAATACAAGATTGATATTTCCAAGCTATGCTAGTTTCCTAGATTCAATTAAAGCTTAAACTAGGTTTATTATGTATATAAAAGTCTGCATTTCAAATTTGTCAACAACATTCGCTCTTAATCGCTGCATTCCAATCATGTTGAGAATGGGTTCAATTCAAATTAGCATAATATTATTTGTATCTACATATTTTGTGTTCAGAAGTTGTATTTTTCGTTTTGGTCAGCTTAAGATTTTTGGTAATGGGTGTTTTTGGTTTTATTCGGATTTGTAATTGCGATTAACAAGTACAATTGCTAAATGAATTTACAGTTTGTGATCGGCAGCAATTGTGGCGATGTCTGTCGTCAAAAGCTGTAGGCGAAGCAGAGCATAACCGTGACAAGGTCGACATCGACATCGACATCGCCATCGACATCAACATCGTCATCGTTATCGTCTCTGGGCCTCGCCAGAACTTCATTTAACATAGTTTATTATGTTACCGCCAGCTTTTAGCCAGTTGTATAAACAAGAATCGTAAGACACACAGCTCGACAATTTGTATTAGCCAAACGGAGCTGTCTTGTTGTAGTTCAACTTGCCTCAACTCTGGTTCACATACCAAGTACTTCATTAAATATTACCCTGGTGTTAATTTGATGTTGGTTTTTCTTTATGCTACGACGAGTACTCCGATTCAATGGGTTCCAATTACAACTCACAATTACATTTTCCAATTTTAATTCCGATTTCAATTTCAATTTCAATTTCACAAGACACAAGTACAGTTTTTATGCATAATTAGACGGCAAGTATTTGGGCGTTTTCAACTCTTAAGTCCTTCACATTGCCAGCAGGGTGCCCAACAAATAATACACTTGTAATTATTACCAATTAAATGTTGAAAACACTCCAACAAGCCAACGTTAGTAAACACACTAATAGATACTTATATGGGGGGCAGTTATCTTATATTAACAGATCTTCACAGCAAGATAATAACTGAAAAACAACAGTAAACGCTCGTTGGAATGAATAAAAACTTTAAACTGAATAGAGAAAAGGGAAATGTGAGTTTTTCACTTAATATCATATTAGGAAATATATTGTAAACTCTCTTTATTTTAAAATCCCAATTTGTGAATTTAGACTTTTAATATTATTTTTTTGCAACAGTTTGATAATTTTTCTTAAATTTTCTATTGATTTATTTTCTACTCTAATTTTAATTTTTTCACTTTATAAAGAAAATTTGAGTAACTTTAAATAGTTGGTTTCCTCAAGCCGAGCATGGAATTCTGCCGATATTTTTATCACCAGGGTTCTTAATTAAAAGCTATAATCAAGAATTATAATCTTGAGTTGAATGAATTATTTTTATTATGTGCTCTATAAACAAATATGAAAGCGAGCAGTAGGTAAATCAATCTTTTGAAAGCGGTAATTCAACAATAACATGTGTTACACTTATGAGATCAAAGAATAATTTATGTAAATCTGCAAGAATAAACTTGACAATTTGAAAACATGGCTTAACACCTTTATTATGGCATCATAAAATCTACATAAATTCCAATCATCATTAAACATGTTATAATTAAATAATGCAATTCATATTTAGAGAATGCGCACTGTATAATTTCATATTTAATTAACAAATAATCTATTTAAAATTATGAGTCATTTCCTTGTTCAAAACTAATGGAGTTTGCTACAAGTTGGAATACTGAATGTAATTCCAAGAATTTCCAAATGGCGTGAAAGATACGGGGAAATTGGAAAAAAACAACTCGTTAGCAAATACGTGGATTTAAATCGTTTATAATTGAAAACTAATTGAGCTGAATAGTGCCGAAACTGGACATGATGGCATCTCGCTGATACATCATAAACGCATAAACAAAAACGAAAAAAAAAACAACAGCATCAAATCAACAATGACAACTTTTCACCAGGAAAACGTATAACAGAAAAAAGTAAAGAAAACTAAACTTAGTTTCCATCAACAATTTGCACGCACATGAACAGAAAACTGAGCAAAGTGTTCAAAATCAATTAAATTTCGCATTTCGCTTGTTTTTCTTTTGCAATTTCCAGTGCAAGTTAGCGTAGCATTCATCCATTTGTCAGTGATTTGCTAGCAAACAGCTTCTGTCCATCTGTCAACCTATAGACAAGCTCACTTCTTATCTCGCTTTATCCATATCTTTATATTAAAATGTGTTATTTATGAAGTTTACACTTGATATTTGCCCAAAACTTGTCACAAAATGTCACAATTAAATTAACAAATTTGTGTTTTTCGTCCATTTTCAAACAGAGTCCTGAATGAAAATTGCTTTCCTAATAGTTTATACATAAGTAATAGTATAATTGTTTAATTGAAACTAATGTTAGTTTTACTTACTTTATATTGAGTTCAGAAATAATTCAAAAGAGTGAGAGAGAGCTGACAGCGAAATCTGAAAAGATAGAAAGATAGATTAAAGACTTAAGTATTTATATAAAGAGAAATAAAGTTCAAAGTCATGGGAAAATTTTACCAAAATTAAAAAAATTATTGTTTTATAAGCAATTGTCAAGTGTACAATCTTTACATAAGAAATCTTTTTATTAGATAATTTAAGATAAAAGTATACTCTAATTAATTTTAGGCTTACATACGTGGAAACTAGCTTAAACTTGATCGAAATAGGAAAAAGACATTTGTATGCAACAATGTTTCAGCTAATTTTCGCTTTTGTTGTGTGAAATACTGTTTAAATTAAATATATAATTAGTTATCTTTGGTCAACAATTATGTAAGTTTAAACCTTAACGTATCTATAGTTGAAACTTTCTCTCAATATATAAATAGAGAGTGTAACTATTTAGGAAATCTGTAGATGAGCGCATATTACCAGATCACAGCAGTTTAATAAGCCTATTAAGATAACCCACTTTTAAGATAAACACTTGTCTCTCTCTCTCTCTCTCTCTGATAACCCAAAGGTAAACAAACAAATGAGTATGCAAAAATAAAAAAAGTGAAAAACAATGCAATGGATGGGAATGAAAGTTAGTTGGGCATCAACTTGATATAAAAGCAGGTGGATGTGTTGAATGGAGAGCATTTCATTATTTTTGATCACCATGAAGTGGCATATTGTGTTCAGTGTACTCTTTATATTGGCCCTATCTGCCTCATTGGTCTGGACAGCGCCTGTGGAACCCTGGGATGCCATTGAGGTTGCCGAGGAGGTCCTGGAACCGGACGCGGAACCCATTCCTCCAGTGATCAACCTTGATTATATCGATGTCAACGATCATACACGACCACCGCCTCCATGGTGGTGGTAAAAAAACACCATGAATCTACAATAAGATTTATCCTATTCTTTTTTTTTTGTTATTTATTAAACTAATCAATTGTTAGCTACATACTTAATAATATCTACAAATAAACTAATTACACAGTCAACATAACTCATTTTCTGACTCGAAACCTAAGTTCTCTGTTCAATCGTGAAGATAAACAATCTAATAATATGCTAAAGACGTCTCTCGTATGTTATTCAACAATCTTATGTTATTTCATGCTACTGGAATTTCTTTCAAAATTGTTATTATAAGTTGCCAGTGATTGATCGACTTGCAGATACCATAAAACAAAGGTCTAGATACATAAATCTGTTTCACTTTATACGTTATTTATTATGTAATTATTCTGTAACTTATAAGGTAGATATGTGGGTAACAAGTTATATTTTTCTTATACTTGCTGAATTGCTAGTGTTCGGCTCACAGATACCCTGTTGTAGGCCTTAAAGTTCAATTATTCAATATTGAATATTTAAATGTTGTGTTAAATACTTAAATTGAAGCTGTTTTTTATGTAAACTAAATGATTTATTGATTGATTGTGCTTTTCAATTGGTTGATGCTAAAGGTTCGCCCGAGACTACCCTGTAGCATATTCTGAAGAGAGTAAAAGGTCTAACTGGATAAGATAACTACACGTATACCCTTTAAACAGTTGCCTACAAGGTATATGAAATTTATAGAGAACACGCTAAAGCTAAGGCAGAAAAAGCGAATGTCTTTGGAATGACTTTGGCTCGTGTCTGACAGATTTGCAAACTCTTATCGGTCCAACTGAGTGTATCTGCAAGTGTGTGTGTGTGTGTGTGAGTCATGTGTGTGTGTGTGAGTGAGTGTGTGTGTGAGATTGTCAAGTGTATATGCTGAGCGAGTGATTTAGATAATTGAGTTGTTGTGCTAAGCTCTTCAGAGATATATGGACTCAGTTGGTGATGATGATCATAATGATGATGCTGATTATGTTGCTGTTGGTTGTTGTTGGCTGTTATTGGTAGTATTTAGTTGTTGTTGGTGGTGCAAATAGAGGCGGCTGATTAATGCAATCAATTTCCACCTCACCTCATCGGCGACAAGTTTGCGCTGACACAACAAGTAGACCGAGATATTGCCACAAATTATGTCTATGACTTTCTGAGGCAATTGCTGCTGTTAGCCAAATGTTGTTAGCCAGTTAGACAGTTGGCTACACAGCAAACAGATTAATTCAAAACAAACCTCAGAGTCTGACAATGAGTCTCCTCGATCAAGAGACAGATGAACAGACAGAGAGGAACATGGCTATCAGGACGATGAGTTATAAGAATGCCAGGGTATTTAAACTCCTTCCCAAATTCAATTCATTAAGTTTTTAAGCATGTAATTATTATTAACAGTTAAATTTGAGCTATAAGCAAAGAATCGAAACACTGAAAACCTCAAACAGACCAATAAGTAAGTAATTTTAGTTGCTACGCTCTAAGAATAATTAAGATTCCTAATAGCAGAAGGAGAACTTGGAGTTGAACACTCAATATAACTAAGACTTAATACAGTTTAAATGGCAATGAATTAAAATAAGAGTCAAAAATATTTGATGCAAGTATACCATTATTTTTAGCAAACCCGATGATTAAAATGATGAATCAATTATTTCGTGTTTCGTTTAAAAGCATCTGAAGTCTACAAACTTTTGACATCGTTAGACATTTGGAATTGATTTAATTGCATAATCTCTGTGTTTTTTTTTGTTTTTTTTTGCTGTGTAGTTAGCTAACATAGTTAGTTAAATGATTTGTTTTACTTTAAGCCACAAGACGTTCATTAGCATTTGCATCGCATCAGGAAATCTATGCAGACAACAGACAACAGGCAACAGACAAAGCGACAAGACAACAATGTTGCCAATGTGGCAGAGTGGCAATAGCCAAATAACAACAAAACCACCGAACAAACAAATAAATCAAAGCTAAAAAGAAAAAAACTAAAGATACAACAAATACACACATACCACACATGCCACTTGCATGTCACGGCCAATGACATTGAACTTGAATCGGGAACTGCATTGCGATTTTAAATTGGAGACAAAAGAGAGTTCGAGAGTTAGAGAGATAGAGATAGAGACAGAGTAATAGAAAGAGAGAGGGAAACTGAGGCTGTGCAACAGGTTCGGGTTCCAGTTTAGAGCAAATGGATGCGGAAAATGTGTGTATGCCGCCATTTACAGTTATAAGTAGATAATTAGCCACCACAAAACCAAAATAATCATCTATCAACAAACCGAAACCGAAACTGAAAACCGAAACTAAAAACCAAAACTGATATTAACCCCGAGAGACCGTTCAGCTCTTGATAAACATAAATTAAAATCATATTTATATTCTAATTAAGTGAATTTTTATTAAATTGTACATTTATGACTCAATTGAATATTAATGTCATACCCAGAAGAGATGATTTAGTCCAATTAACTTTAATGCAACTATGAGTGTTTCAAGGATTTCAGAAAATGAATTCTACTGGGTGAAAGATGTGAGGTTTTAGAATAAGTTTAGGGATAAGATATAAATCATAAAGTTCTGCTCGATTTTAGATAAATATTCAACATTAAAAGTTAATTTAATAAAATTAGTTATACGTATTTGTTGAATGAAATGGATATTTAAAGATAAAGGCCCATTTTTTTAATTACCATATAAGCTTTACTTGACAGATATCTTTAAATTTGACATTAGGATTCGGATAATTATCCTAGACCTTATATAGACATTAGAAATTGCGCCTTAGAAGTTAAAATACTTATTAATAGGAATTCAACTGTCATTTAAGTTATGTTTAGGAAAACTTGCTACTGTGTCTTTTTATGATCAGAGTGGTTTCTTATAGCATATGTATGGATTTCTGTTAGATCGTCATTATTTAAAGATCGAAGCCATTCGATATAAACTCTTTTAAGATAAGAATCCAATTTATAAATTATTCAATATAAGTTTCACAGATTTACAAAATTTTACAACGAAAAATCGTTAATTTTTAATATATTTGAAGCCAAACTCAAGACAACAAATCTAAAAGAGAGCAAGACACGTTGTAAAAGATATACATATACAGATGTGGACAAAAGTAATTACAAAAAGTTCATTACTTTGCTTGAACTTTGTGTAAATACTTATTTCCACCTTTGTCTGTAAATAGTTTTGTCTTATAGAAAGTATTAGTTAAAATAAGCCAATTATATTTAAAGCAAAATCAGTCAATAAAACTATTTCCTAGAGCATTTGATCTTTCTTATGGTACAATAAAGGACTTTCTTTACTTGTTTATATTTTGGGATATGCAAATTAAGTGGAAGATCGGAAGACTGCTGCCAAGACTGTAAGGCTGTAAGACTGTTACTCTGGATAAGCGTAAGACAGGAGGATCTGTAAAACACTGAAGACTTTTAAGCAAACGCTTTTATCCAATTGATAAAGTTGTTTTTCGATCAGCTCGAACAAAAACTAAACGAAACGACAAAACTTGTTTCAATTATTGGGAAAATTGTTTTTTTTTGCCAATTGTGACTTTGTGTAATCCGAACTAGATGGACAGTTTAGACGATGCGTAGCAGCGCGGGGAGGAAGTGAAGTAAGAGCTTGTGTGTAGACAGGCGTTGAAGCACAAATCATAAATTATACATATCGTAAATGCACCTAAAAGACACACAGTGGCTAACTAAAGTCTACACACGCAATAAATTTCGCTCTCTGAGAAGTTCAACAGCTTATTTAAGAAAGAAGTGTTGTTAATTTAGATTTTTAAAGTATAACAAAGAAATCCATATTTAACAAAACCTTATAAAATAATCAATAATAAATATAGAATTTTGTTTATAAAAAAAATTGACTTGATTTAAAATGTTAAGGAAAGTGAGACATGAAATAAATGACAAAGAAATAATTTTGTCTTGTGAAAAATACTTCACAGAAGAGACAAAAAATCACAGAGGTTAAAAGTTTATACAAATTAAATAACTAATAATTATAAAGATATTAAAATAACGCATTTTAATATTTGTTAAATAAAAAAAGCAGTATTTTTAACAAGACAAATATTTATTTAAGATTATTTGCTGCAAAAAAATATCGTACTATGATATTTGTCCATTGAAGGTTTTGGGGTTTAAAAAACTACGTTTTAGATTTTTGTTATTTAATATTTGATATTTGTTGATTATTTTTTAAATTAAATAAATTAAAATACTGCAATTTTAGTTTTGAGGGAGTATGTAGACTTTAGTTGTCCACTGTACACATATAAATGCAATACTATCTCACTTGAGGATCGTCTGGCGGCAAATCGCCTGTCTTCCCCACTCCACAATCCCACACACCCCCCTCTTTTTTCTTCTCTCTTCTCTATATTCTCCTCTCTCTTTTGTGTGGTATCCAATTATGAATGCACTTGTTGAACCACACTCGTTAGCCAACCACAACTGACCCACCATCATCACCATCATCACCATCATTACCATCATCATCATCATCATCCATTGCTGCTCTTTATTATGTTCGGTGGCAACTTATTCAACATTGTTGCACTGTTGCTTCCATACTCTTTTTGCGGTTGTTGTTTGTTTATGTTGTTGTCTGTTTATGTTGCTATTGTTGTTGTTGCTGTTGTTGTCGATTGTTGAACTTGTTGTTGTTGTAGCTACTGACCGCCTGTCAATACATGGGTAATTAATTATGTGTGGTGTGTGTGTGTGTGTGTGTGTGTGGTGCATTGCTTGAGTTAGTTACGAGACGAGACATTAAATAGAAAAACTAAAACAAGCAAATGTTGCAATTGAATCGTTAAAAATCAAAATTAATTAATTAAATGCACATTGAAAATGCGAAGCATGTTCTAACATTACGCATTAAATAAGGTAATTCCACATTTCAATCATAAATTTCAATCAAATCTCCTCCTGCTCCTGCTCCTACTCCTACTCTTCCTCCTCTTACATCTACTCCCCAAAACTGAGGACAGACAACTGACATTCCATTGGATTAGTTTGTCTTGCAGGCGGGATGTTTGAAGCCCAAATTAATCTGTTCATGATCTGTGAATTGATCCAAATATAGACAATATCTATTTGTCTAACCAGTGAAGAGAATAACAGTCTAAATAAAACTCTTTGTGTTAACCGACAATACAAAACAAGTGCATTTTATTATGCACGTAAGCACTTGGGTGGTACTCCAAAAAGTAGATAATAAATATTTGGTTCTTCATTCCTAGAATGATGCAGAATGTTTCACTAATTACGGGAAAATTGTAGAAATAATGTGTGGGAAACTATTTAATAAAACTTTGCTGATAAATTACTGATTTCTTTTCAAAATACAGAGTAATTGAATTAATTACATTATTAATTATATTTAGATTATTTATTTAATATATTTAAAGTAAATTGAATTTAATTAAATCATAAAATAATTTGAAATTTTATACTTAAAGGATTCAAATTGAAAAATCTGGTGGTATTAAAAAAAGTTGCATTATTTATGTAAGAATTGCGGCTTTGATCATATAATTCCAATTTGTAAATTCAAATTCAAATTGGTAAAATTTACTTTATTCAAATTAATATTTGATTCTAAAAATAAATAATTTTCTTTTCAACATCATTCAGTTAAATTCAGTTACTTTAATACGTAATTAAATTTTTTTTTAATATTCCTCAATGTTTCTTTGATCTGTCTTTTTGTGAAGAATATATTCCTAAAATTAATCAAACTATATTGGAAGCTTAATTCGATTTTGCTTACATTAAACGATTCTCTAATAAAAATGGAGGTAGTAGACTACAGATTTCAATATACAATCTGTTATCCTCAATTCTTTAATCTGAAGCTTGTATCCTTCCTTAGCTCTCTTCAGGAACAACTGAAGTGAAAGTCGTTTCTGAATTCAATTAAGTATTTGGATATGATGAAGATATATAGTAAATATGTTAATTTGAGTTGTAACTGAAATTAAATGAAATCATCATAAATCCATTTACTTTAAAGTAACAACTTGCAATTGATATTTGCATTCCGTCCGTAATTAATAATATCGTTAACTTTTATGATTTTGAGTTACTTTGCAAATATTTAAGATCTTTGGCCGGTAATTGCATGTTATTTATGAGGCAATTTACATAAGAAATGGCACCACATTCATGAGTCGTGTCAAATGTTGCAGCTTAATGCTGGCTGTCACATGCCACATGCTTCGCGTTCGCATGCAATAATGCGAAAGTATGAAAATGCGCAAATGCGGCCTCAATTGCCATTTTGGCGGCATTTGAATCAGTTTGTTTAATGTTCACGCAGATCACAACACCTTAACGTGGTCAATACTAAGGCTTAAATGGATTGTCCAACGATGCGTTGACTATTTAATAACATTGACTTCTTTTCACCCGCTCAACGGAATTACACTTCAATGGATATTAATGATTGAAATTTGGCATTATTTAAAGCCACTTTCTTAACTGGATTTAATATCCTTCAATAGATACGCGTATCAGGAGTTCGATTTGAACATTATCTTTAAATCACGTTCTGCACCGCTGACTAAGCCAAATACACGGTCATACAAGGTACCACCAACACCACCTGCTATTATTATTATTGTTAATATTTTATAGACAGCCCTAAAGCATAGCAACCACAGCTCCGGTTCACGCGTAAACAATCAAAAAACATTTGCTCAAAAAAGCAATTACAATTTATTTTGTTTGCCAATCGCAGAAAAAGGCAAATGAACCAGATACACATAAAGCAATTGCTCAACACCGACCACAATATGCTCTATCTGCAGAAATTTCTATATTCTAAGTTATGAAAAAAACTAATTACTTTTTAAATAGTTTTGTGTCTCGTTTTTGAAGTTCGTTGAAACTATTTTGGCATTATTTAAACAAATCTTTAATCTTATCTTTTAAACTTTTATTCTTTTCATAAATATACTCAAGTTGAAGGGAATACATATTGCAATATTAATATTTCTTCAAAGCTATATAAACATATATTTAATTATCGTAAACTTATAATTTCAAAACCCTTAAATTGATAAGATTATCTGACAATTTATTATGTTTTTGAAATTGAATAAATTTGCTTAAGCTTTGAACATTTTTACTTTTCAACTGATTTTGAGAAGATATTACGGTATGTTATATATCCGAAGGAATCCTTTGGAAGTACATAGATCAGAAACTTTGGCAAAGAAGTTCCGTGGTCAGAAACCTGTTGCAAACGCCCAACAAAATGCATCAAATGAGTACAAATTGTACAAATAGCCAAACTCGTTTATGCAAAAGTAAATGAGGTGCATAAAGACTGCAGTTAAGCAGATATGATGAAACTTGATATTCAGGAATGTTGTTTTGTACTAGATGGATAATTAAAGATATTCTGGCAAATGGCGGCCAGACAAATCGAATGAGATGTCAGTGAGGGCCGTAAGTAAGGGTATTATGCACCTTAGGCGGAAACTACGCGCTATTTGACCCTCGGCAATGAATCATCAAAGTTAAACCCAGCTAAAATAAAAGAGAAACAAAAAAAATAAAACAAATTTGAAAAACAAAACCAAAAACTTTTGAGGCCAATTAAAAACGCAGCGAAAGGCGTTGGTGAGGGGCCGTGGTCAGTTAGGTCACGGGTGGCTTTTTGCGATCTTGGCGCGATTTTGCGATTGATTAAAAGGCGAATTGATTAAACGGAACTGCAATTGCTAGCAAAGAGCGAAGAGCGAAGAGGGTGGAAAGGAGGAGGGACAGCTCAAAACATGCGTGAAAATCAATCATGGAAGAAAGACAAAGCTTGCAGACAAATCAAAAACCAAAACCGAAACCGAAACCCCTAACAAGACCCAAACGAAAGCCAACGATCCAAAAACCGATGCCTAGCCGATGGAGGAGGTAACATGACGCGTGCGCCTTCGGCTTTTATCGCTGCTGGCGTCGACGGCGACGGCGACTGCGAAAAGAAGTTTATATAAAACGTGGACGTTAAATTATGGCCAACAGTCATAAACGCGGCAGCCGCTCGTGCTGAGTTCACCCCTTTCAAAATCAAATCAAGGAACCCCAAAAACAAATATATAAAAAATAAAAATAAAGAAATACAAAACTGAAGAAAAAGGATAACACTTGAATAGAATTAATTTTTTTTTACTGTTACTGTTGTACTCTGTGTGTGGCAAGTGGCCGCAAAGGCTCAACAAATAACTAGCATATAAATCGACTCGCAATTAATTGCGCATACGCCATGTACGCCATGAAATATATCCTATTTCCGCTATTGCTGCTGGTTAGTTCCTCTCAGGCAGCCTACAAGTTGCAAGAACGTTATAGCTGGAATCAACTGGACTTTGCCTTTCCAAATGATCGGCTAAAGGAGCAGGCAATTGCCACTGGCGATTATATACCACAGAATGCTTTACCCGTTGGCATCGAACACTTTGGCAATCGTCTATTTGTCACTATTCCCCGCTGGCGAGATGGTGAGTAACTGTAACTGTCAAACGAGCAATCCCAAAATTGGGTAAATCTACATCTTTGGTCATCATTAGTTAATTGTCAATTGGAAATCTTTCGCACATTTCGATTACAAAGTGTCAGATATCTGTGTTAAAAAAACAAATATACAAATTGTGTTGTTGATTAACTCAACGGATTGAACGCTTTAAAGGTTTAACATGTGCAATGCGAATCTTTAAGGAAACTTGTTTGATCTGCTAATCTGATTTAAGTTTCAAGTGTCGCGTTAAGCCTTTCGAAATTCTATGCTCAAGAATGTTCAAGTTTTTATGTTTTGATCAAGTGTTTTCTTAAGGATCTCTATGTTTGAAAACTCTTATTTTATTATAAATATTTCTACATTCTTCAGTCTGATGTTCTTTTATTAAATTAACCTGAAATTTCCCTTTGTATTTTCCAACTAAAAGTTTATACTTTATTCCAAAGATATTAACTCTCTACTTCCTGTCGATGGATGAGACTAAATAGGATAATGACTAGAATTTTACAGAAAACCAAAAATTTAATTTATTTTTTCATCACATAAAAAAGATTTAAAGAATACTGACAATTTTTACAATATTAGTTTTTTAATGTTTTCTAAAAGTAATTGTATTATACCATTAAAAGTTTTCTATAGACAAAACTAGCCGTTAATTTTGGTCTGGTTTTTATTGTAGGAAAACTAGAACTTTCCAGAAACACAAATCTTTTCTTTACATAACAGATATTTTCACAAACTTTATATAACTACCTAATTTTTCTCATTTGATTTCCACATAAATCGTAAACAAATAAATCAGCAAATAATAAAAATACAGCATTGAGTGGTTCTTTAATTGAATCAATAAATAAAAATAATACCAAGTGCCAATTGTGAAGGCTTCTTCAAAACCTTGACTATAGCTTTACCGTTGCAAATGAAAAATACAGCAAACAGCAATAAAATGAACAAAATTAAATATAAATATAAGCATACAGATATAACAATTAACAATTCGCTGTGTGAGTTGTTTCAAAGTGAGAGTTAGTTTCATTTGGAGTGCAATGAGTGTGAATCAAGTGAATAAATTGAATGTGTGTTGTGCAGGTCGAGCTACGAAATGCTAATTGATTAATGGTCAAGGAACGAGCAGAAAATTTCAAATATTTAGATCAAAATTAATTAATGCTATATACAAATTGATTATAGCTTTTTTAAGTTGCATTTTTTATAGGGAAATATATTATTTGAATCTCAACACATTAACTTCCGCAACTGTAGTTTATCTTAAAAAAGTCTGAACGAGTCCTGATATAATTTCAAAAACCATTCAATTCAAAATATCGTATTTTTCAGTCTTTGGTTACATTTATAAAGTTAAGACAACTAAAAATTCAGCAGCTTAAATTATGGAAATATCAAATTTAATAGAATTTGCAAAATGTATTGCCCAAAAGTCTAAAGAAAGTATATAGAAAGTAAAGGATAATCTCGTAACCCTTAAAATGTGCATTATTTAATTATGAATTCTAGTTTCTTCTGACGATATCTGAAATAAATTGAAAAAGTATTGTAGGTAACTTAAGGCTTATCTTAATTACATAATTATTTAGTCTAGTTTCTTTTGACACTATCAAAAATCAATTGACAAACTATTGTAGGCTAATCCCTGAGTAACTTTCTGGCTTAGCCTTGGGCTTATTGTTTTTTACATTTATCTTAAGAATGGCAACAATGGTAAAAACAAAAAAGAATTGGAATGCCAATGTCTGGTAGGCCCAGAAGGCCGTCAAAGTAATGAGTAGCGGGTAAAGCCAAAAGAGCCAAGTCTAAGACACAGAGGTCTAAGACGCACGCTTCAATGGATTTTGTGCCGCAGAAAAAGGAAGGCGAAAGAGCGAAAGTCACAAGCCACAACAACAAAAAGCCACAACAAATGAAATAAATGCGGATTAAAAGCACAGATCAATTAGCTAATCAAAAGTAAATCTCATAATTGTAAATATGAAAACAGCTAGGGGGACCAGTTGACAGTTATTGAGTTTATAATGAGGCTGTCAAGTCGCAAACAATGTAAACCTCTCGCTTGAAATGACTTTACAATGTGCTTTGAATACTTGAATATTACAATATTAATGTTATTATTATAATGCGACAGTTTTGAATAATGCTCAAGTTCTCACATTACTTAAGATCAAAAAAACAGAATTGTCTCTGTCATGTCATTTGCAATTGCAATTGCAATTGCGATTGAGAGTAAGATCTCGATTGAATTACAAATTGATACAAACGATTTATAAGTGGAGCTCATTGAGCTCCTTTAGCTTTTATGTGTGCATTATGTGAATTAACAAACTGGTAGCTGGCCAAATGGCTAAGTGGATAAATAAGTAGCCAAATGTTCAACTCACTTTTAACTAGCCTATAATGGAAAATTCATTGCTCGTTTGCAATTTGCAAATGCGTCAAGCAATGTTAATGATTTCGTCTTTTGATATTATGTATTTTGAAAATGTAAGAAACTGGTTCGTTCATGTCACAATTAGATTGGAAACTATATTTTGACATATGCTAGGCAGCTCCGACAATATCAAGTCAACAGGAAACTTCAGGCCTGACTGTTTGACAATCCATCTATCCAAAACTTAAACTCCGTCTATTGCAATTGGCCACACTTGTAGATAGTCTATTAAATTGCAGTCATGAAAGCTATGCTTAGTCAATTGATAGACAGGATATATGTATTATCGGATGTGGGATGTTGTTCACCTCGACAGCTGGACATCTGATCTTTCACTTAGCAATAAGATCATGCTATACCCGCAGTTGACAGCTTGACAGGCCATCTAAATACTCCACTTAGTATAATGCAATTTGATACGAGTTTTGATTGAAACTGTCAAGCAAGCTAAAGAGATATGTTGGCTAAGCTGATGGATGCGGTTTACTGATCTTAAAATTAAAGTGGAACTGTTCGAGACTGCAAGTTATTCATAGAAGTCATTCCAAAGAAGAAACTTATACAACAATATTGAATATATGTGCTTTATCGTTTATTCAATTAACTTTAAACTCTTTATTACAATATCTGGTACCGAAAATAAATAAATTTTCAAAAGTGTACCCTAAGGTGGAAACCTATTCAAGGCTACTTATGTAAAAACGATATAGTGCTCAGTTTTCAAGCTAAATTTGAAGTTGAGTTGATGCTAGCATCTGTATTTTTAAACACCTTCGAGAAGGAAAATTGTTGTTTAAGTGGAATGTATTTATTGTTAACTTAATGCAGCTAATTTGCCACTAATTGTTTAAGCATTCACGCTAAATAATTAATAAATAAAAATACTTCCACTGAAGAAAATTTGTGATAACTATGCATTAAAAGACTATTGGAGAAAGAACATTTTTTAACAATGTAACCTTTAGTTGGAAAGTAATTTAAAGCCAAGTATTTCCGAGTACATAGTTTGATACTCAGTTTCAGTGCGAAACTTGGAGCTAACTGCTCCACAAGTCTTTTAAAATTCAGTTCCACTGAATTCGCTATTGCAGCTGTAAACCAAACAAAGTCTTGCCAAGTTATATGATGGTAATTGAGTAAATAAAGCCAAAATGCAAGAACAATAAAATTTGTCAGAGCTTTAACTATAATGTGCAATAATAGCCTGTAACTGTTGGTTTAACCACAGGTGGTATATTGACTTAGTAGATGGATGGTAAAGAGGGGGATGAGTGGAAAGAGGGGGAAGAGACCACTTACTGAATTGGCCAAGACAAGTGCAACAAAAGTCGCACGCCCTCCCGCAACGCCAACTGGTTGGACGACGCTTCAACTGGAGCGGAAACGCTACCAAAGCTATTCATGATAATGATGATGATGATGATAATGATGATGTCGTTGCTCGTCGAATGATGGCTAATGACATCGGAAATTGCTTGCACTTGCAAAGACTGAAGCTGATTGCATCTTACAACATTCCCCAACCATTTGTGATGCATATCCAAACAGAACATGGGCTTTAGCATGGGATTTGAAAATGAGCCAATGATGAAATCTTTAACAGGATAATAAGTAGTTGGCAAAGCATAATTGAGGGATAACTAAAATAATAACAACAACAACTTAAATTTAAAAATAGAATATTAATATTATTATGAAAATTGAAAAGATTTGATATGAAAATTAATACAATTGGTCCTCGTTGCCAGGGCTCCTTTTTTAGTAGATTTAAGTTTTCATAAACCTTAGTCTACTCTTGTAAATATATAAATAGTTCAAGGTTTTAATAATAGTTAAATTAAAACATGACTTACAGACTGAATTTAGTAGAACTCGTAGTGGAACTGCAATTAAAAGGAAAATTTCAAACGTTTTTTATATCCATAAATGAATTAAATAATTTAAAGCCTCAACAATAAATTAAAAAAAGTGTAACTGACTGACATTTTTACACAACATAATTCTAGCACTTTGTAACTTGTAGAGATCTTTTACATGTCTCACTTTCTCTCGACTTTGGCATGATTTTTTACATCAAAATTAAATAGCTCAGAATCAGGGTTCAATTTGACAGATAAAGCAAACAATAATATCTAAATTTTGTTTTTAAACTGTTTTGTTTAGCGGTGCTCTGTTAGATTTTCGAGTAATCACTTGTTTAAGGAAATCTATCCATTTCCTGATAAAAATCGAGCTATAGGTTCTCGATTCAATATCGAATATTTAAGTTTAAATTTATATTTGAATAACTAACAATCATTACAAATTTGGTATGTATTTTTTCTAGGCATTCCGGCCACGTTGACGTACATCAATATGGATCACAGTTTGACGGGCTCACCGGAACTAATACCGTATCCGGATTGGCGCAGCAATACGGCCGGAGATTGTGCCAACAGTCTGACGACAGCGTATCGCATTAAGGTCGATGAGTGTGGACGTCTTTGGGTATTGGACACAGGAACTGTGGGCATTGGCAATACAACAACCAATCCCTGTCCATATGCAGTTAACGTCTTTGATTTGACCACAAATACAAGAATCCGCCGCTATGAATTGAAACCAGAAGACACAAATCCTAATACGTTTATTGCCAACATTGCTGTGGATATTGGTAAAACTTGTGATGATGCCTACGCTTACTTCTCAGATGAATTGGGTTATGGATTGATTGCTTACTCGTGGGAGTTGAATAAATCTTGGCGATTTTCTGCGCATTCCTATTTCTTCCCGGATCCCTTGAGGGGAGATTATAATATTGCCGGCCTAAACTTCCAATGGGGTGAGGAGGGCATCTTTGGCCTTGCTCTATCGCCCATACGCTCTGATGGCTATAGAACTCTCTACTTCAGTCCTTTGGCCAGTCATCGTCAGTTTGCGGTCTCCACACGAGTCCTGAGGGATGAAACCCGCACCGAGGATAGTTATCATGAGTTTGTTGCCTTGGATGAACGGGGAGGAAATGCACATACCACGGCACGTGTGATGAGTGATGATGGTGTGGAGTTATTCAATCTGATTGATCAAAATGCCATCGGTTGTTGGCACTCATCGATGCCCTACACTCCACAATTCCATGGCATTGTCGATCGCGATGATGTTGGTCTTGTTTTCCCTGCCGATGTTAAAATTGATGAGAACAAAAATGTTTGGGTTCTCTCCGATCGCATGCCTGTTTTCCTGCTCTCCGATCTCGACTATAGCGATGTCAACTTCCGCATTTACACGGCACCACTTGGCGCCCTCATTGAGAATACAGTTTGTGATCTAAGGAATAATGCTTACGGTCCCTCGAATGCTGTTTCTCTGCCCAAACAGCCGGCAGCTCCTTCCCCACCAATCTACAAGCCCTATCGTCCCAATGTCTTACCCCAGAAACCACAACTTTCCACCAGCTGGACGCCTTCACCTCCTCCGCCTCAGCGCACCTATCTGCCAGCCGCACCTGTCAATGTGTCACCTGGACAGAGTGTGTCTAGTGTCAGTGTGTCCACTTCGTCATCGGGTGGACTCGATGTGCCCAAGGCATATGTCTTTAATCAGCACAATGGGATCAACTACGAGACGAGTGGACCTCATCTCTTTCCCACCCATCAACCCCAAAGGGAGGGACTCAAGAGCTATGTAAATGCCCGCCAATCTGGCTGGTGGCATCATCATCATCAGGGTTAAAGTCTCAAGCCTGAGCATAAAGCGACTCGATAAGGATTCTTTCACACTTTCCACACCTGAGGCACTTCTTCTACTGCACACACCCAGTCAACACACACACGCATTGTGCAATACTAAAGTACATATATTTTTTTTTGTAGATTTTTCAACTTTTATCTTCTATTTTTCTTATTTCTATTTTTTTTCCGTTTTAGCCATGTAAGATAAATAAATTAAAACTTTTTAAACACTTTTAAGCGAATATTCTTTAATTAAATTAGAGTTATTCATTTATTTCGCCAAAAAGCAATTTTGAATTTTACACACAAAACAAACTTTAAATTTTAGTTTTAAAAAAGCGTCGCTAGCAAACAATAGATGGCGCCAAAATACAATTGTTTTTTAGTTGGAAAACTTGACAGCCATACTGTCCCAGATTCGATTGCACGCCGGATTCACTCAAATGTGAGTCACAATACAAAAAATTTAAACTCTTCTTGGATTTTTTCTGAACTTTCTGTATGTTTCCAGAACCTTACAGACTTACCAGATTTTATTTGAAGGAACTAGGCCCCCAGAAACGGTACATAGACGAAACTTATTTTAAACCAATCCGCTTGAATTTAAATAGTTTAGAATTTCATTGAATTGTTAAAAAAATCGATTTGGTTTTTAAAAAAACTTGATTTCTTTTAATTTCTTTTTAAATTTGGCGCCAATTTTTTGTCTACCTTTTTTGGTGCATACTTTTAGGCTTTTTCATTAATTTGATCACGCCATCTATTTGCCATTTTTGCTTACAGCGTCGCCTTTTTTACAACTACATTTTTACCGTTGCGGCCCGGGCGCGTCGTTTTTTATTTAAGAGAGTAAGAAAATGTTTCAACTCGAATAACTGTTGCGTTTGAATACTGTATTCACAAATATTCGTACTCACATTCGTATTTTTATGAATATTGATTCATTATTCACAGCTGCTGCAGTTGAGATGAACTAAAAACTCGTTTGAAATTGGAGTTTCTTCCCTGCTGCCGCCTCATCGCAGTCATTTGCATACACACGCCCACCATTGGGTAGCTAAAGTGGTAACTGGGGCGGAAAAGGGGCAGCAAAAAAGAAGGGTGGTGGGCAAGGGGAACTGGGAGGGGAGGGGAGTGCGTGGATGCTGTGTGAAATGATGGCTGTGCCAAAATTCACACATAATTACAAGGGGAACTGAAGCTGAAGCTGATGTTGAAGACTGAAACTGAAACTGAAGCTGAAAGCGATGTCTTCCCCATCCACCACACAGCACACCACCCTCCCCCCTCATTTACTTGCATGATTTATGCCAGGGCCTGGGCGGGCGTGCTGTTGTGGGCGTGGCATGCGGCAGCTTGTGACTTTCGCAATGGAAATAAGCACAGAAAAGTAACTAAAAAAACAAACAAGGCGAAAGCAGCAGCGTTGACTGCCGGCATTTATTTACTTTTTGATTACGAACTGAGTTGAGCTGTCCCCCTCCCTGCCCTTGTTTCCTTTTACCTTTTTCCCCCCTCATCATTCTACCTTCATTTTTTTGCAGCTCCTTTTCCCCCTTTTGCCTACAGTCGACACCTGGCTGGCTGCTGTGCGAAACACTTAACGCCAAAAGTGAGCAAAACAACACTTGCTCTATTAACGCGTCTGCTGCCGGATTCCTCTTTTCCTGCCCCTGTCCCTTACCCGCCTCCCCGCCCTTTGGCCACCCTACCACTCTACTTATGAATCGCGGCTGAATCGTGTCTGAAAATTTATTGAAAAGCATTAAGAAGCCGCGTCCTGAAGTTCGCGAGTTAACGAGAAACATACTCGGAATTGGACAGAAGGTCCACCATCATACGTGTGGCTAATTTGCGGTTTGGGCCATAGCATGATTTACATAGGCAGCCAGTTAGCCAAGTCAAGAGAGAGAGAGAGAGGGAGAGAGCAGATCGTATGGATCTTTGGGAAGATCGCTGAGGACTATAGTGAGGATCAAGCCAGGCAAAGAAACAAACAAGCATGCAAATTATAGAAATTTTCATTGACTGGCAGCTAAAACAAATATTGAGATAGTCTCTCTTTTTTACTTCCAAAACTACCGCCCTCTTCCTCTTGCTCACATTCCACCCCCTCTCTCTCTCTCTCACTCTTTCTCAACTTGCACTCTTTGCTTAAGCACTATCATTAGTGACGGTTTTCGCTTATTCAAATGCAATAAATCGTAAGCATTTTTGGTGGTTTTGGCGTTTTTTTTTTTTTGTTTACTGTGGTTCGCTGCTTTTTGGTGGTTTTGGTGGTTTTGACGGTTTCTATAAGAAGTCAAAAAAAAAACAGTTGCTAATTTGCTGCTAGACGGCGTTAATAACAAGCTGCCATTTATGGCTTCCGTTGTTGATTGAGCGGCTTGAGTGGTTGCTGGTGGCTGGTGGTTCGTTGGTTCAGTGCTTTAAATAGAGCTAACTTAATTGAAGGCGCCAACAAACAGCGGGCGCTTTGGGGCGTGGCACTTCGCAATTGTGACCTGCTGTGCAGCTGTGGTTGTGCAGTTGTGTAGTTGTGATTAACGCGATAACTTGAACTAAACAAAAGTCGCCGCAAGTTCGTTGCTTAAGTCATCTGCCAGACTCTCCAGTTCGTTGCTTAAGTCTTTCGTTTTCGATGTCGTTTCATTTTATCCCTTGATCCCTTGAGATTTTTCAATTAAAAGCGACGCTAAACAATTTTTATGCGTCTTTTAACTAAGTTGTAATTGATTTTGATTGTACGAAAAGTGAAGGCGTGAAATGCGTATCTGTAAAGTTGAAAACAAGTACTTATGAGTACCCGTGAATAACTCGCATTATCCTGACTCTGATCCCCTGTTTTTTTTCTTTTCGAATGGCAAAAGGAAAGTGCAACTTAATCGCTCAATTCAATTCACAAAAGTATGTTTTTGTTAGTTGAAAGAGTTTAACTGTGAGATTATTTTGATTGACACTTTATAGCATGCGTTTTTAATGAAAACTGCTTTTAACATTAGAGTTAAGAGTAAACTATTTTTATACACACAATCAATTTCGAGATCAATTCATGATCAAAAATATATTGCGCATTGAGATTAGTTTAGTTTTATTAAAGTTATGTTAGTTTCATGTCTGATAACCCAATTACAACTTTACAGGTCTAGTAAATGGTTTCTCCTGATATTATTCTTAATAAAAAATAGGCATATATTTTTGTAAATTATTTCAAGTGTTAATTTAGCATATTTATTATGACAAAATGAATTTAAATACGCATAAAAACTTAAATTTTATAAGTAAGAGACAAATGACTAAGAAGTCTTGTCTCTACCCTCTGTTATTCAAGTGGCAAAAAGAAAGTGCGACTTAATCGCTCAATTCACAAAAGTTTTGCGCGAATTTTTGTACATTTTTTGTTGTTGGTTTGTTAGTTGAAAGAGTTGAGAACTGCGAAATTATCTTGATTGACATTTTATGTCTTTTTAATGAAAGCAACTTCAAAGGACATCTTCAAATTGTTCGCATCCCACTTTTCTCCACAAACAACAACACACATAAAGCGTTGTTGGTGGCAGGCGCATAAAAATGTTGATGTTGATAGTCAGACAGAGAGACAGTCGTACAGACAGACGGACAGTCAGTTAGTCGATGCGAACAAGTGTAGCGTGTGTCCAGTCAGCCACACACACAAGAACAGATACAGATACAATTGTATCTGACAGATACGAGTATCTGCGGCCAGGTAGAGCCTGACAAACGCAACGAACGCAGCTGTGCAACTAATGTACTTGCCTCGTTTCCAGATACTGCAACATTCAAACTCTTGCAATGCATAAGTAACACAACAGCACGACTTGTATATACCCTGTTCCATATTAGGAATATTTTCTGCACTTTAATTTAAGCTCCTTTAATTGTTTAACAGTTCAAATAGAAGTTAGGTCTTATAACAACAGTCCACAAAGTGACAAAGAGCTGAGTAGGGTATGCTGGCCGCATTCATACTCATTTTACTTTTTCTAGCCTGCTGTTCCACATAAAGTTTTAATTTTAAAAGTTGTACAGGATACAAATGTAGACAAACACTAATTTAAATCTAACATATGTGAAATCTTTTAGATACACAAATCTCCAGCTGAAAGTACCGCTCATCGAACATGCATACCCTATAAATGATTGCCTATTTACTGGGTATAAAAACGCAGGCAATCTAATCGCTTGCCAAATGCGAGGCAGTCGTCTCATTCATGAGAGCGTTTGCTGCATGAATGCTGTAGTATAGAGTTTGAGTTTTGGGTTAGGGTTGGGTTAGGGTTTCATCGTTCGTTCATTCATTGATAAAAACGCAAGTGCAACGTGCAACGTGCTGCGTGCGACAATCGGGCAGAGGCTGAGCGCGATAAAATGTGGCATAGCCAAAGTCGGATATGAATGCGGATAGTGATGGGTCTGAGGTTCGTTTTAGTTTGGGTTTGAGTTTGAGTTTGGGACTGGAGTTTTGGGTTGGTTGGGTTTCCGATATGACAAACACGCGTGAAGAGCGATGAGAGCGTCAAACGATTTTGTTATCGTTGTCGCCATAACCGTTGCATGGTTTAATTAAAAGGTTATTCTTGTATTTGGCCAGGATAAAACGCATTGATAAACTCTACCCTCAAAGTGCCACACATTTGATGATTGAGTTGTAACCGACTTGGCGACTTATCTTAAAGACTTTTCATGCCCCTTTCCCGTTTATCTATTTCCCCTTTTCCCCTTTCTCATCTTACTGATTGCGACCTTGGCTGTGGGTCAACCGCATTCAAAACTGAAAGTCCGAAAGCCACAAAGAAAAAGCTCAGCTCAGCTCGCCACAAGACCACAGATATGTGATGCGTGTTCCAGCTGCCAGGGCGAGAATTGACAAATTTCCATTTCATCAATACAATCAATAAAACAACAGCAGCAACAACAACAACAACAACAGCAAGTGAAACTAGTAGCAAAATCACGAAAGCCCAACTGCAGAAGACTCTGTTGAATTTTGTAAATAACCCAAAAAATATAAAATAAATGAACGCCAAACTATTTTTCTACGCTGGGATGCTCAACAATGGACTAGAATATGTATATTAGTTTTTTTTTAATTTAAGAATGCTTTACATATATGTTAAACTACTACATTCTATACCCCAAACTTATTAATGGTAGTTTTTTGGATCTACTTTGTCTTCTTTTTTTTGACAAACTTAATAAATTCTTGATACTTTTTGAGTACAGGGTCTAACAACAACAACTGTAAGTCGTACTTACATTTAAAAACAAGTGCATTGTGGGGCTCTGATATTGGCTCACACCTCGAAGCATGCCACGGACAAGTAGACGATTTGTTGTTGTAATTGTAGTAGTTGTTGTTGTTGTTGCTCTCATTGTTGTTGTTATTGTTGTTGTTGTTGTTGTTGGCATCAAGGCCGTTACACAAAAAACCGCTTTCAATTAAACTGGAGCACACTTTTGCCTGCGGTCGATCATCATGCTGAATATGATCACGACAATGATGATTACAATGTTGTTCATGATGATGATGATGATGAAGTTGCCTTGCGGCTGCGCCCAGAGTGAAAATGAATTTCCAATGGTGCCGACGGCAACAATCGATTCAATACTCTTGGGGCGACCCTCAGTTGATCATCCCAAAACAAAAATAAAGAAAAAAAACAGGTAGTTATTCACTTTTACCCGATCGATGGAGCGATCGAAGCTGGTGATCACCAGCAATTGCCACTGTCGCATCACAAACGCGTTTTAATATTGAAATTGAAACTCTTGATGGAAAGTTATGGCCCCAGCAGCATTTATGAGACGATGATCAGGACTTGAACTTCATCTGAAGCAACTACACCAACTACTCCTGATGATGATGATGATGGTTGCAGATTATGGGGCGGCAATCTAGCCATTGATAACATACTTACATACGACCTATAGGCGGCCAATTAGCTCAAAACTCAAACTGAAAACTGAAACTGAAACTAAAAAGCTGAATGAACTTCGGTTGTTTGCAGGAAACATTAATGGGAACGTGTAAATGCGTCAAAATGAAATTGAAAAGAGAGTTTGCTACAAGATAATAAGAGAAATTAGGCACATTCAATAAAGAACTAACTACCCAACTGACATTAAGTAAGACAAATTGAAATGATCAAGAAAACTTCATTAGAGAGATCCATAAAAGCAAACATTTTACAAAAAACAACCCTCGGAAATATTAAAATTTTGTAATTTCCCTCTCTCAAATATAAATAAAGTTTTTTTTAGCGATCGTAGAACAATTTACGAGCGGCTAAAGGAAGTGATCTCGTTAATTTTCAACATAAAAGTCAATTCAAAATGCATTAAATCAACACAGAGTCTTCATCATAAGTATGATAATCACAAGATCATACAATGATCTTCAATGAGGGAGATCATCATATAAGCATAGCTGGAGTCCAGCTGAAAATTAATTAAAGCTCAAAGAAGCAGAACTGAAGATTGTTTTCATCTAGGCAAAACGGATATGAATTGCAAAACAATGTTAACTGATTTAATCGAATATGAGAAGATCGATATCAAGGATCAATAGACTTTTTAAAACCATTCTGACAATCAATGTTATGAATGGATTTAAAGATTTTCAAATACAGAACACAACAGAATGAAATGATCAAAGCTGTACTTCAAGACTAATTTATCTGACAATTGATTAGCCAAATGTAACCTTCACTTTCTGATATCAAGTCATCTACTTATAACTTGATTAAACTACAATTTAAAGAAAGCATATATAAAACTGCAAACATAAAAGGAGAAGAAAAGGGTTCTGGCTATAAAAAGAGATCCCCCAGAAAGATCAACTGATGATTCTCAAGTGAATTCACTGCACTTGCAACTTTGTCTTCAAAGTGGCATCATCTAATAAAATCAACAAAAGCCGCCACAAATTGAGCTAAGATTGCAGTCCATGTCCAGCTCCCATGGATGTTGGCTACTGTTTGTGCAGCTTCAACCTTAATTTAGTGAGTGTTCGGTGTTTGGTGGTGCTTCAAGTGGTGGCTGCGTGTCGTGACCCGCCACAAGTTGCATGTAATGGATTTTCAGTTACGCGTGGATTGCGTGTGCCTCGTTGTTCTTGTTGCCCTCCCCCTCCACAAATGCACCCAGTTTCAGTTTTGCAGCTTCAAACTCAGGTGTGCATCTTCCAGTTGTTGCAAGTTGCAAGTTGCAAGGCTCCATTTTGAGTTGCGTGTCGTTGGCATTTGCCAATGGCATCGCCATTTTTGCTGCACTTGCAGCTTGGGCCACAATTTGTTAACAATTAGCGCGCGGCTCGCCCCAGTATTGTTGTCCCTGCCCTTGCTCCTTGCCTCTTGCCCCTTGCCCCCTGCCACTGACCTTGCCTCCTTTTGTGGCGTGGCATGCAACTGCAACTTTAGTGATGTGAAAAACATCGAAACACCGATGCATCGAGTTTTGCATAAACTTTTTTTATCCGATTTAAAGTTGATATAAGTATGTTTTGCTCTATAACTTATATAAAGTGAAATATTGGATGAAATATATTTATTTTCTATGTATAGATGGACATCTAATATATTCCGCACAGACGTCCACCTTTAAAAAGTCTACCAAAAACCCTTTAAATATCGTATAGATAAAGTAAAAATTTATAAATATTAGATCAAAGCTTTTGACCTTGAAAATAGTCATCGAAACATCTAAGTATACATTTATAATGGTAAAGAAGCTTTTTTCAATTTGTAAATCCTATTAAATATCGTATAGATGGATTAAATTTTAAAGTCTTTGACCTAGGAAATAGTGAAGTGAATAATCATCCTAAAATCTTAACAGTTATATTATTAAAGGAGAGTTTTTAAATTTTAACCCGTTAAATATCGTGTCGATGGAGTAAAATTTATATAAATATTAAATTAAAGCTTTTGACCTAGGAAACAGTGATGGGAATAAACATTGGAACATTTATCTTAGATATTTATATTTGTAAAGAAGATTTTTTAAATCTGTAATTTAAATTTGAATTAAATAAACTTTATTTAATGATCTACAATTATGAATTTACTTTATTGTTTACTTGAACAGTAAGTGACGAGTGTTTTAAATATAAGTTAACGCACTAGGATATAAGCAAATAAATAAATAAATAAATGTATTAATTCATTAATTGTTAAGTCTATAAATTTGTTTATTCATTTGATTTTATATTTTTATTCTGTAACTTTTTTGATATAATAATTGTTGTGTATATCTCCCAGAAATAATTTCAGCTTTTTCTAAATTTATCTACATTTTGTATATACTCTTTTTGTTAAACTTTTTCTCATACAAATTTGTAGTTTATTTATAAATTTAGCTGCACTTTTGATTGTCTGATTGAATTGTTGATTTTAAAGATGTACAAATCAATGTACATCACTAACTGCAATTGATTGCAGTTTCATTCTCAGTCTCAGTTTGAGTTTGAGTTTCAGTTTTAGTTTCAGTTTCAGTCTAAGCTGTAAAGTTGGCGCTTCACTTGTTGGTTGTCCTTTTAAGGGCTGTGCACATTAAGAGCCACATTCCGTGGCGCAACGTTGGTGGTCTTCTCATGCAACACACAGACAGTAAGAGAGAGAGAGAGAGACAGAGAGGGAGAGAGAGAGAGAGAGAGAGGAGCTTGTTTTGGGGGCAGGAAGGAATAAGCAAACATATTCAACATACTCGTATCATATCAATCATGCCGTCCTTTCCATATGCTAATGATGGCAATTAATCAATGAGAATCAGTTAAGACTGACGCGAACTCTGACGCTGACGCTGACGTTGACGTTCAAGTTGAAGTTGAAGTTGAAATTGACACACGCAATTGGCTCATTGACTGTGGTGGCATGCCACATGTGGCAAGCGCAGTCTGCTTAGCTGTCTGCTTGCTGTTTGCTGTCTGATCTAGTTTCCTCTTCTAATGATGTGCTAAGCTGCAAAAATTAATTGCAATGCTGACCCACATTTAATTGGCAGTTGAAGCAAGAGACGTAAGAGAAACTGCAGAAGAAGGAGGGGTGTAGTTAGAGGCAGGTTTAATCAGAGGTCAGAGGTCGTTTCGCTCAGCAGGCGGTATACTACTTAACAAGACTCCAGACACACACACACACACTCCTGACATACATATATTGTGTGCTCTAATTAAAGATTGACCCGAGGCACAGCCCATTTTGCTGCATGTTGCACGTGGCAGCTACGGCTCATTACGCCATCAGTTTTACTTGCTGACAACTCCCAAAAAAAAATTAAAGTAAAAAAGCAAAAAACAAACCAGTTCACATCTCTAGCTAAAGACGTGATCCAAAGCCTGACTTACTCTCTTTTGGTTGACTCTGCTGCAAGTGGCATGCAAATAATATAAGTTACTGTGTCAGCACTGTTGCAACAGGTGAAATTGTCGCCGTGTGCCCCAAAGACTGTCTCTCTCTGTCCCTCAGCTTGCTGCCCCAAACCAGTGTGCAGTCTCGAGTGGCAGGGACTGTGGCAGGGACTGTGGCAGGGACTGTGGCAGGGGCAGAGGCAGGAGCAGGATCAGGAGCAGCAAGTCAATGTCAAAGTGTTGCCTGGTTGCCTTACAACAAAGTTAATTGCGCTGCACGCGCACGCCACAGGCCTTCTTACTGGCCAAGTCGCGGGCCAAGACGCGTGTGTGCCATATCAAGTTTCCGTGTCAACTTGCCCCAACCGCCGCACAGTGGCAGCAGCTACTTCAACAAATCACATCAGTTTCAAAATAAAACTTACGTTGCAACAAAACTTAATAATTTTATAAAAATTTTCGATGCAACAAATATGTTTAAACTTTTTTCTTAAATATTGCCTCAAATATATTAATTATTTCTAAATTGTTTCTAAACATTTGCAAATCAAAAATAAATTTCAGTTTTACAATGGAAAACCATATAAATATAATTATTATTTCGTAGCATTTAAATAAATATTAAATTCTAATTATTATTTTACAAGTAATGTTTTACTTTGCAGTGCAGAGTTTTTCAGCCTTAAGAATTTTATCAATTCTAAAAATATAAATAAAAAACGAAAAGTAAAAGTAAAAACTCGTATAGTACAAATTTATTATAATAAATATAAGTACTTTAAAAAGGATATACATATAATACTATATTATATTTAAAAATATGCAATGAATTGTAAACTAATTTTGTATGTCTCTGGAAAAAGTCAACCTCTTATTTTTTAGAACTTTTGAAAGCTAATAAAAATTGTAAATTTACAATGAATTGTAAATGCTGATAAGCTTATATTTTTAATCCCATTTTTGAGTGCTTTTGAAGCACTGTGCGACAACTGCCACCGTCGTGGTTGTCATTAGTCTGCTGCACTTGCCGTTGTAATTGTGACAGGAGCAACGAGCACGGATCGCCAAAGGCTCGGCCACTGGCTGGCAAATGTGGACTAAAGGGACGCGGCAACATTGGCAAGAGGGCGAGGAGAGCAGGGGAGGGGGAGGGGCTAGCAGGGCTGCCACAAACGTGATCGTGATGTGCCAGAAGCTGATTTCAGCGCAGCTACCGATAAGCGGCGACTGAAGACTGAAAACTGAAGACTGAAGACAGAGACTGGAGACAGAGACTCCAACTGACAGACGCGTTGATTGGTTTTGGTTGTCGAAGAGCATGAAGATGCGGAGAGAGAGAGAGAGGGAGGTACCTTACAGCGGGGAGAGCAAGAGGGGGCACCGAGAGACATGTAAATTGCTGGTAAAAAAAAAATAAAAAAAAACTGGTACAATTTTCGTTTGGTAATTTCTGATCGTTGTTGTTGTTGTTGTTGATTATATTTTGTTGATAGTCACAGGCAGGCACGCCCCTTGCTTACCCCCCTCTCTATAAGCCCCCTTCACTCGTGCCCTTGCCCCTTTTTGCCACATTTGACAACTTTTTGCATAATTGCAGAGTCATCTCTTGAGGCTCCAAGATCCTTGCGAACGTTGATCGTTGTTTTTCTTTTTATTTTGGATTTTTGGGGCCATTCATAAATTGAGGCAAACAACTCATAAATACTATCGATATATCGCTGAATCGATAACAGGGAGAGGAAACAGTCGAAAAGGTGTTGGCCATACAATCACACGCCAAAAAGCAGAAGCCAAAAGATTCGAGCCTTTGTTGATTTAATGCAATGCGAAAACAAATTGTTATGTTGCGACCGCAACGTGGCCGCAATTAATCAAAGTTCTCGCATTACAATTAATCAAAAATCGCATCCAGAAACGAGTGACCTGTTCTCTACTTCTTTCCCCCAGTGTGTGCAGTGTGGCCATAAATATCATTGCGAATGTGGCCAATAGAATTGACGACGCGGCGGCGGCGTCAAAATGCGCACCTTAGAAGTCTTGGAGCAGCCGCTGACAGGCGCACATAAATCAGATCTTTAGAGGGAATCTCTATAGTATAAAGTATAGGAACCACACAGTGGTTCAAAAACGATCCTAGTGGGTGTCACTTTCAGGCCAGGCTTCAACTTTGGCTGCCAGTTGAAGCTCAAAAGAGATTCGTGTTTTGCGGCTTTTGCGCTTTCAAGTGATCATCAACAGGCGGCAATTTGATGGCCATGAACAGTTGACAGCCAAGATGTCAACAATTTGATCATGAAACCAGAGTAGAATAGTGAGAGAGACAGAAGAAGTAGCCAAGAGAAAGCAGAAAAGAGACAGAGTACAAGAGAGAAGGTAAAGATATGAAGCTAAAATAATTCAACAGAGTTTAGAAACAATGAGTTTAGAAAATGAATTGATCTGAAGATCTTTCAATATAAAGATCTACTCACTAAAAAGTCATATATAATAAAGATCATTCAGATTATTCGATGCTAATTTTATTAATTTGTTTAACAACTTTTTAGTCTATGAAATTGTTACGATCGAGAGCTAATCAAAGAATCTGCCTTAAAAAACATTGCTAAAGTTCTAAAATTCAAAGTTGTTTGGGATTCGCAAATATAAGAAATTTAACAAAATTAACTTGGGTCTTCATAGACAAAATATTCGTACAATTAAACGATAATTATGATACATTAGAAAGTTAGAAGTAACTTGAATATCTAATTGAACTTTTTGTAAGCTAATCACAATATTCTTAGCCAAATGTTAGTACATTTTGTTGATATGATCAATATACACAGCAGATTATTATTGTCAACAAAAATAATCCCGAGATTCATAGCCATCATCTATAATCTGCCACGTAAGCTCATCTGAATATTAATCACAAATATATTAATGTTCCATTTAGACCACTCATAGTGTCATAGAAATCTAATCGTTACTTTAAAATATAAAAATGATGGATCTTTATTCCCAAAAGTAAAGTAAGCGTGTGCTACCAAAAGATCGTTGTCAATAATCTGCTTATATTTTTGGATTTTCTCTAATATTGTTCAGTCAAGTATTAGTTAATTAGAAAGCTGAAAAGATCATCTTGATTCTCATTCCTTGATAGCTACTTAAAGTAATTTACTACAATTTTAATAAATAAATATCTAGTTTATACAAGGCTCAAAGTTGAATCGTTGTTTTATCAAGACCAGTTAAGAGTTAAGAGTTAAAAAGGTATTTTATTTTGTTGAGTATTGCATTTACTATTTCATCTTTAAATTTAAATTCTGATTTCACACTGATCCTCTTATACTTTTAAAGAGCGAAAGCTCAATCGATCATTAAGATCGGTCGATCAAAAGTAATTGAATTTTGGCATTTGCTCAGAATTTATACTTCATACAATAACTCAACTCAACTGAACTGACACAGAGAGTGTTTGTGTGGCCAAAATATCGATGGGATCGATTGTCCAGCAAAGTCCTGTTTGCCAGTGGCAAGTTTCCTGTTGTCCAACATCATCAAGAGCATTACATTTAAAACTCAAAATGACACAGTCGAAATGTGATTAACATTCAACTTATGCAAAGTGCAGTAATGACAACAACAACAATATTTACTAGAGGGGAAAAAAGATCAACAACAACAACAACCACAACAAATATGTGGAAGCTCGACCTTGGCTTGGGGCGCGTCAAAATTCGTACCGCAAAGTGTCTGAAAGTTAAAAGAAACAAAAACAACAAAACGCGTCTACTCAAAAGAGTTTCAGGAGCCGCTTGGAGACAGCAAGACTGTGTGTGAGTGAGAGAGAGAGAGAGTGAGAGATATACAGAGGAGAGAAGAGGAACGATAAAAGATGAGACAAAAAGAAGAAAATGATGATGCGATGTCAAGTTATTGACAGGCCCAAGTCGATATTAATGACGACTTCATTCGCGGATATTTGCCGCTTCTTTTAGCTTCGAATTGCAGTTCGATTCATTTCGATTCGATTCGTTTCCATTTTCATTTCAATTCGATTCGAATTTCGAATCGATTCATTTCTGTTTCCTTTAGCCATCCGTTTTGTTGTTGCCCATGTCTTACTAGCAATTACTGATCGCATCGCATCGCATCGCATCGGATCGGATCGGATGGGATCGAAAGGATCTGTAGAGTATATTGAACTAGTTAGGTGTTCCGACCTCAGCCTCAATTATCCTCAAAGGTAGGGAGACGATCCCTTCCTTCTTCCCCAACAACTCTGTTTGCCAGTTTCAAGTCCCATATTTAAGCCAACATGTCAACATAATTTATATTAAATTTTTGTGTCAGATAATGATAGCGCCTGCTGCCGATCGCAAAATATATCTGCATGCGGTTGTTGTTGTTGGAGCCAGTCTCCATCTCAGTCTCTCACCTTACCACAACAACAACAACAACAACAACAACAATGGCAATGGCAACGAACGGTGGCGGCATCCACAGTTGTTGATTATGGATGGCCACACTGCATTTGTATTGTGGCAACAACAGCTCAATGATGCAACATGTAACCTCAGATGTGGATTGAACATATGCATATAATATTCACTAAATTTGAACCTATTTATATATATGCTATTTATTTATTAAGTTATTTAAATGTTTAATCGTTTAGTTACTAAGTTATTTAATTACAAGTTTACTTGTTTATTAAATTGTTAACAAATTAATTTGGAAGACTTTATTTATTTAAATGCCTAATGCCACAAGCTATAGCATATTATTTAAGGCACTAGTCACTGCTAAAAATATTGTGGTTAAAATACTATTAATGTTCAAGATTTGCTCATTACCATAAAGTTTTGATATAAATTGACAAATACTTATAATTGAACTTTCGCTTTTAGATAGGTTTGTAATTCTTTAATACTCCACTTTAAACTCGAAGCTGGCTTTTATATTATTAATGTTTGTTTATATATTTATTTACTTCTTTTCATTGTTTTTATTTTATCCTGTCAAAATTACTAAATTCTTTGTAACTTCTTTGTTAGATTAATATGTCTAATAATATACGTACATTTTTAATCATTTTTAAATAAATAATTATTATAATCTTACTTCATTTCCAATTTTTAGGAGTAATTTATATCTTTTGTCGATGTTAAATCATTAAATAAAATAAAAATAAGTGATATATGTATAACTGAATTTCCTTGAACCTAGCAAACTTTCAACTAGTTCACGAACCACAAATAGAGTATTTACCAGTCGTATTCAACTTGATTTTAATTGCATTGTGGCCTGTTCAAGCGGCATTAAGCGTGCCGAACCGGCCTGCTTAACGTTCGAATGGAACGCGAAATGTTAAAAACTTAAAAATAATTTACAATTTATATGAACGATGCCACAAAAGAAAAAGAGAGAAAGAAAGACAGGGAAAGAGAGAAAACAGACGTGGAATAACATGCAAACTAAAAGAATCTCACGATCATTTGGCATAAAAAGTTTGTAGATTGAATTTGACACGATTCTTGCCACAACGAATCTGTATTGCATCAACATAAATTTGCTAAGGACGAAGGGGAATCTAAACTCTGGAATTTGACCATCTGGTTGACTCTTTGATTGAATATGTGTATGCAATGTCCTGCAATGTCCTGTGATGTCCTGCAATCTCCTATGATGTCTCCTGCTGCTGACGGAGCTGCTGCAACGAAGTGCTAAATGAGGCACAGCATGCAACTGATGCCCGACTGAGCTCCTCATGTTCCCGAAGTCCCGAGATTTTGGTTAGACCCTGTACCTAAAGGGTACAAAAGGGACATAGGCGTAATAGACAGAAGAAGTAGTGTTAAGCTAGGGTCTAGTTAAAGCAGGGTCTCACAGTGTCTGGTTCTCTCGACTGTAACGCTTCCTACTAGTTGTCAATCGCTTTGACACGGTTGGCGTAGCGTGCAACCAAAGAAGCAACATAAAAGGTCATAAACTCGAGGTGACCTGTGAAACAACAAGGATTCGCAGTCACATTCAGATATTCAATAGTTAAATGCTAAAATACTAAATGCTTTCAAAATGCTTTCGAGTATTCGACGCACGTTGTCCTTGGTGCACAACTGGAGTCCAAGGTGAGCAAAAACGTTGCACATAAAGGACATCGGGGCATTAGAAGTGTTAATAGAAAACTGCCTCCGGCGGGTTGAGGTGTTGAACGAGGCCAAGATCCATGCTGACTTCAGATCTGTAGACCTTGAGAGAACGGAGCCCTCAAGCCGTGTGTCTTTACTACTATACTACTAATTTATAGCTAGACTTTGACTCGGCTATTAATGCATTAAACGTCTTTTAAGGGCGGCACAAGAAGATGGAAAGAGGAGCACAGAAAAGGAAAACAAGCAGACCTTAAAGTGTAGGGGCTCCAAAACAGTGATGCCAACCATAAAAACAGGACAAACTGACCAGAAACAAACAGGGAAAAAGGACAACAAATTCAAAAAAGCAGACAGATGATTAAGAAAGTATCTAAATTCGGAAAACTCTTATATAATACAATTTCAACGATAGCAATATTTATATGAATACATAAATTTAAGTAGGCCAAACATTTCTTCCCTTCAAAAGATATTAGTTAGATAGAGGATAGATTTCCAGCTAGAGGATGTTTGGTACTTTTCACCGTCCGAAGAATAGATCTATATCATTTTAAAAGTCGGAATTGGTAACACAGCTCCAAAGTAAAGTCGCCACACGACCGCAAAAGAGCAGTCAGTCAACCGGTTCGCAGCCGGCACGCGACAGCGTCCAGAAAGAATGAGATAGAGACTGGGAGAAAGAGCGAGAGAGAGAGACAGAGAGAAAAGGAAGAGCGAGAGAGAGAAATGCAGACAAAGCTGTAGGGCAACAGACATATAATCACAGGGGCAGCTGCAAAGAGATCACAGCTTTAAACTCCAAACTCAAAACTCCAACTCATATTGAGAGAAACTTGCACTCAACTCAAAAGGTATTTTTCTCGCTCAAGAGATTGGAGCTCATCTGGCGCTCTTGAGTGAGTGAGTGATATTTTTGTGTTGAGTGTGTGTAAATGATCCTTGAGTGATGCTGGCTGAATTTTGCACCTTTGTCTCAACAGGTAGGCAGGTGAGATGTGAGTCTAAGTCGGAGTCGGAAGTCGGGAGTCGGGAGTTGTGGAATTGTCTGTGTGTGTGATGTGTGTGTGTGTGTGTGTGTGTGTGTGTGTGTGTGCCTAGAGAGCACTCAGTTCCCTATAAATAGCGAGCACGGCGCAGGGAAGGGCATCAGAACAGCGACAACGTTCGCAGGGCCACAAACTCTAAACTAAAGAAATCTCTTCAATTTCTCTAACATACAAACTACAAATATAAACTCGTTTCAAAATGGCATTAGGCAGCAAGAATCATCATTATCAACATCAGTTGGCGCCTTATACAAAGCCAAGCTATCATAATCATGATCATAGTGATCATGATTTTCAACTGGAAGATTCATTGGATGAGCAACCAATGTTAATTGGTGGCGCCTCCGTGGTTCGCAGAAATGCCCGTGAACGCAATCGTGTCAAGCAGGTGAACAATGGTTTTAGCCAATTGCGACAACATATTCCTGTTGCCATCATTGCTGATCTAAGCAATGGTAGGCGTGGCATTGGACCAGGTGCCAATAAGAAACTGAGCAAAGTCAGCACTCTGCGCATGGCTGTGGAGTATATTAGACGATTGCAGCGTCTCATCGATGACAACGATCAAAAGCATCAGCATCAGCAGCAGCAGCAGCAACAACAGCAGCACCACTCTCAGCAGCCACAATCGCAGCAATCACAACAGCAACAGCAGCAACATTTCAATTACCAGCAACAGTTGCAACAACAGCAGCAGCATTTCTATGCCCTGCAACAGCAACTTCAACTCATCTCACCCAGCGGCAGCTGCAGCAGTTCCTCCTCCACCATCTCCTCATCAAATTCCTCCTCCAACTATTATCCAACTCCTAACGCGGAGTTGAAAGTGGAATCAAGTCCTGGCAGCTATGAAGATTATCGCAACAATTCCTGCAGTTCCAGTGCCGAAGATGAAGACATCCTTGATTACATCTCCTTGTGGCAGGATGATCTATAAGCTGCCATCTCCAACTATCTGGCATATCAACTAGTCACTGCCAACAACCACTGACAAAGTATTACCTCAGTAACCACAAAGTATTTATTCTATTTTTTAAGCAATTCATTTTTTTTTTAAACATTTTTTTTTTCTGGAGAACAACTTTGTACAAATTATTCGTAAGAGTCTGACTGTGCCTGTTTTTTTTATATAGTTTATAAGACTGACAATCCTAAGTTCTAGTTTAATATGGAAGACAATTAGCATTTAAGTTAAACTATAAGAATTTTTTTGATAAACAAACATGGAGGACATTAAACTGATAGCTATAGCTAAAAATATTTAAAAAAAAGTCTACAACTGCTTTTAATCTTTTTATGAAATGGGAAAATGGAATGAAGATTTCAAGGATTTCAAATTGAATTTCAACTGATTTCGCTGGTAAAGGAAAATTTGGAAAATTCTGGCAGTTTCTTTTGTGCCTATTTTTCTTTATATTGTTCATAAGACTGCCAATCCCAGGTCCTTCTTTATTTGGAAGACATTTAGGACTTTAATAATAAATATAACTAGCTTTTAAAAATATAACATACCACTATTTTTGGTCATTTTATAAAAAGGGGAAATGAAACAAAGATTCTAAGGATTCTAAAAGAAGTTTAAAGAAAATTCAAAGTGTTTCCGCTGATGAAAAAAAGTTGAGAAACTCCCAGAATTTCTTTTTAATACAGCAAATCAATTCCAGCAACAGATTTTGCATAGAAAAAATATATTTTTCACATTTTATATAACTAATTTAAGGATTGAAAGTATTTACAGTTGAACTGATAAAATAAGATAACTTTATTCTTTGTATGTTCCTTAACATTTTATTGAAGTCAACTCAAACTGAAAAATAAACTAATTTCTAAAATATATTCGACGTGGAAATTGTTATGATTTCTCTCAAATTATTGTTAGTTGAAAGTCAGAACCTCTTACCAACTATATAACTGCAAATTTAACCAGTCAAAAACTTAGTCTGTCCACCAACTTAATGATCATCTTTTGCAGACTAACAACAGTACGAGTACCGTTACATTCTTCTCTTCTACTTGAGACAAATTTAGTTGCAGATGAGAAGATGATTCTCGAGGTAAATTATGCAAGCGATTTTACCTACAGTCAAAAAAGGTACCTCGATAGAGATGGGGACAACTCTTAACTCTCAACTCTTAAGTCTTCTGTTCGAGTTCAAGTTAAATTACTTGACGCATTTTTGCATATGAAGCACAAGTTAATCAATCGAAAGGTTTTCAGAGGCATTGAATGCCGACAATTCCGAAACGATCTCAATCGATCGATTCTTTCAACTTCTTGGTGCTTCTTCTTTATTGAACTAATTTTGAGATATGTTGAAAATGTATGCAAAACCCAAAACCAACAAAAACAGTGAGAAAGAACTACATACTAACTTTGGCGAGCCGAAGTTTGAGTACTCTAGACGATGGAACATTGTTATAAGTAAATAATGGATATTTTACTAATATTTCAATATTATTTAAAAGAATTAAAGAAGATTTCACATATGCACTTACTTACTTACTATTACCTATAACTTAGATTATAAGAGTTTTCTTTGAGATATCTAAGATTATAATATAGTTTTTTATAAAAATCTAGTTTTTGAACAATTTATTGTTCTTAAGACCAAGAATCTTTTGGTACTGTTAAAATTAGTTTAGCATATGGAAATTATGTTAATACTTTAATAAAATTGATTTATCAGGAAAAATATAATAGTTTGACTTATAAAAAGTCAGTATTCAATAAATGTGTTACGATCAGGCTGACATCATTAAATGTATTTTCTGCCAGCAATAGAAGCAATTGTTAATAATATTAACAAAATGTGTTCATTGAGAGCTCAGTTCAAATAGTTAGTCAAGGAGGAGCAATAACAAAAGTACCAACTTCATCTATATTTTAAAATATGTGTATCTAACTTGAACTTAAACTTATATTTCAAATAAAACCAAGTAAAGTTAATAATACATTTGATCGAGAGTTTCTTAGTTGTTCATTTATTACCAAATGTTAAGACTTTATAGTAATTCTACATATCTGTTTGACTAGTGCCTAAAATAACTAGCCCTAGATTGTTGCACTATGAATCTTAATAAATAAATAAACATATTTGGACAAGTTAATAATACACCCGTTGTAGAGTAAGTAGTGCAAGAAAAAAAAGCCCCACAAACTCGGCAAACTTACAGATCGCCCCCGACAAAAAGGAAGACAAAGCGCAAGATCAAGGGAATTGTCCGTTTTATTATGTTTGGGATGTTTGGGGATTGTGGTATAGTATGGTATGGTATGGATTGGATTGGAACGGAAGCCGCGGCTGCGTTGTGATTCGCGATGGTTTGGTCAGATAACGAACCGAAACCAGGCAACAAACCGGACAACGACAACGAAACAACGACAGCAATTGCAGTCATGTCCTGTTTAGCGGATGCTCTGGTTCTAGATTGAAACCTTAAGAATTGGGAAAATAAACAGCCAGACTCCCACGCGCATTTCCGTTTGCCATCGCACTCACTCAGTCTACCTCTCTTTCTCGCCTCTCTCTCTGTCTCTTTTGGTCTGTCAGAGGCGGCTCATTAATAGATAAATGAATTGGCATACGCATTTCCGTCATTTTATGCAGCAAAAGCGGTAAGAGAGGAAGGGGAAGTACCTGCAGTACTGCACATTGGGGCCGTCGATTTTGTTTTAATGCCAATTTCGTTGCAAGTTGCCAAGTTGTTGTTGCATGTTGCACGTTGCCCGTTGCCTGTTGCACATTGGGGTCTGGCAAACAATTCGCAACGCAGCCAGCAGCAAAACGAACGGTTTTGCAACCAAAATAAGAAATAAGAAAAAAAAAGAAGGAGAACCTCTCCAACTGGGGCCGCATCTTCATGCCGCATTTATCGAATTATTATTTCCGGTTTGCGGATCATAATATATGCAATACAACAGACAGAGAGAGAGAGAGAGCATAGAGAGAGGGAGAGAGATGAGCTACAGTTCAGCTGGGTGGTTGGGGGTTAAGGGGGTAATACCTTTGGTGGCGGTCCCATTGGGCGACATACGACAAAACCCGGCGACAGCAAACGGTGCAAAATCGAACGCTTTTTGTGTGAAGTTAATAATACGTTTGACATGATCAAAATGGAAACCAAAACGGCCAGAGATCGATCCGAATATACGAGTACTACACAGGAAGAAAAATATTCGGGTTTCCAGAACAAAAACAATCCCAAGCGGGTGAAAGGAAAAACTGCAAGCCTAATCAAACAAAATAAGTCAAAGAATAATAATTATAATCTTAAGTCCGATTTGTACCTCAAGCATTAATTTTTGATCACAGTATTTTGAAATAAAACATTCTTAATTCGAGCAAAAACTTCGGGATCCGATTTTTCCGATTCTTCTCTAAAAGTGGACAGCTCAACGTTCGGTAATCAAGGATTTTCATTCAATACTTGATTATTTAATTATACGGTATTTAATATAAATATCGGGTTAAACTTTTAGACTTATTACCATATACTGTTAATTCCTTGCCATTTCATACGCAGGTAATTCTTCTTAATTTAAAAATTACATATTCAAAATATGCTTTATTAATTTCTTCTTGAACCACAAAGTGATTGCTTCAATTTCAGAATTAGATTAGATATTTTTTTCTGTGTACATATGCAGAATGCCCCTTGAGGCAACATATATTCATGCCCTGCAGCCTGGTCTGAATTCGAGGATACTCAGACTGTGACTGTGACTGTGACTGAGACTGAGACTGGGTTTTGGGTCTTGGGGTCTAAAACTCCTTTACATGCATTGCTTTTTGGGGAGGGGACCGTATAAATTTATGATTTATTAAGGATGCTCTGATTACAACACGAGAGCTGCAAAAGCTTCTTCGTCTGCCAGAGACTGATGTCTCGTAAATAACACTCGCATAAACAACAACAACAGCAATAACAACAACACTAGCAACAACAACAACAACGAGACCAAACACATTCAGCAAGTGAGTTATTTGTTTAACATGAAGACTGAACACGGTTTTTGACTCACAAATGTTGACAAAGAATAATGTAATTTATGTGACATTTTTGCCTGTCAACGCTGGCAGATTTCACCAGCTACTTCTACAGTACAGAGATAGAGAGAGAGAGAGGGAGTGAGGAAGGGCAAAGAGAGTGAAAGAGAGAGAAAGAGATATGATCAACTAGTCTGTAGAAAGCATATCCTCTCAAAAATGTGAACATTATCAACTGCAACAATTGTTGGTCACAGCAAAAATGGAGCAAATATTGACCAAAAAAGTTATAAAAAAGAGAGAAAATGCAGAGAGAGAGAGAGAAAGAGAGAGAGAGAGACAAATAGCATCATCCAGTCTGGAAACAATTTGCTCCACAAATGTGAGTAATTATTCTTAAGGAAACAGCTGAGCTTCAACAAATCTAGAGAAATATTATAAAAATCGAGCAGAGAGACACTTTAACAGAGAGAGGGAGAGAAAGAAAAAGATAGAAGACATTGTCAGCAAACGTGTGAATAGCATTATTAACAAAAAATTGACATTTAATTCTAAAACAATTGATGGCAAAATTAGAACTTGGCCAAATATCGAGAACTGTCGAACTGTGGTTTCGCCAACCTTCCTTATAAAGTGGACAACTCCCCAAAAAGCAATTGACGGCATCAACAGATCTTAAGAATATTTGTGGAATCTTTCAAATACCTCTCTTGATGTACGGAGCAGTAAAACAGATAAAAAAGATAAAAAAGATATTGTCACCTAATGACAATTGCCGATATTTACACCCCAAAAGTGGGCATTACCTTGCGAAACAATTGACGGCATCATCAGAACTTATATTGAGAATTTGTCAAATTTTTGGAATGCACTTGTTCTTCCAGGACGAACAGGACAAAAGGATATAATGCCACTTGTCGCTCTGATCGTAAATTAAGCGCTTAGCGTTTTCTACATCATCTCATTGTTACAATTTTCTTCTTCATTCCTTTTCAATTTCCAGTTTACCAGTTTTTCCCCCAGAACAATTAAAACGCCCACGAGGAGAACAAGAATAAGGACATTGAAAAGGAAGAAGAACAAAAAGGACAATTGCGTGTTGCATGCCATCATTGCGTGTCGAGGGGAAAAGAGAACACAATTTCAAATTGATCATGAAGAAATTTTACTTGAAGTTTTCATTAGCTAAGCTGATTAGAGGCAGGTTAGTCCTGTATTTCAGCTGGAAAATAATGATAATAATGCATTCTCAATTCGATTTGAAACCCCGCATAGTTCATTCGATAACTGTTCAGATTGTGAATGAAAGGCAATCATTTGGGGATTATATGATACAATAACGCTCATAAGTAATTGGATTGCCTTAAGATCAGTGACAATTACGCAATCTGCAGTGTCAGCAATTGGTTCAAGACTTAATTTGGAAATTAGACAAGTGGAATAATAAATCGAAAAAGATCTAAGAAGAAAGTGAAGTGAGGATAGTTATTACATATTATATAAGAACATCTTTTTAAGTACTATAATTCCCGACAAGAGCAGTGGGAAATATGAATAGGAAAATAATAAAACATTGACAATTTTTGATAGTATAAGAATCAAGAGTCTAGTTTAACTATAACTAGAACATTCTATGAGGAGAAAACTGATTGAAGTAGTAAAATAAGGTTCAGTCAATATATCACTAAATATTCCATAATACATAGAATATGCACAGCATTCATTTAAAAAACTTCATTAAGCTTTTTTATGTGAATTCCTCTAAAAGAATACTTAAAAAATTCTCTTACTGCAGAATCTCCACTGTTCCCCCTGTGGTTAACTTTTTCTGATGGATTTGACAAATTCTTTAGGTGTTTTTTGCCTTTAAATTGCCGACAACGACAAATGTCTCAATTTGCTTGGGGCACTTTCTCTGCGAATGTGCCACATAAATGGGGGCAACGAAATTATTTAAATTAATTACACAAAGTGAGCAGTGCATTCATCACAACAAAAAACGCGACTTTAGTTTGATTCTCTTTTTTGTATTCTTTTCTTTTAATTGTAGACTTTTTGAGTCTGAATGAAAAGGATGAGCAGAATTTAATTGCCAGCCAAGGAAGTGCAAAAACAACAACAAAAAAGTGAGAAGGAAAAGTTGATACCAACTTGCTAAAGATGGCAAACACTTACAGTCTAAGGAACTAAGTATTTAGAAATATAATAATCAATAGTTTTATTAAATAAAGCAAACTCTTGTTTAATCGATTGGTGAGAAAATATTTGGTCTATTGTAGTAGCTTGACACATTTTAATTTAAAAATTTATTAGCACTTACCATTCTGTAGAAAAATTTCGTTTATATAATTATTTGATCCTTAGTTTTATCTGTAATAAAGTTTAAAATATATTAAATAAAAATGTATATTAAAGTATTTTCGTTAATATAGTATATATATTACTTGACATAGAAAATAAACTTTGTCTAATACTTAGAAATAAAGTAAGCTGTATGTTTTACTTCACAATTTTTAAAGATTAGGCGTTACTTCATGTGTGTAAAAAAAAATAATTAAATTATATAAAATAAATAGAATTTTACATAAGCATAGGTTTGATACCTATCAGTAAAGAAATTCCTGAACTCTTGGCTTTATATTAGAGCGATTCTGATTAACTTGATTTAAATACAGTTACTGAACCACATTAAGATGCTTTTAAGGACAAACTGAGTCGAAGAACAAATTGTTTAGCTTTATGTATGCAGACTGCGTGCTGTCTTTTAAAAGTTTCTTTTTCTTTTGATTTTCAACTTTAGTTTTATATTTTTATAATGAAATTTACAATATTTAATTGGCAACCACTGAGTGCAGCTTTGGCCCTTGGGCGCATTGCAATTCTTCAACTCTAAGAAGAACAGAAGCAGCCTAGACCATAGACAACAATAACAACGAATGATTCAAGTTGCAAACGTCATTCCATCACTTTTGCATTTCAGCAAATCAACATTCCAGCATTATTTGTAGATATACAACATACAATATATGTATGTACGATATATTGCATATACTATATGTATATGAAATGTGGAACTGCATATGCTGCGTGACTGTCCCAATTAGTCCCCTTTTAATGTTGTTGTTGCTGTTTCAGCTACTTGTTGTTGTTGTTGTTGTTGTTGTTGCTGCTTCTGCTGGTGAATCTCTCGTAATTCACTTTTGATTTCATATGCATTTCATCAAATTGCCGCTGCGCACGCGCATGCCAAAAACATCGCCTCAAGTCGCTGGACAGCCCCAGACCTTGGTTTGATTTGAAAATTACTCGAAAATATACAAAAAATACAAAAAATATTAAGGAAAAAGAAAACCCAAGTAAATATGCTCTAGTTGTAAGAGGCGCGACTTGAAGATACCCTGTAGTAATGTAATAGTTGTTCAGAATATAAATTAAACATATATATCAATTTGATATAATTCTTACTGTGTTAATAATATGTTTATTTTATTCTTAAATTAAATAACAACCCATGTAAAACCGATCTAGTTGTAAGAGGCGCAACTGGAAGACACCCTGCATTAAACAAAAGTCTTTTTTTTAGACTATTCTAAAATTGCAGAGTTTTAATTAAAACGGATTTGCATGTAAACTTTTTCTGGGAATATAAAATGTTCCTTATTGTTTAATAAAGTAAAAGAACCTTGTAAACATGCTGTAGCTCTAAGAGCTGGGACCGAAAGATATCCTGTAGTATATGATTTTATAACAGCGACTACAATTTTTGTCCTTTACCAGGACTTTTGTGAACATGAAATTAATATTAATACAATCTTCCAATATACAACTTTAAGTTCATCGCGCTTGATAAAAAATAACTTTTATTTGTTGAAATTGTTTTGACAACAAATGTACAACTAAAGCAAGACTCCCCGCTTCCTCTATAAATGATTTCTATACAAGTTACAGGGTATGCAAATAGTCGAAAAGAGCGCTATTGGTAAACTGGTTGGCAGAGTCAAGACTGCTGGCAATTTAATGTAGTCCACAATTCGAATCTGAATCCAAAACTGAAACTGAGACTTGAAAAACTGTATCCAAGTTATCCAATCCCCATCCCGTCCCATCCACGCCTCTTACCGTCTATCTGTCTGTCTGTCTGCCTGTCTGGTCCTGCCACACACACTATGCGCTCAGAGCTCTATTCCTATTAAGCTTTTGCCATTCTCCACATATTGCCCCAATCTGTGGCTCGACGACGCGGTTGTCATTGCCGCGCGTCATGCGGCTCACTTCAAATGGACGACGCGCGCGCGACTCGAAACTGGCAACCAAAAAAATAAGAAAAAACCCAAACAAAAACAGCGAATAAAAACGGACAAAAATTGCAATCTTTTTGAAATTTATGATGAAAAAATGAACACTGTCGCTTTTTTGAACATTTTAATTATACGGCAGTGCGAGAGTTTCAAAAAGTTGAGAGATTTCTACAGACGATACAATGCAACCAACGGACGCGGCGCCCCGTTTTCCAGTTCCCCAATAATGTCGACTTGAACCGGTAGCCGCAGATCTTTTATACTATATACACATTTATATCTTTGTATATATATTTTTTGGAGTTTTTCGTAGTTCTTTTCGTTTCGTTTCGTTTGCTGCTGTTGTTGTTGTTGTCGGTTGGGCATTTGTCGAGTAATTAATAAATTCGCAACGCTGCCACAGGATATTTGCATAAGAAATTATGGCAATGAAATGTTATGATCGCAGCGAATGACAGACGACGATCATTGAATGTGGCTGTATGATGTGGATGTGGATGTAGAGGTGGATGTAGATGTGGAACTGGAATTGGAACTGAAACTACTCCAGTCACTTCAAGGTCATGACTAGGACAATAATACACAGAAGAAAATAAAAGACTTTTACGAAGAAGAAAGACATTTCTTTAAACACTACAACTGAAAATGAATCTACAGCAAATCTTCAGAGAAATTCAAAAATTAAAATAATAATCCTCAAAATAACATCATTAGAAATAAAGATCAAATATACCAACAAACAAACATGTATAATGATGTAAAATTACAAAGAAGAAAGACATTTCTTTAAACAACCTGTTAATAAACAACAAAACAAACTGAAAATAAATCTACAGAAAATTAAAAATTAAACTAAGTAATCCTCAAATAACATCAACCAGAAATAAAGATAAAATACACCAACAAAAAAATGTAAATATAATGATGTAAAATTATTAAAATATAGATTAAATTTAATTGAAAGAGCCCACAAGTTATTAATAATAATATTCACAACAAATGAATAACAATAAGTACTATTAAAACCCTTGACTTTTCAATGGGCAATAATTGTATTAGTAGAGTTAAAGGAATGATATTAAAATTAATACCATTGTTGACCAGTGTCATAATAAATAGATTAAGAATAAAATAAATAAAAAAAGTATACATTTAATATTTATTTCGGGAGTAAAACCCATTCTTAAATCGAATAATAATTTCACTCTCAGCAAAAACTATTTTTGTTAAAATTTTGTACATTAATCAAATATTTTTGACTTTCTTATACGCATATTATTTGCTAAAAGATAGAACACTTAAAATCGTAAAATCATCCTTTGAAAATTCATGCTAAAATCGGAAAATTTAAACTTAAATTTAAGAATGACTTCTTTTTTCCTGTGTAGGACAATCATACGGTTGGCGGCTTTAAACGCTTTGAAGGGGCTTCCGTTGAAAGACGACAACAACGTTGCATAAGAATTACCAAAAAAAAAAAAAGAAGGAAGCACACCAGATTCAATTTTTGCTACAGTTTCAACTCCAGCTGTGTGGCCACAGTGTGACATTTATGCATATAATTTTACGGGGCAGCTCGGACAATTGCAAATAAATGTACCGTTGGCCAAAACATCGGCTTGCAGCGCGGCACGCAGCGTGTGGCGAATGTCCGAGAAACCAATTCGGCAACACACACAACATACACACAACACACTACAATTATCCTTTTACTGGATAGTTTGTAGTTGCTCAGTGCACGTGGCTCTACTTCTAGTTTCCTTTTCTCTGTATGATCCTGAAAAGCTAAGAACACAAAACGTAGACACAGCCTAAACTGGAATCAGGCCCATTGTCAACTAACAATTGACAATGATAATGAAAAGTAGTCGGCGTAAATTGCATAAGGCTCTCTTATTTTACCATTCTTTCATTCTTTTCATATTTTCTAGCCCGAAACTGTTGTTGGTTGGTTTCGGCCAAATTGTAAGGCGTTTGTAAGGCGTTTGTAAGCCTCTTCAGAGGTTGCGCCCAAAATGTGTTTCTAATTGCGAATCCGGGTTACATCTCTCTCGCTCTCTCTTTCATTCCAACTTATTCCTTCTCACTGCCTCTCTAACTCGCTTGACACGCGGCAGGAGCAGAAGCCACAGTCTTGTCAGCAAGACAAACTCCTGGCAAAAAAAAAAGAAAAGAGGAAACCTTTCAACTTTGGCGCGTTTCTTACAGGGAAGTCAGTGGGTGACCCTCAATACAATAACCATTTAGCATTTTTTGGAGACGTTTCTCTAATGAATGTCATGTTATGTCCCAAAGGTAGAGTATATGTATGCTCTGTCTTCAAAAGACGAAAACAACACAATGCAGTGATCCACTTGATAGATCACAACTAAAAATTGACTAATGATCAATGTTTTTGGAGGCAAAGCGAAATCAATCCTTAGTTCATATAGATACATTAGATAACTTTCACTAAATCTTTGTTCAAAACTGCAATCACAGTAGATGGATTGGAATTTAGTGATATTTTATGTACTATTCTAATACAGTCTTTTATATAAAGAAACCTCCCTTTTCTATTTTTTTATCTGTTTATCCATTCAACATATTTCGGCATTTTCTAACAGCTAATGATTAAAAATTGACTAACGTGTTTCATGTATATGGTTCTGAGTTATTTAAAACGCTTCTTACTTCTGACATTTTCAAAATTTGTAGAGTTTCTAGACTTTCTAGGCTTGATCTGTTGCCATTTCGCTTTGATTTGTCTACCAAGAGCACCGAAAACAGTACAGTTTTATAAACACAAGGATCGATTTTGTAGTTTATGCTCCCTTCCTGTAGCTCTCTCTTTTCTCCACTTCCCATTTCATTCTTCTCCGCTTCTCTCTCTCTCTCTCTGTGTTCCATGGCGTGCGTGTGAATCTATTAAAGAAGCAGCCGCCCGTTTTTTTTTTGGCTACAATCAATCGATGGATTGTTAAATTCCTTGATCGTTGGATCGTTCAAACACAAAATTCAAAAATTCAATTAAGCAAATCGAACGCATCCGAATCAATTTCGATGCTGATGCGTTTCTACGAAAAACATTCTCCTGGATAATGGCTCAGTCCAAACGTGTATGCCAGGCACCTGTGGGTCCTTTTCAGGACCTTGGTGTGAAAAAAAAAACTTCAAAAAATAAAATTAAATGAAATTCTGTAGCAGGCACGTCGACTTTATCTAGGGGGAATGGTTAGGGAGGAAGTGCCAAAAAGGGTTCTAACCTGCAGGTTAGGTTTTTGGTTTTTTTTTGTTATGCTGATGAGCTGTTGATCGCGGGGCGGGAGCGTTAAAATCAATTTTGAGTCAGTCAGTCAGATATTCAGTTATTCATATATTGATTTTCATTCATTCACTCAGTTTGTCAGTCAGTCATTCAGCGGTATCGAACGTATCGAAAATCTGTTGCATTTTTTGATTTTTATGTGGGTTTAGGTTTAGCGAGGAAATCTAACGAGAGATCTTCCTCTCCCTCTTCTTCCCTTTGCGTATTTGTTTAGCTGTAAACTGGAAAAATCCGCTAAAGCGGTTTTTCTTTTGTATTTTGCCTGTGGGAAGGAAGGGAAATTTTTGCTTGTTTTTAGCGGTTTTGCTTTTCCGGTTTCCGCAAAGGCTTATGCAAATATTTAGCCAGCATATTTCTTTCATTTTTGAAGGCAAACATTTGAAGAGAACTCTCTTCACATCCTGCACAACAATTTGGGCAAACGATTAATGGACATTTAATCTGAGCGTGAAAAGCATCGCAATTCGATGCGTTGGCGTGAGAAATAAAAAATGAAAAGAAAGCAATTGAAGATCCTTTATTGGATTCAGCATGGATCATTAGTAGAAAGTTGGGGCGTGCTGTAGACGATACAATAGAATATTCCCGATTCAGTTTCACATCAAGTGATCTAATATGTAGGATCACCTTTGATATACTTCAAAGAATGCCGCATGCACCTGATCATCGCGCTCTGCCGCAGAAAAGGTGTTAAATGGGGCGTACTAATGAGATCAGTGCACACAGGACAATGCCAGGACGATTAGAGATCGATTTATGACAATGACGCAACGCGAACCGAGAACAATGCTCTACAAAATTATCCTTATAGCCATAGAATAAATACAACAATTGTTAACAAGCCGCAGCAGAAATAAAAAAATAGAAAAAGAAAAGGACTTGATCACGAGTCCTGCGATCACATGTTGAGATCGCAACAATGAAACATTGTTAATATCATTGCACATAACATCATGAATAATGACTTAATCGCCGTTTAATAATGTTGACTTAAAGGTGAGAAAAAGATTGAAATCAAGTAAACTACAGGGGAAAAATGTCATCAATTCAAGGAGGGAAATCGCTCCCTGAACAACTTCAAAAGAAAGTGAGATGGGAAGAATGAAAAGAAAGCCTTTTTTAATAGCATCAGAATCTGTAGAAATTCCCACCCAATGTATGGTAAGATAGAAAGAAAAAGTAAGAGAAAAATTCCATATACAATATACTTAAATAACACTCAACTATTCAAAAATAAATATTCAATTAAGTGTATTAATAAATTTATAAATAATCTGAAACTCACTTTTCATATTATTAACGGTTTAATTTAAGAATTGTACTATATCATACTATTTTTATTAGAATCAAAATTTAAGAGTTTCGTAGCACAAATATTCCATATTTCCTGTTTTTATATTAAAAATCGATTTTAAGAATTAAAATCTTGCCTATATTACTTAAATATTAACGTTGCACCATGGTTTTTAATTGAATTATTTCAACATAATTCTTTTATTCAGAAATATTTTGATTTATTTTAATATTTACTTTATTAGAAATTATATTTGTATGTATTTAAAACTTTTACTTAGTTGTTACTCCAGAAGAAACTAATTAAAAGTCTGAAATAAAGTGTAAAACCTGTCGTTAGATAGACAAACGGAAATCTGTCAAGGCTAAGCCCCTTCTCTCAGTAGCTTAAAGGCGACTTTTATACTCATACCCTACAGAGAGATTCCCACCCAATGTGGTAGCTCTGTGATTGCAATTTAGTCTTTGTCCCAACGAGACATTAACTCAACTTGCATGTCGAACTGCCAATCCGGTAAGAGATGTTTCGCCACTTGTCACTTGGCCACTCTTATTATTTTTTTTTTGTTGAGCCTCTGTGAAGTTGGAGTTGCTGTCAGTAATCGGATCTGTTCAGGATTAGTGTCGCTCACTTCTCAATGTTGTAAGCCGCACGCATTTGGAGACATGCGATACACGAACAAGACGGTATCCATTCTCAATACTCAACTCGATGTCTACACCACCCAAGCAGTGCAAGGGGGATCCTCCCTGTCTACTCAAAAGATTACAACCATTCCAGCTATACTTAATATTCAAATCAGAGTTCAGGTTCAGTGTCTTTAGTTGTTGCAGACCAGCTCAATTAAAACACGTTTCACAATCTCATAGAGACTATTAATTAGCTTCACTTGACTTTAAAAAACTAGAATCTATGTACTTTTTCTAACATTTTCCCCATGATGAATCATTCGCCTATGTAATATAGCTTTTAATTTTATAGAGCAGCTGATCCTAGAGAAATAGCTGTGTATTTATAGGGGCAGCTCCTCTACATCTAAATATATAAGAAATATTCTATAAAAGTGATTGTAAGTTATTATAACATTGAAAAGAAAACTTATCTTTCGTTCAGTAAGTTAGAAATTATCTTCCAATTAGTGGATCATCAATTCCATAAACGTAGAGTTTCTGTTCTATTCCTAAAATTCAATATCCTTAAAATCTACTTCTTACAAAAGTCTAATAAATTATCCAATATCCTATTCATCAATCAGTTCAGATCAGTTCAGATCTTACTAGGCTATCCCCATATAATATTAAATTGAATTACCAGAAGAATACTTCTTGCATAAAATTTTATGAAAGACATTCCAACTTAGCAATATTTCGATGCTATAAAAGTGGCAAAGGTTCCTCTTGCTGATCGCAGATATCTTTCCCAACACTGCCAACTAATTTCTGGCCAAGTTTAAAATGCATCCTGGTCTTAAGTCATTTACAGTGGCTGCCAACACTTGATCACTTGAGGTGTGTGCTCATTTCGGTGGCTTGTTATGTATATTACTTATTTTTCGCCGAGTCAGCAAGGTGCGAGAACGTTTAACGCCTTGTTTCGAGAGTTTCAAGAGTTTTAGTTTTAGTTTCGGTTTCAATTCGAGTTGCGAGCTGTGTGAGTTGTGAGTTTGGAGTTTTCAGTTTGAGTTTGAGTTCGCGTTAATTGGGCAATGTTTGTGCGTGGCGACGGCTGCAAGATTCGTTAGCACATTTGCGGTTGCACGGCAAGGATAACAAGGATAAGGATGCAAGGAATACAACAAAATTGTCGGCACGCTACAAAGTGCCACAGCACAAATGCGCGGCTCATTTGTTTTGTTGAGGAGAGCTCTTGGAATTTTCAGGGAAAAATTTTAGAAAATGCAATATAATTGCGCTGATTATGAGGCTCCCGCTCATAAATGGCCATTAACAAGCTAAGTTAGCCAAAGGACCTTCCGAGAAACCATCGCAAACCCCTTTCGACAAACACTGACCAGAGGAAAGTCAAGTTGTAGTTGTTGTACTTCAAGTTGAAGATGATCGTCACACAGATCACAGCGGGTTTTAAAAACGGTTTACACCCCTTTTTCCAACTTTTCTCGGCCTTCGGGTGAAAGTCAATGTTTGAAACCGCGAACCAGACTCACAGCGGGTTATATTGATCCTTTCAAAAATATTTACTAAATGTTTTTGTTTTGCCTTTAGTTATCAGCGCCCACAGATCTTAACCCATTTTATTTTTTGGTGGGCGTGTGACTATTTTTATTGTGATTTGATTGGATCACGTTCACTTTCACCCAAATAGAGCAATAAATTCATGGTGTTGACATTGATTTAGTTGCTTGGTGTACGCCTCCCCCGCCTAAGAATTTATGATTTAATTATTGTTTTTATCCAAAGTATCCCGCTGTGTCCAACTAAACAATCTTCTAAAAGATCCCGCGACATTTATCAGTCTTTGATCAGACTTTGACAAAACATTTGCCGAGGGTCCACACAACTCGAACTGGAGCCTAGTCTAAGCCAGCGATGAGGCGGATGCATAAATCGATATGAAAATCACCAATTATCTTATGCAATGCATTTGCCAGAAGGGGGGGAAACAGAGGGGGATAAAACCAGAGAGAGAGACATTCAGAGAGACACGCACACACACAACTCATAAGCATTGGCAACTTGTTAAGCGCCTGGAAACCCCAAAGATCTCTGTGGACAAACGGGACGATGTGGACAATGTGGAACGAGGCATAGCATGATGATATACAATAATCGAGCAGTGCTCGCGATCAGAACATTGCCACAAACGAGGCGACTAACCAGAAGGCGAAATCAAACCACATGCCACAAAACTATACGAAGTATGAATGCGCTTAAGGAATCTTGTTCTTAACTATATAAAAGGGAACTTTAAAAAAGTTCTGTATCTTAAGAAACCTATGAATGAGCTATGTTATTGAAATTCTCCACGTAGAACCTATGATCGAGGGTTAACTGTAAGAAAGTCGTATTGAAATTCTACTGCAAAAAGAGTTTTACAAAATAGGATATCTAATATGTTGTTGAAATTACTTCAAAGCTGGGATCATGGAAAAACAATCTTTCTTAAAATACAATTTGAGATGTATTGCTAAAGCTTCAATAGATGATGTAATTGTATTAAGAGAGGTAAGGAATATATTCAAGATCTGCGTAGTGTCCGTCAGTGTTTTGAACTTGTATCTCAGAAGATAACTGAGCATTGTTGATGAAATTTTATATATAGACTCTATGAATAGAGATTTATAAATAAATGCATTCAAGTTGGCTCTAAATTAAATCGAATTGCTTTTAAAATGGATCTAAAGATATTGGAAATTTCTGAAACTTATTTATAGAGTTCAATTCGGTAAACGCTCGACACAGACTTTAAATTTCCAGTGGACTCGCAGCGGAAGTGCAATACGATGATGATCAGCTCAGCTCTGGCAATGATGCAAATGCTGTTAAGATGACGACAAACGGCGTTGCCAAGTCCAAGAGCAAGTCGGAAGATGATGACGACGCTAACGACGACTCCTACAAGAGCCCGTTAGTGTGCCTTTCGATTGGAACTGTTTGGGTCTGTCTCTGGGAGCACACTCTCTGTCTGGTCAGCGCCCTTTTGTTGCTGTGTTGCTGTGTTGCTGTCGCAGAAAGGCAGCAACAAATGCGTTCATTTCCCTCTCAAGTCAAATATACAATGATATAATAAATTGAATAACATTCATAAATAAACAATATAAGAGCAACAACGACAACAACAACGTTGTCCCGGGTGTGTAGAGTGTAGCCCTTTTAGCTGCAACATATGAGGAGAAGCGTAATGAAGACATTAAACGTGGAGCTCTGAAACGAAACGCTTTCTCACACAGCGAAAGGGCGAAAGAAACAGGGTGAGGAGAGGGAGAGAGAGAAGTAGAGGGCATTACATGCAAAAACAACAACTTAACATCATTATTAACAATAACAACAACAAGCAAAATGGCAAGTGCAGATCCCCAGATCAACCGCTAACCGGTAGCCAAGTTCACTTTGCTCTATGGAATTGAAAATGGCAAAGCGATCGAGAGCTCGATTCGATCCCAATTTGGATTTGAGACTCTTTCTTGATGTCTCATTTAACTAAGCTGCGGGGTAGCATCAGCAGCAGCAACAATAACAACAACAACAACAACAATAACAGTAACAACAACAACAAATATTTGCCCGAAAATGCAATCATAATAAATGCGCTGCCTGGGTGGTTGGCCCTGATTTTCAACGACGACGATCAACGTTGATCATTATGATCATCATGATGATCAACGGAACGACGATGCAGCATAGAACGATCGCTCCATTTGACTACTCGGGCGGCCGCATTAACATACACTTGGCATACAGCAAGAGGGGGAGTAGCGAGGGAGGACCAGAGGAGAAGTTGGGGGGGGCAAAAAAAGGATCATCTGGAATTGTGGGTTCTTCTAGATATTATGCGCGCTTTTGATGAACCTAATTGACAACTTTTTGTCAGCACTGTGTGGGGATTATGATTGCTTTTATGTTAAACTTGAGACGGGTTCTGTAGTAGTTGCTTATTTCTTATTTCCTCCTCTTCCTTCCTCTCTCTACTCTCTGGCCCTCTTCATTTGCTACTCTGGTTTGTTAGTTAAATATATTTTGTTTTGCTCGTTTCGGGTGCATTCATTATATGTCGTTGATATGTCGATCAAAGCGCATCATTTTGATTGATTTGCTGCAGACATGGAGACGTTGAGGGGGCGCAAAAGTCTCTGGATGAATGCAAACTGTGTGCAAAAAAAAAATCTGAAGGAAATCTGCAAAAAAAATCTAAGGATTTCGAAATAAAGAACAAATGACTTAGGCAACGAACTTGATTTGTTAAATGACTTAGGCAACGAACTTGACTTGACTATCAAATGACTTAGGTAACGAACTTGATTAGACAAAAGACTTAGGCAACAAACTTGATTTGACCACCTTTGATAAATGACTTAGGCAACGAACTTGGACATCTTGGTCTGATCAAACTATCATTTACTCCTCTCACACTCTTCTGGTGTCAAAAGTATGCTCTACTTCAACAGATTTTAAAGATTTTTAAGACTCTCAAACTTCAACAATGAAATGTGGACAAACCTTAAAACTTGTTGACAGAGTCAAGCCCATGAAACAGAACTAGATCATCCGATTTGAAAGATTCTAAAGATTTGGTAGATTTTCAAAATTTTCACAATGAAATGTGGACAAACCACGAAAACTAGTGACAAAGTCAAGCCTCTGGCCACAAAACTAGATGAACAGATTTGACAGATCTGAAAGACTCGAAAGATTTTAACAATGAAATGTGGACAAACCACGAAAACTTGGCGAGAAAGTCAAGCCTCTGGCACAGAACTAGATCATCCGATTTCAAAGATTTCAAAGATTTCGTAGATTTTCAAGATTAGAACAATGTTAATGTTGACAAACCTGTAAACCAGGTGACAAAGAGCCACATAGAAGACCATTAAATTGGCTCAATTGCAATGGCTAACTAGAACAGAGTTGAGTTCGACTTTCAGGTTAGGTTAGGCGAGATCTCTTTGGCCATCCACATATCTTTAAACCGCTTTGCACGCCCCCGAAACAAAAGGCAACTTAATTGCCTTTGACAAACTAGAAGGAACTTAAGATCTAAAGACGATTTGCTCGAACTACGCCCACATGTCACATGACATTGTGTCGCGATCCTCGAGTTGCTTTCTTTCCCCTCGGACAATGGCCAAACAATGGACCAAACACATGTGACAATTGCCGCTCGGCACGCACCACCTGAACAACCTCAACTTGAACCTCAAAAACTGACCACTGACCGCCGACCGCTGTTCAAACTCGCACGCCCGAGGCTCAGAGCTCACAGCTGTAGGGAGAGAGCCTGGACAGCTCCTGGAATTTGCAACAGAAGAAGCTACAAGAAAAAAATGTAATTATGCGCGCGCCCTAAAAAGTGGGCGTTGCACAGTAGTCCCTGGCTGCCAACGCCGTCAACGAAGCGACAGGCGGCAGAGACGGACAGCCACTGGCGGCAGTGAAAGCCAGCACAGCGCCTGCTCCACACTCCAGCACAGTGGTTCCAAATAAATGAAAGCTTACATAATTAAAGAAACCATAGGATTGCAAATCATTTTTATTTAAGATTTATGATTGGTACTTGTACGTAATTAACTGACTTTTAGTTTATTTACATTGCCATATCATAGATGTTTTAATGTCAATAATAGAATATAAAACCCTATAAAACTTTCTAGAAGAATAAATTAGTCTTACTAAAAAGTCTTTCGTTAAATGAATATTTAAGACAGACTTAAAAAATAGTTTAAGGAAAGAAGCATTTAAATCAAAATAAATTTACAAAGTAAAAATTCGCATAATAGGGTAAGAACTATCGTTTGCAATATATTTAACTTCAAAAATTTAAGCTTCATAGTAATTTTAAGTAAAAATCAATTTAAAAGTATAAACTATATATAAATCGCTGATTCTTTTAAGCTCAGATCAACTATCACTTATTTATTTGCAAAGCCCTCCTTATAAGTTAAAGCGTGTGCATTAATTTCAATCTTTTCTCCAGAATTTCTCTCTAAGCTTTGTGTCACTGTGCGCATTGCATGATGAATGTCCAGGTTGGGGCACTGGGACAATGCTCTGGGCTTTTCTCACGCTGTGTTTGAGGCGTCGTCTCGTATGTTAAACTGTCGCTTGCAGCCAAAAGCGCAATTAAACAAATTGCGAGCCACAAAGTATGAAAGAACTTCTTTTATTTTTATACCCTGTCTTTTTGTATTTTGTTGGTCAGAATTTTATTTAATTGTTGCACAAACGACTTAATTATTTTGGCAGACGGCCCCAAAAACGCAGCCCCAGAAGCATTTGGCTAACTGCAGGCGGCATATATAATATAAATGTATATAGCCAACTGACATGGAAGGTGAATCCTTTAAGATGTATTTGTATCTTTATCTGTATCTTTAGCTGCATTTGATTCCAGAGATTTTTCAGTATGTTGCCTCAGGCTGACTTTCAGCATCTGACTTTTGCTTCAAGCTGATGTTTATCGCCTGAGACTCGGAGCATTTGAGACTTGAGACTCGTGTCGACGGCTCAGGTTACACACAAGCTACACACACTAGTCACACACAAACACACACACACGATGTGTTTTGCATGTAAACAAATCCCAACATATCCTGGCAACACAGCAGCCGGCCAAGAACGACAACTCTGTCATTGTGTATTGATATTTTTGTTGTATTTACTACATTTTTCTATTTCATTTCCATTTCCATTTTCATTTCCATTTTCTTGGGAACTGTGTATTTGAAATTTCGCCGACAACAACAAAGCAAGACCACAAACACAAATCTCACGCCTAACAAGGCTCTTAAGCCGCATTTAGTTGCGGCTAAGCCAAAGGATCTAGACTACAACCAGAGACATGAACTCATATCCCTAGAGAAAGAGAGCGTAGAGATTGAGAGAGAAATCTCCTTGTGGATCTAATCTATGCTGCAATCTTTAAGAACATTTTGCATAATTTGCGGCTGTCGTAATGCAAATCCCATTTGCGACCACCGAAGGCTCATAAAACCCACAATTATGACATACACAAATGCAACTCTCTCTAGGCCAATGATGATACAAAGTTATAAGGCGGACCAAAGATCAGCAAAGACCTTATTTATCATAATAAGCAAACCTACTTGGCATTGTTGCTTCATCTGTTTAGCAGATATTTATTTAGTTGAAAGGTATGTGAATAATAAAGGACTTACAGTTACCGCAATACCGTCAATACAAGTCTAAACTGATTAAAATACATTGAATATTACAAGTTTTTTATAAAGAAGATACTACATTAAGATAGCCCCAAGTTTCCCTATTTACTTTGAGTTGACATTAGAGTAGATTCTCTTAATGGAATCTTAGGTCTTATGCTTGGGTATTTTATTACATATAAGGTTAATAAAATAAATAAATTACATTTTTTTTAAATTTATATAAAATGGGAATAAAATATAAGCATAAGGAAAGAAAATAGTCTTGAATTACTATTTTAAACACAAACTTTTTTTATTGAAACAGTTTCAAAATAATATTTAAAGATCAACTCATTCAGAATCCTTCAGCATTTAGCATCCTAAATGATTTTTTTCAGTGTTATATAGTACCACTTAATGCAGAATATATGTACAAAACACTTGTATCAAACGTATTTCTGCATTTAGCTTCTTCCACTCCCCCGCCTCCTCCCATCTGGTGGTAATTTATAAAATATAAAGCTGTTCTCTGACAAACAAGGTAAACGCCTCCTTAGCCCAGTTCTACTAATATTTGTATCTACAGTAGCTTCTGTTCTAGTTAAAACTTTTACTTAGTTCAGCTGTCGAGTTTTATGCCACTGACAACATTGTTGCTGGCAACATGTTGCCCATATGCAAACAATATTTATGTGTGTAATGCGTGTGTGAGTGTTTTTAATGTGTGGCATAATCATAATCATCAATATACAAGCTGCAACGCAATGTTGCACATGTCGAGGGCGTCGCCTGTCAACTGCTGTTTAATGTCTTTGATTTCGTTCTTGATTCCTTCATTGGCAAGGTGTGTGCCTAGCTATAAATGTGTGTGTGTGTGTGTATGGTGTGTATTTATGGTGTGCGTGTGTGTGTGTGTGCGATGGGGTTAGCAACGTGTCGCTTGGGTTTCATATTTACTTGCCAGGACGAAGACAAGATTGAGGACGTGCCATTGCTGCAGATGCAACTTGAATGTAACCCTCTCTCTATCTCTCTCTCTCTCTCTCTGTCTCTCTTTCACACTCCATCTACCCCTTCTCAAGGTGCAGCCCTTTGAGGCCAGTTTCCCGGGGCAGCTGACAACAACTCTACAGCAACAACAACAAATCGTGTAAATTAATGTTTTCTTGGTGTCGTCGAGTCCTTTTTCCTCTTCTCTTGTCGTTGTACGATCCTGTACTTACAAAGAACGAAGGGTCTATTAATTTTATTAAAAATGAAATCAAAGCATTTTAAATTAATTTCAGAAAAAAGAAAAAAGTTCGATTAACATAAATATTTAGAAAAGACTGTAGGTATTTTCTTTTTAAGACACAAATTATTTGCGATAAATAGAGAATTTTTGAAATGAGGAAATATTTCCTTTTTAAAACGGATATATTTAAAAGTAGTTTGAGAATCAGTTTAATGCAGTGAGCGAGCAAAGAAATAATAATGGAACTAGGAATAATCTGTAATTTTAGCTTAACAAGTACAGGGTCTCTTACAGTCGGTCTCGACTGTAGCCTTCACTACTTGTTCTTATCACTTGAGAGACTGAAACTAGAAGTGGAATTGAATCGAGAATATTGGGCGCACGCGTTTGCACATTTCGCCGTCGTCTTCCTGTTCAGTCCCTGCCACTGAATCAGTGTCCTATACCCATGTCCTGGGGCTGTTCACCTAACGGGGCTCTCTGCACATTTTGCAGCTTGTCTATTTTTCAGGTTGCTGTTGTTGTTGTTGTTTATCTATTTGTTCTGACTGGCGCGTGTGTGTCCTGTGTCTTGAGTCTATGTCTTCGTCCTCGTCCTCGTCCTCGTCGTGTTGCGCTTCCTTATAAATATTTATTTATTTGTTTGCATATCCTTCACAGCGACAGCACTCAATGGTTTTTTGCCTTGACGCACTCCTCGCGTTGTTTGCACAGCTTTCAATTGACATTTGGCTTGACGCATTCGTCAATAGAATTTACATATTGATTGAGCAAAAGAGAGAGAGAGACTATAGGAGCAATAGAAAAGGAAAGAGCTAAAGTAAAGGCATTTAGGATTAACGAGAAATAACTTAATCTGGCAAAAGACATATGTACATGGAAAGGATAAGTACCCAAAAATGTGACTTGTACTATAAAGTTTTCAAGTTCCAAACTTCCATAACTTTGTCAAAACAAGACCGTTTTTTATGTGGAACATCATTTTGATCATGAGTTGATCTATAAATTGACTGTAGATTTTCAAAATATATCCTAAATTTCTTTATATCTGATATATCCAAATGTCTCTTCCTTTCCATAGATCTTATTGTTATATTTTACAGATAGTTGTCGGAGCTATTGATCAAGTAAACCTATTAAAACCAGAGACCACCATAAACGATACAAGTGACAGAGCGACAGAGCGACAAGTGCTGACCTGAGCCTGTAATTACTATATGTATGAGTATGGATAGTGGCGACCTTGTTACTTGATGATAATGATGATGATGATATTGTGGCTGATGAAACTGATGGCATCGAAAGGCTTGATTAATATTTTGCTTAAGCGTTTTTGTTTAGCATGCCCTGTACTCATTAAAAAAGCTAAAAAAAAAAGGCAACTGACAAACTTAAGCAAACGATTTTAGGCAAACGAGGCATAAGCTTAAAATAAGTATATTTCTATAATATATATATCCTTCATAAATCAAACTCTGATTTTAGTGAAGCTAGAGATCGAGGCAAATATGTTCTCAGCTCCTTAAAGTTCTATCAAACATTTCTTTAAACTGAAAAAATGTTTAAAACATATTTCTTTTAACTCTTATCTAAGTTCTTGACTTGACTTTTATACAAATTCTCTCTTTGTCTGTTAATTCAAGTGCATCAGTTAAAGGGTATTTGCTAGTCACTCACATTTAAATAGCTTTTCCCTAGCTTGTCTTTTATGCTGGTTATGTGGGTTTGCTTGTTGTTAAATATTGCAAATTAATAACGTTCATTAAAATCAATAAATTGATAATTGAGTATTTACGTGTTCGTCTCTCGCTCTACATAGTTCTCTGCCCTTTTTCTCTCTCTCTTTCCGTCTCTCGGGGGATTGGGGAGTAGGTTGGTTTTGTGACAGGGCAATTACACGATAATCAAACAAGGCTGACAACAATTGCCATTGCCATTGGAAGCTGAGAGCTGGGAGCTGGGAGCTGGGAGCTGGGAACTGGGTGCAGCAGCTCCTGGCAAAGTTGCACCACACAGTGCCTCACAACTAATTGCAGTCAGTTATGTGTCCTTGCGCTTGACAAATTCTTTGCCTGCCACAGGAACAGAATACAAGGAGCACAATGCTTAAAGAAGAAGCTCATAAAATAGCTTAATAGACCGCAAAATAAGCTAAAAATGAAGCTGAAGCTGAAGCTGGAGAAGCTAAAGTAGATGTTGAAAAAGAATCCGACAATGTCGGCAAAATGCTTTTGTAGCTGCACCACCGTTGGGTGGGACGACAAGTGTTTAATCGTTGCTAATTATACCACAACTGAAGCCACAACTTGCAACTGCGCGTGTCACTGTCAGTGGCAGAAGCTGCAAACTGCAAACTGCAACTTCAACTTCAACTGCAACTGCAACTTCAACTGCAACTGGAGTCGGCTCGAGTCTCGAGTATTGGAATGCCAAGCGTCAATTTAATTATGCGAACAATACAAATTGCGGCGCACAAAAGAAATGATTATGTCTCCGACTCAAACTGGCAATGCAACAAATTGCCAGTGGCAACAAGCTTGCAACGTGGCAGTCTGGCAACCTGAAGGTCTGACAGTCTGCCAGCCTGGCAACCTGGCAACCTACTCAAGCTTTGGCCCCACAAAATAATTACAAATAAATCAACAGTTGGCGGCGAGACAAATTAACACATAAATTCTAGCGCATTTATGAGTGCTCCTTTTGATACACTGCAAGAAAAATATTGCCGAGACTTTGCAATATAATCAAGCCCAAACAAAGTAAAAAGTAAGTGCTTAGCATTTATTTACTTATTTATTATCAGAAATAATTAGCATCTATGATTGGAGAGCACCAAAATTTAAAGTCAATTACATTAGTAATGAAAAAGATAATTAAAGTGTAAGTTGATTAAAAATCATCAATTTCCAGAATAAATATAATGCTGACAATTTAATATTTAATTAAGCAGTTAGGGGATATTCAGAATTTTAAAAATTTAAAATCGAAGGTTTCATATCTAGGTAGGCTAACAGGAAAGTAAAAAGTGGCAAGAAAGTAAAACTAAATACCTAAAAAATTGGCTCCTAACGAGGTAAAAATCTGGTGACGAAAGATAGTCGATTTAATATAAGTTCTAACGCGAACTCTAATACTAAATTTTTGTGCTGTGCCGAACGCCAAGCTGTTATTTTTACTTCACCAATATTTTGATCCGATCGGACTATCGTAGCAGATTTTTCTTGCTATCAATATACATATATAGTTTATCGCTTTTCGCACGCTTTATGTTGCTTCGTCACTAGCGTGAACTGCCGATAACAGTGCTCAATCCACATATAGTCTTAATTTACCAAATATATTTGGATTATCTATTTAGAAAAAGACTCAAGGTAAAATCAGAAATTTCAAACTTGAATTTTAGAATTTAATTTTTGCTGTGTACCGCTCACTCTCTATCTCTCCGCACCTCTCACTCTCCCTCTCTCTCTTTCTCTCTCTCTTTCTCCTCGGGCTGGGTGCCACTTCTATGGGGCAGCCAATTAATAATATGCGAGCAACTGACACGATGACAACGCCAGATACGCGTAATGCATGGCGCATTACATGCCGATTATTGTGCCGCCTCCCCCCTCACACTCTCTTGTCCTACCACTCTATGTCCCCTCTTCCAATTCTTCTCTCTCTCTACTCTCTCTCTCTGTCTCCATCTACTCGCATAGCTGTGATCTTGATCACGTGTTGGTTGCGTCGCGTCGGCGCTGCAATCATTGATCATCGTCAGGTTGACCAACAAGGGGACCCGCCATGGCTTTTACTTAAGCTTTTTGAGCTTTGGCGGCTTTGCAACCTGTACCTGCCACATGCCCCCTGCCCTCTGCCACTACTCTCTACTGCTTTGCTGCAATCTTGAGCAGATCAGACGCAGTTGCATTTTTAGTCCCTTCTGTGATTCGAAAATTTCATTTTAATTAAATTGTTGAATGCGCAAGTGCAACGCTAAGTTGCCATTTAGCCAGCACCAACTCTCCTTCTCCCTGTCTCTCTCTCTCTCTCTCTCTCTCTCTCTCGCTCTGCTTGTTACTCTTTCTGTCTCTTTCTCTCACGCTCTCTTGCTGTGTGATAAGATCGCTGCAACGGTTTATTACGAGTACTTTTCCGCAAAGCGCAAAAAACATTTCGCGCCTCAAATTACATTTTAATGAGCTGTGAATAAAATATTTGGAGCAACACTTGAAAGATAACCCCGAACCGCTTACAGATTACCGGGGATACCACCGAAAAGATTGCCATACCCAGCATTAAAGATATCACACATCCAAGCAAACCTGAAAATCTCACCAAACATTTCATGCTAAGTGGGGGCAAATTATTCAAGCAGCTAAAGTGTTGAGCCAAGTGACAAATATGTTATGATGCTTATAATTTTCTTGTAATTATTTGATTTGATCAGACATTCCTTATAATAGTCCAAGGGAACTCGGCAATTAAAAACGATAAAGCTATGCCATTTGGCATTTCTACTAGAAATGCTCGGAAATTAATCATATTTTATAACAATCCTACAAGTTTTATTATATTCCTTTAGGGATCACAACAGTTGGTTAACAAAGAGGTAGATATAAGGTTAGGTAGTCCCATCGAACTCGGAAACTATATAGATAAGTTGCTGATGTTTGCAATCTTTGCAAATAAGTTTATACTTGAGCATTGTTGCAAGTTTCATAATGATTTGATCAGGTAAATGCAAAGATATTCTAAATGAAAAGAGCTTCAATCAATCAGGAGACTTTAAGATTTATAGACACATTCGTCAGAGTGTCAGCTGTAAAGTGTTTAATGAATGCGATTCAATTGGTTTTGGTGCAGTGGTTCCCATGGACTGCACTTGTTGCAACAAGTTGCATGTTGCACATGTCATGCAAATCGAAGGATCATCAAAAGGATGCCAAAGGATCAAACAATAAGCTGATGAAAGAGAACAAAGCGAAAGCACAATTCACAAGGAACACAACAAAAAGAAGTCAATGTGGCACTTGACAACACAACAACAACAGCAGCAGGAGCAACAACAACAAGCAATACAGCAACAACACTCGAACTTGCCACTTGGCATGATTGACTTATCAAAAGGAGTAGTTGACTGAACAGCAACAGCAACAGCAACAGCAACAGCAACAACAACAACGAAATGAAGTGTTGACAAGTGGCAAGCAAAAGGAATGTGTGCCCCGTGAATCAATGAGCCCAAAACTGGATGCAGTTTGATGGCATTTAAAAGGAATGCACAGCAAAAAATAGTTGATCAGCATCTAACATGACGAATATTCTTCCAGAAGAATCTCTTTAAAGTAAGACCAAACTATTTAAATAGTTAATACTTAAAGAATATTAATCCAAAGAATCGTATATCTAAGAATATATATAAATAGGAACAAATTTAAAAGTAATATTTCAAATTAGTAACTTAAATAAATATCATTATTTTTTTATTAAACATTCTTTCTTAATAAGATGTTAAAATATTCCTATTTTCTCTATTTTAATGAAGCTTTTATCTCGACGCTTTTTGAAGCCCAAAATTATTGGCTTTGAGAGTAATTTCTTAATTTGAGACCCAATTTTTTGTATCAGTGTGCAGTGGTAAAGGGGGACAGGGAGGCAGGCACGTTGCATGAATGAAGCGTTGACTGCATATGTCTGTCTGCAGCATGGGGCGGCGGCGTGTTGCATGCAACACAACCTGGCAGTCAAAGCCCCTGAATTATGCGCACGCATTGTGCGCACGTCATGAGCAACGTGGCAACCTGTGGCAGCAACCAGCAGCCAGCAGCCAGCAACCAGTGGCAACAACCTGTGGCAACATCCAGTGGCTGCAACACTTGTGCATGTCCAGAGTCGACGCGTTTTCTGACGAAATTTACAACAAGTGCGCGCTAAAATGCTAAAGAGACGTCAACGGCGACGTCAACGTCAACGCCGACGTCAACGTCAACGTCGACGTTGTCTTCGATGTGTTGGGTGATTTATGATGTGCTTGAAAAGCTTGAAAAGCCCAAACAACAACACAAACAAAACAAAACAAGTACAAAAGCAACAAGAAGCACTCTTCAGCATCAAGAGAGTTCGACATGCCACGTAAAATGGCATTGATCGCTCCCAAAATGCTGTTGTGACAAGATTGCAGCCCTAACCACTACACCCCTGGTCACTTCACTCTCTCTCTCTCTGTCTCTCTGTATCTCTCCCTCCCTCTCTCACACTCGCTTTAAGTACTGTTCCCCCGTCCTGGCAGTTGGCATCCTTCTTTAATTAAAATGTGAAGCGCAGTCATGTAAAGCAGTCCCGAATTCCAATTACATAACTCAATCAATTTGTAACCGAAAGCCACAAAAAAACAACAAGAAAGTTCAACTATTTTTTGGCAAAACGACGAATAAATACCCTTGTTTAATGTAGACTGATTGAAAACTTATGTATTTACATATTCAGCATATTCTTTTAAATTATGATGGATGATGGAAATAGTAGTAAAAATTAAGGAAATACTACATAAATATTATGGATATATTATCAGTAATGTAAATGGTAGTAGCAATGATGGAAATAGTAGTAGAAATGAAGGAAATATTAGTAGAGATGAAGGAAATAGTAGTATAAAATAATGAAATAGTAGTAGAAATTAAGGAAATATTAGTACAAATATGGAAAAAATAGACGAAATTAAGGAAATAGTTGTAGAAATTATGAATAAAGTAATAGAGAATAAAGAAATAGTAGTATAAATGAACGAAATAGTAGTAGAAAAGAAGGAAATAATAGTAGAGATGATGGAAATAGTAGTACAAATTGAGGAAATAGTAGTAAAAATTAAGCAACTAGTAGTAAAAAAGGTGCTTGCTCCACCAAAGCATTGCTAACTTACTGAACAGATTGAAGTACACTTGAACTAGAGTATACACAGAAGACGAGTCTCCCAACTACCCATAAAACTTTGCCCAATCACTTAATCTGAACTACAGAAAAACCAAAACCAAAAACAAAAAACAAAAGAAAAGGAGTTAAGAAAAAAACTGATCGCTTTTAAATGATTTTGGATGACGTTGCGGCGATAAACGAATTTATTGCAACAACGCACACTATAATTGGACTCTTGATATCTGCGTAGTGCAAGACAGAGTGAGAGAGAAAGAGAGACAGAGAGAGAGAGTGGGGAAAAAGAGAAAGAGAGAGGTAGAACTGGAGATGAAAACGATCGTCGCAGATCCTTAAACTTTATTATCGCTACATTCACCCTGGGTGTGCTCCAGTTTCAGTTTCAGTTTCATTTTCAGTTCCTGGGCTGCCCATTGTTTCCACAGCAGGACAACTAAGAGAGCAAGAGCGAGAGAGAAACACAGAGAGAAAGAGAGAGAGATAACTATAACAATAAGTTGAAACATCGATTGAAATTAAGTTGCTTCAAGTGGCCACCAGAGATGCCCCCAACTACGATCGATCGTTTTATTTTTGGGGCCTGGGAAAAACAGCTGGAGAAGGGGCGGAAAGTGGGGAAAAGGTGGAATAAGGGGAAAAAGCCGTAACCCTAACCGTAACCAATTTCAATATCAATTCCATGACTTTGTGTGCGTGTAATTTATCACGTTCTTTATTAGCGACAAAATAAAGACAACACAAAGACAAAAGGCAAAGTTTTTAATCGATTAACAATCTTGCGCTCGAATGATTTTTCAGATCTACAGAGATCTGCAGATTCTGCAATCCTTTTGTGATCCTCTGATCCTCAGATCCTTAGATCCTCTGCGGTGTTTCGTAAATTAGTGCATTGTCAAATGGCTGACAGGCGACAGAGATCTTCAAGTAAAGCCATAAGAGATACTACATATATAAGTAGACTACAAGTCCATGCATATGCATAGCTGCTAGGCTGATCGTTAAAAATGCCAACAACATAATCACGATCGGTCCACAGAGATGGACCTCGATCCCTCGATCGATGGCCTATCGCGACAATGCTGCTGCCTATAAAAAGTGAGTTGCTACTCTTAAAAGAGTCGTCAGCTGAATACCCTATGTTTTTTGGGAGGAAGGACTCAACGATCAACAGATGCTTAAAAGTAAAGAAACAAAGTTAGTATTAAAATAAAGTTATTTGATATTTAAATCTGTTTAAACAATTGTTTAGCTGAAAGTCTATTAAAGCTCGATGCGCACTGAACTATATTCAGTGTACATAAAAGGCAGTCTTAAAGCACACATCCTTTCAAATTGTTGACTTATTTGAGAGCTTTTCTCATTGCAAAGGTTTTAAAGCACATTAAAGCTTGCAAGTAAAGTATCGCTAAGTATCGTGAAGCTGAAAGCTCATCAAACTAGATTTTACAACTGAAGTTTTGCTAAAGTTTTCTCTTCTAGTCCAGAAAGCACATGAAATCTAACTGTTTTATTATAGCCGCTGAAAGCACATGAAAGCTTAAGAAAACTTAAGAAAGTAACTTTGTAATATCGAGCACATTCAATTAAGTTCGCTTAATGAATGCAAGCGTAAATGTTTTAAGCAAATTTGCCGCAATTAATCCAAAATCTTGTCTGACTGTAGATCAGCAATTTGTGCAGACGTATGACAAAGTGCTGATGCTTATATGTTAGCAAAGTGTATGCAAAAAAGAGTAGAGAGCTTAAATTATAATGAAGCTCATAAACTGACACTCGTACTCACTGATGCCAATATGATGTGGTATGTGGTATGATGATCGGGTGATCGGGATGCTGGGCGATCGGTAAGCGCCGAAAGCCATGATCAAAGTCATGATCAGCGACGACAAGCGGCGCATATAAAATTCATCAAAACATTATTAAAACGTTGCACAAAAAAAGGGCACAAAAAAGTTATAAATTTTTAAATACAAATACAGCGACGATCGATAATCTTTTGGCATGATCCTGGACCCTAAACCTGGCCCTGGGATCTGAATCTGAATCTGTATCTGAATCTCTGACCATGGCCCTGGCATACTTTGACTAACGCTAATTTAAACGATGCAACGCGAGGCGAGGCGACGTTTCATTGGAATAAGCCCAACCGCATAATTTGCATATCAGATTAATGTAAGGCCAAGGGATCTGTAGTTTGTAAAGCGCGTTCTTATCGCCACAACTGATCATGTCCGATGCTCGATGACAAAACTGTCCACGTACCAGGGTTAGGGTCTGCAACAAGTTGCAAGTGGCCAAGTTTCCAAGCAGCCAAGTTTCCAAGCTGCCAAGCTGCCAAGTTGCAGGCGTGCCCACAGTTTTGTGGCTGTTGCATTAATGAATGCCAAAGGCTGACACTTTAATTTTCAATTACAACAAATTGCCTATAATGTCTATGCTTATCGCCCCAAAAGAGTGCGAAAGAGAGAGAGGTGTAAGTGTGAGTGTGAGTGTGCGTGTGTGGATATTAATTGCGATCGTGAGGCGAACTACATGGCCGAGGTAAACTTCTAATGACAGCTTACAACACGAAAAGAAGCAGAGTACAGAGCCTGGCTCTCTTATCAAAATCTACACAATCTGAAATCAATTCATCAAACTCAAAGATTACAATTGATTTTCACTGATCGAGAGAGAGCGAGAAGGAGAGAGAGAGAGCAGGCGGATCCATAAATAAATGTAGTGCGTGTGCTGCATATCCGGTCGTTGTCTTGATACCAGCTTCAGTTTCGAATTCAGCAGGTCCATCAAATGCGCAAAAATCAAAATACAAATAAATAACAGAAAAAACAGAAAAACAGAACGATCTTTGGCGATCTACCAAGTAGACATGCCCTATAATAATGAAATGGCACAAAGTCTGAGCCTCAGACAACAGATCGTGTGTCTCTGTCTCTGTCTCAGTCTCAGAGTCAGTCTCCGTCTCAGTTCTCCTCTCTCTGAGACTGTGTCTCTGTGCCTCCGCTGTGATCGATGTGGCAATAATTTTTAAATAAATGATCGCTGCCTGTAAATGATCGCTTAGTTCCTGCTGCTGATGCTGTTTGCTGTTTGCCGTTTGCTGTTTCTTCATTTCCATTTCCATCTAGATTCTACAGCTCCTGCTGACTCTCAAGCTGTGTCTGCCAGCTACCTATAGACAGTCCTAGGATCCGTCCGACACATCTTTTTGTAGGTGTTGTCATTAACTTGCCGGTTAAGTAATTTGCCATGTACACCAAAAACCATTAAGCACTTACACAGATTAAAATGAAAACACGCAAGAAGTGAACCAATTTATAAAATGAACGCACATTTAATGCACTCCTAGATCGCTACAAGTTACATTTAATATAGCAGAAATTATAGGGAATAAAGATGACGTAGTAAATTAAATAAGTATCCTATTAATTTCCAAATTAAAACACGCAAGAGTAAAACCTTTAAAAAGAAATACACGAGCATTTAAGATAAAATTAAATACAGTAAGTAGAAAGGGTAAAGATTATAGGATATTTCGTAAGAAGGTAGGAAAACTTTGTCAAACATCTATTTTCAATGTTAATGAAGCTTTGTCTTTCAAAGAGTTGATAATTTAAACTTAAATACACTTATATCAATTAACCACAATAGAAGGAATTATATTTTCAAAATTAAAGATTATATTTTAAATTTCTTTGATCTTTGAGCTTTGTTTAATATTCCACAATTTCCATAAATGTTATCTCCTTTCTTCACATTCAAGTCGTCATTGAAAACTCCTACAGTTAGTAAAATAATTGAAAGGGTAATAGAAGGTGTTTGAAATGTGGCTATAAAAGTGATTAGAAAATTGTAATACCCTTGCAAGACAATAAGCAATATATATTGATATCACAGCTTGAGGAAAGGCAGAAAACAAAGCAGTGATATAAAAGTAAATAAAGTTGCCATCAACGTTGTATTTTATTTCACACCTTCACAAAGTGAGACAGAGAAAGAGACAGTTGGTGAAGAGCGCCTGAGGCGCTAGTGATACTGTAAAACAGACCAGACGAATCCAATCCCAACTCGACGCCTTCGCAAAAACCATACACATAAGCTAGAGGTGGAGAGGGGAGAGAGAGGGTCAAGAGGTTTAGAGCCATCGACGAGTTAATCCAATTTAAGCATATAAATTATGAGCACGAAACTGAAATAACAAATCGCTTTATTAACCAACGCAAACATTTATCGCAAAAAGTATAAATATTTGTTATTGCATTAGGCCCCCATTGGATGATGTGCTCCTCTTCCCCTTCCTCATCCTCATCCTCTTCCCTCACAACCAAACAAACCAACGAACGTTAAAATGCATCCTGTGTGTGTTTGTGCCCCCAAAAACAACAACAAATATGTTAGGCATGCCACAAGGTAGGAAGGGAGAGGTCTGTGGCAAGCAAAGTCTGAAGCTGCCACATCGCTTTGGTGATGACAATCTCAAGAGCAGAGACAGCGTCCACTTTCTTGACTGTGGGGGTGTCAGCGGGGGCAGGAACATGTTGCGTGTTGCTTTTTGCCTCAATGGATGTGAATTTGGTCTAACCAAGAACCCACTGATCAATTGACCCAAAAGCAGTAAAATATCAGAAAGCAATAATATATTGAAAAACTAAAATAAAGTCTGTTTCAAGTGTTAGTTATCATAGTTACATATTGAATTTATATTCAGTAGTTGATTAAACAAATTTCATTATGATATATCTAGTGGTTTCCAAGGTTGTGGGAAAAGTTCTTAAGGAAAAAGTACATAAGTATATAAACTTACTTAACATTTTAATTTAAATTTTTACTAGTATATACATTAAATTTCAGGTTTATTTAGTAATATTCAGGTATGTTTAGTAATAAGCGACTTAAAATCGTAAATAAATTGAGACAGTTTGCTCAAGGGACAGAGAAATATATATAAACTTAATATACAGATCCTTTAGCAACACGTTTTGATTACAACACCTTTTTGGGAAACAATTCATTCATTAAAGCTAGTTTAAGACTTTATTTAAATAAAATCAAATTTAATATTTTTATAAATTTTATATGGATATTCCCAGTGTAAATCAAAACTTTTAAGGAGTTCATCTGTAGATGGCTAAGGCAAGTACAGAATTGATCTGGCGATCATTTCGAATTATATGGAATAGTTTTAGTATCAGAATGAAATGCTGAGTAACTTTTCCATTGGGCACTCGACCGGAATCCGGAGCAGAACTAACGCCTTAATTATATATGCAAGAAACGCAATGGCAGATATATCACCAGAGAGGATGCTGCAACACGCAACTGGACGCAACTGATCAACTGGCTGGAGAGGGGATCGAGTATAGGGGATCGGGGATCGGGGATCGTGGATCGACTTGAAGACTTCATTGACTATGCACTACAGTCAGCTAATCAGAAACAATTTAAAGACAGAGGCTCTGTGCAGCAAGAGACGAAGCTGAAGCTGCAATAAAAAACAAAAAGAGATTGAGACTCTGTGCGAAGGTGTTGAAAGTTTTATAATCCAAAACCAAAACGAATAAATGCCCAAAAGGCATCCATGCCACAGAGTCTCCACCCTCTCAAAACGAGCCTGTTTTATGCGGTCCAACTTCGTGGGGGCTGACTGAATAATGCTTTGCATATAATTCATGAAATTTTTATTAGTAAAAATTGCAAGAAATGCATTTTTGGCCTTCGACTGTCGACAGTCGATGATCTTGCCGTGTTGGATGCTTGATTGATGGCCCTAGCCGAGGATTGTGAACAACATTTGAGACCAGACCAAACAACAACAACAACAACAACAACTAAAAGAAAAAAGTTGAATGAAAGAAGAAGGAAATCAACCACATGTCAACTTCATTTCAAGCGTAACGTTTTAATTTCTCGACAATCAAAAGTAACAGCAGACACCCAAAGTTCTCCAATCTATCCCCCAATCCCCTTCTCAAGACCCTCTATATAGTGATGCTACACAGTCTTTGGTATATCAAATTTAGGTTTCGGAAGTTTTTCTGCTGTTTTGCGGCCAGACACTGAAGTAAATCACAAGGACTTTGACATTTTGTGACAAAAGTTGGTCGTTTTATTTAGTTTTTCCTTGGCATCTTCCATCTCTTTTTGCGGTATTTTATGGTGGTAGCTGCTTTAAAATTTATAATGTGTGGTCGCTGAATAATTTGAAGGCACCTAAATTGGTGCATGTCTAGATTTAATGGCTTAATTGGGGGCACCATAAGAGAAAAAAATCATTCAAAAGCCAACGGCACTCGAAACTAATTGTTCAATGAAGCTACTAAAAAAACATAATAAGTCAAAGTAAAGATCCAATCGTAAAGAGAACTGTTGTAAATAACCTATTTAGAAAGTGCCTCCGGTCATGGCTAATCTTAGACATAAACTATAGTTATTACAACTGAAACAGGACAATGAAAAGTAGACTTTAAAATACTCTTAAAATACCCATGTATAAAATAATAATAAGCTGTTGAGCAGTCATTTATAACATTAGAGACTCTTAAGCGATCCTTAGATCATTTATTAATACACTATTGATCAGTGATAATCATTTATACTGCTTTCAGAATAAATAAATCAGTTACTTGAATAGGAAAGCTTTTCTTTTTAAATGGTAATTATAGAAAGCTTTTAAAGACTTTTTATTGTGCGACAAATATGAAAATAGCTATGAAAAGAAATTAAGGGTTTAATTATCGCTAAAGCAAGTGTCTTTTTATTTATCAAGTAGATTCTTATTAAGTTTAGTGTAAGTGGAGAAAAAAAGTATTTTGTTGGGATTTTAATAGAATAACTTTATTTTTTATGCATAACTTCTAAGATGCAGATATTCTATTTAATTAGATCTGCATTCGAAAAAGAAGGAATCCATATACTGCCATAATTTAATCATATATCAGATAAAAAAAATAATATAACGTTCTAGAATACTTACTAAATACAATCTTTATGGGGATAGTCTTGAATAAATTTACAAAATAACCAATTTCTTATATACCAATCATAGAACTGGGTTGGTTTCCGTCTATAAGACACCAGAAGGTAATTTCAATTAGCCGAGCTTTTACTATAAGAACACAAATAAGAAGCAGCTGCTTTTTTTAAGGGTAGTACGAGACGAGTGTCTGGTTTAGTGTACTTTACTGACTGATAGATGGATGGATGGATAAATGGCAGATCCATTAAGTTGGCGCCGGTGCCACGCGGGCAGAGGGTTGTGTCCCTGAGACCATACTATATGTACCATATACCATATACCATCTATACTTGGGTTGGGCATAAGGGATTTTGCAGACAGTCGTTAGGACTTGTGGTCAATTGCGGGACCAGGGACAAGAGCAGGTCAACCTTTTGCAAGGGACTCTTATTTTTTCTTTTGGTTTTTGGTTTATTTTTTTTGCCACGTCTGAGGTGCAAATTGGTTCGCACCTTTTTCGCAATATTTGAAATCGATCTTGGGACTGCGAATGAAACTGAGACTGGGGTTTAGTTCAGGGCATAGTTAAGCGTGTGATTAATGAGTTTTTAAAAGGCTCACTTGGCATTTTAGAGAACTTTAATTGGAACATGCTGCTGCGTAAATCAGCTTAAAATTGCCACTAATAGGCTCGAGACCCGATGCTTGTCTCGTGTTGCCTGTTCACACCTATATCTCTGCAAAGAGGACCTCTTCCATAGGTGTGTCCTGCCAAAAAGAAAATTACCAAAAAAAGGTGTCGAAGTTGAAAGAAATTAGCTGCAAAATTAGATGCACAGTCTGTGTGATCAACTGATTGATGATTTGTTGCCAAATATTTGGCTAGACAGGAAGTGATCTAGATTTCAAAGGTAGACTCCTTCCAAAATTCCTATACCTTATTTCGATCACATCAAAAGTGATCGTTGTTTCGTTCGCTTCATTAAAAATCAATAAAGCGAGCTGCCGTCTCCCGTCGTTGTCTGAGATGAGTTAAAAAAAAAAACAACAACAAAAACAACAAAAAATACTACAAAACTGAGGAGAGAAGAAAAACAAGTTCCCGAAGATTGTGCGGAACGTCGCCAACGTTGACCATTAAAAGGCGCAAAATGTTGAACGATCGTTACTTTCCTAGGAGAAGCCTTGTTGTTGTTTTTGTCTTGTGGATCCACAAAACCCAAGGCGAGAGAGCGAGACATTGTTACAAAATTTTATGCGTTTTTAAAATTAAACGTTATATGCACTAATCCCGAACTAAACTGCGATTTACGATCGCAACGCGAACGAAAAATTGATTAAAATTTAATGAGCCGGCAACTGTGTAAGCCATAAATACTCGTATCGTATCGACCAAATGACTTCATTTGCATCAGATTGGATCAGATCAGATCAAGTTCCAATATTCATATAACGAGATCACTTTAATTTGCCAAGAATGCAAGAAGCTAACTTCATATAATTCTACGGCTTAAAACACTTTTTTCGTTATTTTAATTCGCCTTACTCTCTCTCTGTCTGACTAACGAAAATGCCTTAATTACTTTTGGTTGTTTCTTAAGCGATCTTTATTAAATTGGCAGAATAAGTAGATTACTTCTTAATACACTATCGACCATGCTTTAATTACTGAGGGGATTTCTAAACGATTAATAATATATATTTAATATTATAAAGATATAGATAATTTACTCAAATAGAAATACTCCAAGACTTTATCAATATATTTGAAATTGTGTGATAAATATGAATATGGAGCTTCAAAACAATTCCACGCTTCAAAACACTTTTCATTTCAATTCGCTTTTCTTTCTCCCTTTCTCTCTCTGTCTCTCTCTCCGTAAGTCTCTTTTCTGCTTTGAAAATGGCGCGCGCCAGTTCCTATCCCTAATAGTTGTTGTTGACCCCAAAAAAAAAGAGAATACACAGAAGAGCAGATGTTTTCATGTTGACCGCATCTAATGGTGCGTGCTACTGCCGTTTGTTCTTGCCTGTTGCCTCTTGCCTCTTGCCTCTTGCCCCTTGCTACTTGCCACTTGCAACTTGCCTTCGTTTCCTTCTCATCATCATGATCAGGCACAGACTCAGTCTCAGTCTCAGTCTCAGTCTCAGTCTCAGTCTCAGTCTCAGTCTTTGACTTAGTCTGCGACTCAGACGCGGGTTCAGGCTCAGGTTCAATTTGAGGTTCGACCGCAGAAATGTAGCCAAATACAAAACCAAAAGCTAAATACACACACTCACACACACACACACACATACATGTGTTGGCATACACACATACATTACGCTGCGGGTAATGATAGTTATCAGCTGTGTGTCTGTCTTTGTGGCCCGCGACTACTCATAAAGCAAACCCCCAAAAACAGAAACACAATAACAACAGCAACATATACAAATACCCTATGCAACAGGCACCGAATCTTTGATGCCCTAACTTTATTAGAGCAAGGACTTAGTATAATATTTAATGGTAAGAAGCATGGAATTATTAAATTGCTGATATACTTTTTGGATGTGGCATTTTAAACATTAAAGAACTTGTAGATAAATGTAAAGTTCCTGGAATCCAGCTCACTGTATTTATTTTAGAAGAAGAAGAAGAAGAAGAATTTTCTAATACACATATTTTAAAAGTAAGTTAAATTACTAGACTAAATTCTGCATAACTTCTTAGAGTGAAAATCTATAATTACTTGAAATAAATTTATTTCATTTTTTATAAAAAAGATACTCCTCTTCTGTAGAACAGTATTATGATTCTAAGACAAATTGAATCATTAGATTTCGAAAAGTTTTCAAAAAGTCAAATAAGCCCATTTGCAGTGTAGACAAAAACAAAACAAAGATAGAGCGTGAGAGGGGAGAAAAGAAACAAAATCAGAAAACTAAAAGACGATCTTGGTCGCAGTTTGATTTGTCTTCGTTTTGAACTTTAGCTCTGTGCAAAGTTCAATGAATCGTTCGCGTGGCTTCGACTCTCCTTCCCTTTCTTCTTCCGATTCTTCCGATTCCTCCGATTTCTCCGACCCTCTCTGCGGACTGACGACTTCAGCTTCGGGCTGTTGGCTCCCCTATTTTTTATTTTTTTTTTTGGTTGTTGTTGCTGGTCTTGGATACAAAATGCAACCCCTAGCAAATGTTTTTATTTTTTTTATAGTGTTGTCTTTTCATTTTCAGCTGCAGCTAAGACAGGGAGAGAGATTGCATAGAGAGTGAGAAAGAGAGAGGGAGAGAGTAAGAGAGAGATGGCTGTCTAAGCCCGTGCCCCGACAAGATCCTGGTGCTTGCAACGCGGTAAATACACCTGCCACGCGTCAGAGTCCTGTGCCTGTGTGCCTGCATTTAATTAAAATATTAACTACGAAAATGACTGGGGAAATAACAACAATAACAACAACAACAACAATAGCAAGTAGTTGTTGCTGCGTTGCCAGGGACAGAGACACGGTCCAGGGACATAGGCCAAGGGGTGCAACGGGGATCAGGTCCTTACGGAAACTTGTTTCAATTAACATTCAACATTCAACATTCAGTTTTGCATTTCAAGTTTCGAGGAAAAACGCTCACTGTCAGGATCAGTGTTGCCAGAATTTCTTTGGCTAGAATAGTTAATAGTTAATAGTTGGCATCAAGCCAACAAAAAGTAGCTAGAAAATTACATTTCAAATTTGATACGTAGCCAAAACTCTCAAGTTGCTAGAAAACAGGTAACATATTGTAAGAGCTGCTAAGTAAAGTAAATGTAAGAAACTATAGTTAAAAGGTTACTTATGAAATATAAACACTGTTTTTTCTAGTCCTATTCGACAACTTTAATGACATTTTATATATAATTTTTGGGTTCATTTTCAATATCACAATACACAAATTTGTTCAATATTAAAATACAATTGATCAAAGTAGTACTTAAGGTTTTTGAATACATTTTGTTAAACTGAATAGGTAATCAAATCAGTTTTTAAAATAGTCGGAAATTCCGGCAAATAGCATTTCTTTACATATTCTAGATTTTGCAATGATAAAATGGCTACATCTGACAATTATTTAGAGAATATAAAGCAAACAAATTTGTAAAAAAAGTATGTCATGTGCATAAATGCACATTATTACTGTTTTCTTTTTTTGTAAACTTGACAATAAAATAGCTAAAGTGGCAACACTAGTCAGGATATGCCTGTCCTGTCGCTCTTCCCTCTCCATCTGTCTCTCTCGCACTCACTGTTGCCCTCTCACTCACACGCAATTAACGCACGCGCCCTGAGTCCGGTTGCAAGTCGCGGCCCCGGAACTATGCTTCATATCAAAATAATTATGCATTTAAATCTTCCAAGCGTTGCAAAGGATATGACGCGGGCGGAGGTGTTGTTTTTGCGGTGTTGCCACGGGCAACAGAGAAACAGAGAAACAGAGAGACAAAGAGAGAGGGAGAGAGAGAGAGGCAGTGGTAGTTACAATTGAGCCCTGTTTAAAGATAAACCAATCCGTCGTTGAGCAGCTCTGCAGCTTAAGCTCAGCTTGTCCTAGATCTGTTGGATCACTTGATAAACTGATCTCCCAACTATATATTCTCCTTTCTTTCATTTTCGGTACAGAAATCAACGTAAGATTATAAAGATTACAGTTAGCGCAACCAGGTAAGAAGGCTGATAATGATCGGAGATCAAAGATCGGCTCTAGTTCCTGTTGCACTCATATGCTAAGTATTGACTTCTCGATCGGAGTTAGTTGAAAGTATCCTCAGGTGAGTATCAATCATGTGATCAAAATTATCCCAAAGTCTTTGATCGTAGCGATCGCTGGTTAAATCTACAATACAGATTGCATATAAGCATACTCTATTTAAATGATATATGTTGATCAAAATCTTCTTAGAGACTACATTTACTGTATTTATATAATATGCTAACCAGAATAAGTTATTAAAAATGGTCTACTCTTCTCTTCTGATTTGCATGATTTTATATTCCAATCTATGATTTAAGTAGGAAGTAGCAGTTATAAATATATTCTAAACTTTGATCAGAAGGCGATCTGCTGACATTATATTTATATTACCTTATATTACAGTATATTGTGATTCTGATTATCTTTAGCTCATAAGTTTTCTTTTTAAATGAAGGACTATTTACAATTGATTCTCAGCCTTTCTTTAATATGAAAACCGTTTATTGATCTATAAATTATACTAATCTCTGAGCAGAACGTAGTCACGCAATCATTTTCACTTTGTAGTTGACACATTGACCATAAACTAATCCGTTTTGACATAATCAATTCTCCATAGTTGACGATCATTACGCAAATGCACTCCAAAATCAAAGCATATGCCACAAATGTAGAAACTCCAGCTAAAATAGAGACTACAATGGGTCGCATTCAACACAAAAGCCACAAAAACTCAACCCTATTCTAAACATTTCAGCAGTCGTACATTTTGGTCGCAAAATTGTCAAAGGGCCAAAAGTTGCATTAATCAAAATCAATTTGAATAGCAGGCGGAACCCAGAACGATGTCAAAGGATTTGCGAAAAGAAGAAATAAAGAAGAGAAGAGGAAAAATCAAACAATGAAAGTGTTAATGATGCCAAAATAATGGAGTCTTAGTCTGTTGGACACTAAAGCCGGCTCCCTGTGCCATTACAATGCACAAAAACCCCCAGAGACTATGAAAGGGAAATGTGGAAAAGTGGAAAATTGAAAATATGCGGCATGCAAACAAGAAGAGAGGATTGTCAAAAGGATGCAAAGTATACAGCGCCGTGCGATCGGTCATGCTTGAAGAAAAAAAGGGATATTACAAGTATTGTCAAGAGTTTTTGGCACAAAAATGTGGAAAATGGAAAATAGAAAATGGCAAAATTGAAAACTGAAAATTGACACGGCTACCGAATCGATGATGATCAGGATGATGATGGTTCAGCAAAAATGTGGGCTAACCTTTAACAATGGAAACGAGTTGAAGGGGTAAAGGGGGAAAAAGAAGAAGAAAAACAATAAACCGAAAAACCAAAGTTACACCTGGCAAAAACGCATGCGGTCTGCAATCGATTGATGTAGCAAAGGAGATAGGTAGCAAAGTAAGAAAGAGAGAGAGAGAGACAGGAGAGAAAAGACTGCGACAGTTTTTTTCGTTATTTTTATTTTGAAACGGAAGTGAAAAACTTGTGATCTTGTTGATCGTTTAATTAGAGGCATATGTGAAATTGTTTGAACACCTATCGAGGCCTGACTCTGCATAGCTAATAAGCTAAGAAGTCTTCAACTGTTCAGAGGGTCGGAAGAAGACAGAGAGAGAGAGGGAGAAGCGAGGGGTAAAAGAATCTCAGCACGATCGCCTGGTTGACACGCGCATGCCAAAGCGTTGCATTTTAGTGGGCGAAAAGAGACAGACTTCGACGAATCAGACTTTGACTTGAACTTCAATTTCAATTTCAATTCAGACTTCGTCTTGGCCAAGTTAACAGGTAAGCCTTTTGGGAACGGCGCTAATGAATATAGGGGCGTGTGCGTGAGCTGCACATGAAATTGTTGGGGCTGTGTGTGGATTCGCTACTAAGTTAATTAACACGGAAATCAAATTGTTGGCATGCCACAAAAGGAGACAGCTGCCCAAGAGCATAAACTTCCACATCAACCAAACGACTGATCCTCACAAAATCCTCGCTCAATAAAAATCCCAAAAGAGTCACAGAAAAATCAACTCAAGTTAAAATTCACTCGCTCCCTTTTGTGCTCACTCAAACTGACTCACTCACTCACTCACACTCTCTCTCTCTGCCAGAGTTGAGTTACTTATCAGGCGAGAGAGTGAGAGAGAGATCGTTACCTGCGATCAGACAGCAAAGGAAAGGGAGCGTTTGCAAAAGAGAGTGAGTTCCTACCTGTAGTGAGTGAGTTTTAACTCAATTGCCAGGTGTTTGCAGGCACACAGGTAGAGGCAGAGCGTAGCCCACACTCAGAGATAGAGAGGCTCAAGAGAGATAGAGAGAGCGTCGCTAGTCGACGTTGTGAAAGGTACAAAACATGAAGGTTTAGGACGAAGGGATTCATTCTTGTGCAAGGTGTCAAACGATCAACTTGAGCGAACACTGAACTGAAAACTGAAAACTTTATTTCAATTTCACATTTAATTAAACTTAAAGCAACAGCAAAAAAATATACCATTTTTTTTACGTCGTGTGTGTGAGAGAAAATAATGTCAAGTGTGGTGTTTAATGCAAATGCCGTCGGCAAAACGCAACAACAGCTACAAAACGCCATCGAATTATTTCCCACAACAATCGGAGGCGCCACCAAAATGTATCAACGCTATCAACACATAATGCCAGCACCGGAGCAAAGCAAGGACATGTCCATCGTTTCAAATCCTGGTGGTAACTTGACCATCAAGACACGCAAATATACACCACGAGGCATGGCACTGGGAACACCAACAACAACAACAACAAGTGGCAACAGTTCCTGTTCAACAACATCATCATCGTCATCCTCATCGATATCCCCGTATAACGTGGATCAATCACAGTCGGTGCAACGTCGCAATGCCAGGGAAAGGAATCGTGTGAAACAGGTGAACAATAGTTTTGCCCGCTTGCGTCAACATATTCCACAATCGATTATTGCGGATCTGACCAAGGGTGGTGGACGTGGACCGCATAAGAAAATCTCCAAGGTGGATACTCTGCGCATTGCTGTGGAATATATTCGACGATTGCAGGATCTTGTCGATGATCTCAATGGAGGACCAAGTGCCAGCAGCATCAATTTGCCACAGTTAAATCTCTGCCTGGATGAGACAAGCAGTCAGAGTTCCAATTCAAGTGCCAGCTCAAGTGTCTCCTCCAGTTTGGGACATAATTTATACTACAGTAGCAGTCTACTTGCCTCTGCCACGCCCACACCCACACCCACGCCCACGCCGCTGCAACAGCAACAACAATTGCAACGTCAACAATATCCGAATCATCCATTGACGCCAATTTCATTGAATGCCACCACAATTCCCATAACAACTGGATCAACTGCAGCCATGATGATGGCCACAACAGTGACGGGAGGAAATTCAAATTCCACCTGCCATTCACCCACATCCTCGTTTAATTCAAGCATGTCCTTTGATTCTGGCACTTATGAGGCAGCTCCTCAACAACTCTCACCTCCTGTGGCCACATCCGCCAGTTCATCATCCACCTTGGATGCCCAACTTCAACTTAAATTCGAGCCCTATGAACATTTCCAATTGGATGAAGAGGATTGCACGCCGGATGATGAGGAAATTCTTGATTATATATCACTGTGGCAGGAACAATAGAATATATATAGAGTCGACTTCTCCCTCTCCCACTCTCTCTCTCTCTCTCTTTCTGCCAGTTGCTTTCTAGTCAAATGATTTTGAGTTGAACCAAGTGCCTCAAATTTGTAAATAGACTCCCACTTCCCATAAGATATTTCTAGAAATATTTTATACAAGTTTTTTTTTGTAATATCAACACTTTTTTTTTTGGTCATATTATTTAAGTTGATTTTTTTAGCACGTAAATTTAAGCAACTTGATACCAGTTTTTTATTATAGACATTAATAATATTATTAATATAAGTAATTTTTTTCAATGTTAATTAGTTGTTGTAATCGAAATAAAAAAAAAACAAAATATAAACATAAATCTGAAAGATTCTATTTAAATTGAACACACATGCTTATTTTCAGCTGAATGGGGAATCGGGAATCGGGGGGACTATCAACTGTAATATCGTAATTGACTTGACGATGGCATATTTTATGCGGGCAGCTTGATGAGAATGCGAATCCTGTTCTCTGTGCAAATTACGAAAATTTTACAAAGATGATGAAACCAAAAATAAAGAAGCAAGCAAAACAATAAATATTGATTGGAGAGAACTCTCTGTTCACTGTTCTCAGTTCTCAGTTCTCGGTTCCAGCTGTGTTCAGGATGTGCGGGCCTGGTTTATGAACGCAGTGAATAGTCATAAACCGTTAATACTAATCTCAAATACGATGACCATGTTCATGGATTAGTCAGCGACAAAGATCAAAGAGGTTTTTAACCCTTTTCCTACAACGTCCAACATTTGACTTGGCCTAATCAACCGATACATAAACACGCGCCTCGTCATCATCACCATCATCATCATCATCAGGTAGCCAGGGATTAGGGTTAGAATGGGGGAAAAGTAAAAGTAAAAGCCCCTTAAAAATTGTAACGCTTCTGGGCACGTGGAAAACCGAACAGAACAGAATATAAAAATGTAAATTTGTTGAAAAAGCGCAGGTAGTAGGTTCCACACTTTATACCACAGTCCGCAAGCTGATAAGTAATGCTCCCTCTTTTTTTTTTTTTTGACGCGTGCTAAGTGCACTACAGTTGAAAAGAGATGGAGTGAGAGAGAGGGAGAGAAAATGAGCATGCGAGGGAGGAGAAGTACTAAGAAACCTTATCGCCCACCAATTCAAATAAGTTTCAAGATATGCTATTTCAACTGAACTCAAACATTTTGCAAAACGGAAATAGGCGGCAACTAAATAAGTACTTAAAAGACGGAACCATCAAATATATCAGAGCTACGTCATCAATAAGTGAAATTTGATCAGGCTGATCTATAGAGCGATACTGAAAGTATGTCCACAGTATTTTTTAAAGTGACAACTAAATTTTAAAGTATTTCTTGGTTAGATATAAAATATTGGATGTATAAATATTTTAATAGCAAAATATTCAATTTGTAATAGAAATTATTTGTGTCCTTTGGCAAAATATAGATTGAGATATTAATAAAGGTTTTGATACTTGGAAAATTAAACTGCAGTTCTTTTCAGATATATACAGATATTAATAAAGTTATAGATAAAGATATTTATAATAGGTAATTTTTACTGTAGTTCTTTACATATAGATACAGATATTAATAAAGTTATAAATGTAATTATTTATACTGCAGTTGTCTAGTGTAGTAACTGTAATTTTTTATCACTTAATTAAATAATATGATTAATTGATATTGTTTATAGCTGATTACAATTTTGAAATAGTTTTCTTAAAAGCTTTTAGGACGATTCCTGTAAGTTTCTTAGTAAGTAAACAATTTCAATAAAGATTACCAGATCAGTATATAGCATTAATTGCATAAGGCACAGACGTAAACAAAATATAATGTGCCTATTGTTCATAAGAAACCCTTGAAGTGTATTTGAAACAGAACTAAGAAAATATATAAATTAATTCGACTACAACTTTTTTAAATGATTTAAAATTGAGGAAATCCCAGTAAATATGAAAATACTCTACGCACAGATGAACATAAATCAATATAAATGAATATCTACAGTTTTCTGACTAAACAAATTAACTTTTATTTTCTGAACAACATAGTTTTAATATGAAACTCTTAATATGCAGCAATTAAAACTAGGTTTAAAGTTGAAATATTCCTTTAAATTGTATACTATACTCAGCATTTTAAATCATTAAGTTAGTTTGACAGTTTCAATGTGTTAAGAAAACCTTTTGCTAGTATTTTTTCGGCTTTCCCGTCAACTCGGTTCAGTTCTTTAGTCTCACTTGAATTGAAATCCTTTTCAGAGTTCTGTTCAACTCTCCCACGCCAAGGATAGAGACGAAACTGAAGAATAATAAATCATTTTGCATTACAAAAAAACTCTAGACTATATTTTGACACATTAAAGAGGCATGTGAACAAAGAGGTCTTAAGGACCCCGAATGAAAATGTATTGTCCGAAAAAGAGGAAAAAAAAACTCAAAGATCTAGGTCGGGGTCGTGTGCTCCACAAGGAAAAGTGGGAAAGTGTAAGAATAACCCTCACACTCTCTTCCTCACACTCTCTTCCTCACACTCTCTCTCCCTCTGGGATGGTTATTTTGTCTATTCTTTCAATGTCAACGCTGACACTTGACAACTCAATGCAATTGTTGTCTCTGATCTAGAAAAGGAATAAGAATAAATAAACGGGGGGGCTACTGCACCTTGTATGATAATAGTAGGCAAGGATTAGAGGGCATTGAAAATGACAGCGCCGGAAGAACTTTCACCTTTCTATTCAACTAATCTTTTTTTTTATAGAATTGAAAGAGAACTGAAATGAGCATTTGATAAACAGAACTGGCAAGTTGGCATTGTTCATATTGTAACCCCTTGTTTATTTATACGAGGATTCACTTCATCGAACAGCTGCTTTTTTACACTTAATAGATTCTTTTTTATTTTTTGTGGAGTCTCTGGAGTTTTTGGGTTTTAGTTTTTGGCGTGGCAACTTTGTGTGGCAAGACGAAACGTGCCGCCGTCGCATCAATCAGTCCAACAAATTTGTCCAAATTATAGGTCTCACTCTCAGTCTCTCTATGCTAAGGATACACAGATTGATGGGCACACACAATGTTTAAACCCCATTGATCTGCAGTTAACTGCCTCCCTTCAACTTCCTTGTGGCGCGGGCGGAGGTTCTGCTTTATTTGTATGTATTGAATGTTGGATCATAATTTAGCTCTTTAAGAAGTTGTTACTTTAAACATTTATTTTTACACCTAAGGCGTGATGCAAAGACTGTGATAGCCCCAAAAACCAAAAACCAAAAAAACAAAAACAAAAAAGAAATAAGAGAAAGAGAAAGAGGAACCCAAAACCTCAACTAAAAGTCAAACTCTAAAGCGAACGTAATCAAAATATGGCTTGAGCCTAAAAGGAGGTTTATTTGAATTTCAATAAGGCACACTGAGAGGCAAGATGAAAGGGATAGGGAAGGAAGGAATAGAGGGAGTCTTTAGGCCCGGGGTTTGAGTTCATTATCCTGTTATGTGCATAAGGCGGCATTTTTGGCTTTCATCTCGCACGCAACATTTGAACGGGGCGTTATTAATTAGCGTTATGAATTATTGATGGGCAGACAAACTTCTCCTCATATTACCCCCCTCTCTCTCTCTCTCTTTCTCTCTCTGTGTCCCTACTTCGATTGGGAGTATTACTTTTGGTTTGAGCAATTTTGATAGTCGCAAACTATTTGCACAAGTGCAACAACAAGTGAATGTCTTCTGATGTCTGATATCTTCATTGTGCAACGAGAGGATGCATAAATCGCAAACATGTTGCACGTACATCATCATCGTCATCATGAGCACACTGTTGAGAATCGGGCATTGAGAATCGAGAAATCTACCGGAGAAGATATGTTCCAATTAGCGAAGACCCAAATGCGACAGCTACGACAACTGTAGAGTCTGCAACGAGTCTGGGACAAGTCTCTGTCTCAAGTCTCCAGTCTCAAGTCTCAGTCTCAGTGTCTCCTCTTGGAGCAAGAAGTCAGGCAAAAGTTATTCGAGTTGTCATATTAGATTGTGATAAATGTAGTTACATACCCAATGTGATAACTTTTGCCGCTGCGCCGGCGCTTAGGTACACTGATGAAAAAATCATACCAAAATCTAGAAATAAATCAACAAATAAATTTTGTAAATATAATATTATAAATTCAAGCTTTAAATGTCTGATTTTAGCATATATTTATGTACTATTTATTGTTGTATTAGATCTATATTAAAGCTTCAAATTCCTAAATGTAGAAGGCTTTTCAAGTGTGTATTCACAATATTATATTATTTAATTTAAAGTTAAATTGAATTTATTTTAATTGTTAAATTAAACCTTAAAAACTGATCCAATTAAAAAGTCTTGTATATCGTGTTCGTTAGAAGAAAAACCGAAATAACTGAATTTTTGTCAACGTTTTGGGTTTTTTCTGTGCACAGATCCCTCTCGACTGTCTCTCAAATCATTTCTCATTCCTTATTCCTCATCATCATCATTATGTTCTCTCTCTCCAACTCTGTTTTCAAGTTGAAAGTCTTCCTCCCTGGTCTGTGTTTGAAAATCATTCAAAACGCTTTTATGACATTCGGGAAATTCCTAGAGCTGCATTCGTGCTGCATTTCTTTTTTCTCAAACTTCTTTATGTCTCTTTATGACCCTTAGACTGACCCTGACTTTACAATTGATGTCCTTTGCCTGACAGAAATCCCAAAAACCATCATCCTGATCCCGATACTGACCCTGGTCCCTAACGGTTTGACCTGTTTAGGGCGCTTAATATTACACCTGCCCGCGGGGTGGCTCTATGTCATTGTCTCTGCCTGCGCCTACATCTAAACCTTGTTAACATTTGAGAAAGGGTTCAAGTTGCAAACTACCTGCAATTAAGGGCCCTAAGTCCTATAAGCATAACTTGGACAATTGGTGCGAAATTCAAACGTTTATCATGGGCTACTTAAAATATTTATATTTTGCAAGGTGTTCATTTAGAAAGGATTTCGTTTGAGCAAAAGATGCAACAAAGATTCCTAACTTAAAATGGTTAGATTAATCTTGAAAAATTATTTGTTTTAAATGTAGAATCAATTTATCGTTCATATCATGACTACAAATGTTCAAATCTCATCTCAAAAATATACCTCAGTTTATAGGAAATTCTATTTGAAAGCAGAAAGTAAACAATTCTTAATATTTAATTTATAATATTTGATAATTAATACATAAAAATATAAATTTGAGAGCAGAAAAAGAAGCTATCAAGTTGCAAGAGAGATTGTTTAATTTTTAAGTTTAATTAAAATTTTAAAGAAATATAAATTGTTAAAAATGTCTCTTCCAGAAAATACAGATCTATGTTTTCGATCTATGGACCACTTTCATAATTTCTTTAAGATACAAGTTAGTGCAATTACAAGAAACTCTCTGTCTTCAACTTAAAAAATAAAACTGTTTAAACCCACTTGAATATTTTTTAAGATGCACCCTATTTCCAACAGTTTGTATCTAAAATTGTGTTGGTTCTTTGACCACCAACAGCGTTGTCTCAATTAAAAACTTGAGCAATTACTTTATATTTATTTATTTTTGCACATATCTCAAGACGAGTGGCTTAGGATCAGTTGGAGAGAGAGAATGTGTAAAAGATAAAGATAGAGAATGAGAGCTAGATCTTATCTAATCCTGTGGGCTGTCAACACAAACTGTTAAACTTGCTACTGGGCGTGGCACTCTGCAACACACACTGCAATAACAGAATGTCAAGTGGACTGCAGTTGTTTTCCCACTTCCTTTTTTTTTATTTTCCCATTTTTCCTTTTTCTCATATTTATTTCTTATTATTTTGGCATCTAATTGCCCAGCACTTGAAATGCGATTTTACTATGAACCATGACAAAGACAACAGCAACAACAATAACAGCAGCAACAACAACATCAGGGAGAGCATTTGACATTGCCACACGTGCCCCAGTGTCCAGTTGCACAGTCGTTTGCCAGTGGCAGTTGCGAGTTGCAGATGCCGCTGCTGTGCTGCTGATGTTGCTGCTTGCAACCTCACAAGAGATGGCACGTAGCAACAATATAGAGGTGTCTGTGTGTAGTTAGACCCTGTACTTCAAAAATACAATAGGCTTACATATCTTTTGTTAAAAATTTTTAATACTCTACACTACAAGTCAATGTAAGTCATAATATGGAGTAAATACTAAAAGTATTCAGAATAAATATGCTATATATAATTATAATTGTAGTTTTCAGACGATTTCTTAATTCTGTTATTTCCTTTTCAATAAGATTACTTTAACTATTTAAATTTTCATCTATATCTTTAGCAATTTCAGTTTGTTTTAGAAACTTGGCAATCCCAAACCTTGTCACATTTGATAAGATATGACTTACAACGTTTTCGTATAATAAAAAAGGAAGTTATACAATCAATGATTTTGCGCAGGGTCTCTCACAGTCGATTTCTCTCAGCTGTTGGCTTTTCTACTAGTGATTATTGTTGTCTTTTTGCAACGATCTCACATTGAAATTCCGAAACACGTACACGAACCGTCTGAGATGTTCTTTGATGGATTATATGGATTTTGCTCATAAATGTGAAGTAAGGCGAAAAATTAATATCGCATCGCGGCAAATAGTTTTGAAGTTTTGCCCCCAGTCAACATATTCAGGCCAGACTATGCACCCCCTGCCCCTAATGTTCCCTCTGTGTCACAGTATCTCTCTCTTTCTGTCTCTATTTCTCTTATTCTCTCTCTCTCTCTGTTGTGCCATCAATCTGCGGTGGCGGTGACGTTCATGTTGACGTTGTTGCAAGTTTGTCAAACACTCGCAGTGCACTCATTGTGGGTGCAGCAGGGGCAATGAAGAGGCTCAGGGAAAGGGGGGGAAAGGGGGAAAGCGGGTAGCTTTTGCATTTGCATAAAAATCACCAAGACGCATCTGCAACGCATCCTTTTTCATTGTTATTGTTGCTGGTATACCCTGTAAGCATTAAATGCTTGCTAAGCAGTATGCTTACTATAGTAATAGAAAAAGTAAAACTTGAATTTAATACGAGTTTCAAAATTGAATTGAATTTTTTTTTCATTCAGTAAAACATTTTGTAGAGCTGCTTAATTGTTTTTTAAGCCTTTTATGTTAATTTTCTGTAAATCAATCTTGAATCGGTTATTTTTCAATACATAAAAGAAATTAATGTTATAAAACTGATCAATTTGATTTTCTTTATACTTCTATACTCCCGTTTTGTGTGGATTTATTTATTAAAATCTCTGGGAACATTTTGATTTAACTTAAAAGTAAGTACTTAGTTGGATTTTCAGGTTGAATTTGGATAGGATGTTGTAGTTTATTCAGTCTCTGTTCCATATATATCTTTTCGGTTTTAAAAGTGTAAATGTTTTTAGGAATTGTGAAAAAGAAGATTTGAATTTGCACTGGAAACGGGATATTACAAAGCATTGTGCCCATTTAATAAATTGATTTCAAAAAACATACTACTCACATATTTATTTTTATACTTTTCACATGTGTGTAAATTTTTTTCCAAATCTGTGGCATAGTAATTGTTTATCTTTTCTAATGTACCTTTAAGCGCATTAAGACATAAAGTTATTAAATATACTAGAGCCAGGGAGTGAATATTTTAAAATGGGGCATTCCCAATTATAACTAATCTTCCTGTTCTACAAGTAAAACTTACAATCTTCTCTCATAAAATTTTAACATTTTGTAAACAATTAATTGTCTAAAGATTTACCTATGTATACTGGATATCTGCTAGTCGTTCACAATTGTCTTGAACAACGCTGAGTTGTTGTTGCTGTTATTGCCGACTGAGGCACTTGGCTGCCCCAAAGGGGCCAAAATGGGCGGACAGAGCTGAACTGATCGATCGATTGTTGTTGTACGTTCGCTGGGGCATGTTGCACGTTGGTCCGTTGGTCCGTTGGTCAAAGCAGGCAGATTCAGAGTCTCAGAGTTTCAGAGTCGCATCGGTTTGTATTTTTTTGGGGCCTGCTGCCTGATCATAAATCATGTGGTGTAATTACCCGTTGGCGCAGGATGCAACGCATAAGCCACGCGCAACGCGTTGCACGTTGCGAGTTGCGAGGCTGCAAGTTGCAAGTTGTGTGAGAGTTCAAGAGTTTATCGCAAAGATTGGCGCTTGTAATCCTTTTCCTTTTTGTTCTTTATTCTGTCAAGACACAAAAGGATTGCGCCATGCGTGATGATGACCAAACAGTTTCTTACATTTTGTTTTCTTTTTAAGTGCCCACATATCCTATATCTATATTTGTTTTGATATGCATGCAACACACAGAGAGAGAGAGTCAACAACATAATGTTGCAAGTTGTATATCCTTTGATACCTTTTGATAGCCGCACTCCTTATGTATCCTTTCATCATCAACATTAACTTCAGCCTCAACCTTAACCACAACAATAACACTTGAGTGCCTGCAAATATTTTGAAATGCAAACTCATAGATCCAATCGATATCTCTGCGTGTGTCAATTGCCAGTTCTAGGAATCCGTCTATTGACCTCTGTCTCTAACCAATTCTCTATGCAACTCTCAATCTCACTACGCACTTCAGATTCTCAACTCTTTCAACTCCTTTTCATACGAGTATTCCTATTCCTTAAACTCGCTCTCTCTCTCTCTCTCTCTCTCTCTCTACTCAGTTTCTGAGCTAGGCAATCAACGCAACGTTACCGCAAAAACCTCAGCGATAAACTGTCAAATGAAATCAGTTATTTTCTCTACTCATCAAACAGGGTATTCAACTAACTAATGTGTTTCGTAGTGTATCCAAAAAGCTGGTATATTAGACGTAATACAGAGTAAAAGTAACTACTAAAAAGAGTACCAATAAATAAATTATTTATTTCTCCCCATGCTATCAGTTTTATATCAAATTTTAGATATCTATACTTTTTTAAATCATTAATTTAAAACATATTTGCTAGTTTCATTTTAAAGTCAAGACTTCTAGAGTTAACTGATCTTAGTTGGCGTTTAATTAATAAATAAAATAATTTATAATAAATTTAAGAATCTATACTTTTAATGGTGGTTCAGCTATTTATGTTTTGGGGTAGCATAACTAGAGATTTTAAGAAGCTAATGATAATAGAAAATATTGAAAAATACTATTTTACAGTAAGAAACTGTTAAAATGTTTAATCATAAACTACATATATAATAATTCTTTGTTAAGAGTACAAATAGTAGTTGAAGATATCTGAATACCAATTATAACAATATTCGAAGGTCTGGTATTTTTGAGAGAATCAATTATAAACACTTTATTTAAATAATTTTCACCAGAGAATAAAGCGTATACAATGTTTGTTACACACTATTTACTTGCATTTTCATTCCTGTTTATTTTTTTGTACTTTTATTTATTTTGTTGCTTTAGTTGTACACTTTTTGCTGTTCGTTTTCTCAGCCTCTTTTAATGCCTCTGACTTGCCCACTTCCCGTACGGGTTTGGGGCTAAAACCAGCTAAAAAAATAAGGAGAAAAAAAAGAATCCCCAATGCTGTCAGGTTTTGTCAATTATCAGGTGCAGTGCGTCTTTGCAGCCGCGTTGCATGTGCCACCTCTCCCTTTCCCTCCCTTCACTTGTTCCACCTTCATCTGCTGCAGCTTTCAGTCAGTTGTCTGCTTCATTTTGCAGCTTGAAGCGTGTTTTAAGCGTGCGAAATTTTCATTCATAAATGCATTGAACTTGCTGCAAGTTGTTGTGGCAACCAGTGTGTGTGTGTGTGTGTGTATGTGTGTGTGGCAGAGGGGGCAATAAGAGGGACAAAGAGAGGGAGTAGCTTACATAATGCTCCACTGCCAGTACTGGATAATGTGAGTGCATTCAAATGAGTTTCGAATGAGTTTTTGAATGCAGGCGCCATGCAGCGCAACTGATGCAGCATGTTGCAAGTGCCACAATGTGGCAATGTGACAATGTGACATTTGTTTAGTTTTAGCCCAACAAAGTGTAGTCAAATTAATTTCACATTTCGCATTTGTTTTGTGTCAATATTTAGACCAGCCATGAAAATGGGCAGTTGACCAAATTTGTTGCACATTGCCACGTTTCGTTCTGGTTGCAAGGTCAAGTTTTGTTCCATTCCTATCCTTGGCCATCTGTTGCAGCTGTACGCGGTTGCTCAACGGTTGCACATTCGTTGCACAGTAGCCCGTGGCTAATTTTCTCAAGGAAAATCAAAAAAGCAATGGAAAATGGCATGTGCCTTGGGTTTCATTTTACACACTTTTCATACAAGTATCTTTTCACTTGCCACATATTGAATTTCCCTGTTTCTGCATCTCTCTCTCTCTCTCTCTATCTCTCTCTCTGCCTCTTGCGTATTATTTACATTGAATTTTTGTTGTTGCCATTTTTAAAGGTTATTGAATTCAGCGGCCCACCCAAAAATCAAAAATTGCACCATAATTTTGATTTGAATTTAATGACTTTATTTAACAGAGATGAGTTCAAGTTCAGGCAGAGTCCAGTTTCAGCTTCAGCTTCAGTTTCAGTTTCAGTTCGATCCTCAACATGATCCCTTAGAGTCTTTCATCTACAGTCTGTGCGTGTCAGTTGTAAGATCTGTCAGACGATCTCCCAGGTGATCTCCCGGCCGATCTCTGCAGGCAATTGATAAATTTTCGTTGGTAAATTGCATTTTAATCAAGTCTTATTAAAATTAGTTTAGCGCTCTTCTCCTGTGAGGTCCTCTAGAGATCGCAACCTCGACACGATCATCTTAATAACATTTTAACTAGCGAGTTCCGCAGTCGCCGCAGTGTTTTTTTTTTCCCAGCTTTCAATCCACTTGAAATAAAGTTATCAACACTTTGCCAGAATTGACCCACTCGCAGTCACATAATTGCTCTCATCTCTCTTCCTACCCTCCTTACACCTATATATGGTATATTCTCCTTTATACTACGCTACCATCTTTCCTCTTGATCTTTTGCTCGTCACGCGTGTCGAGTCAATCAACGATCGCGTTGGCATTCAAAATAGCTGGCATACACGCAAATAGGCGGCTCCATATACGCTTCCCAGTGTCCAAGACATAATTCCCAGTTCAGTTCAGTGAAAGTTAAACACGCGTCAAGCTACCACAGAGAGACATATAAAAAGATAGACTGAGAAATAGAGAGAGAGAGAGATAGAATGGGAAATAGACAGGGAGCAAAAGATGGCAGCTCAAAACATTGACAGGGACAGAAACAGGAACAGGGCCAGGGAATATTTTCTAAATTCCTTTAAACAAAACTGTTTTCCCCCATAGCAACTGAACCTTTAGCACCACTTTCTGTACTTATAGCAACTCCCCTTTTGATTAAATTTACTATAAATATTTTTAGATTAGGGGCTTTTCAGATGTAACTATACCGGAACCGAAAGGACAAAATCGAAATAGAACCTTATACCAAAATACTCGTTTCGGTACGTAACGGAATTGGAACTATAATTGCAAAATAAAGTATAGCTCCAGTGTCCATTGTTAGCGTAAAATGTGTTAAAATGTAAAAATGTAAAAATTTTATATTTTTGTGTATTCCTAAAAGCTGAAGCCTACACGAAATGAGAACTGCCTTTACTATATTCACAAATGAGTTTTAAGGCATGGCTAAAATGATTTGAACCATAATTAGAAAACATTCCTTGGGTTCTTTTGGGTTGTTGAAAACAGTTCATGTATTGTATTGTGAGCTGGAAAGAAAACCAGGAACCAGAACCGAACCGGACCGTACTGATACTAGAACCGAATAGACAAAACCGAAATAGAACCCTATACCAAAATATTCGTTTCGGTACGTACAGAAACCAGAGCCGAAGCCGATTTTTGTTTCGGTTTCATTCCCTGCCTATTTCTTTCGCTATATAAGATTCTTTCTATTTGCTGGCTTAGCTTTTAGTGTTCGCTGGATCAAGTGTCAAGTGGCTAGGTAGATATCGGTTCATTAGATCGCTTAAATGGCAATTAAAGGAAACGACACGTTCCAGCACTTTGCTTCTCTGAGATGAAAATAATGCTGGCACAAAAAAATGTGGCAAGGAGCCATAATAAAGATTTGACCTAAAGATAGACGGTGTAAATTTCCACAAACTGCGATGACCAAACATAAAAATACACACACACACACAAACACACAAGTTACCGAGTCAGAATGAAATATGAAATTATTAAAACGACGCTGCAGGATAACGTTTGGTCCTTTTAACACAGCGAGAGAGCTCAAGATACGCGCAGATAAGGGAAATGAAGGAATAAAAATAATAATAATAAGAAAATACAAAGAAAATAAAAAATTTACAACTATTTTTTGTTCCATTTGGGAAATTAATGCGCTATTAACGACCGCAGGATCGGCAACCCTCCGAGACACGTAAAATGCATTGTCATGAGTTGGCTAGAAAAAGTACAAGAAATAGATGTTGAAGAAGACTCTGTAGTCCTTCGAGGTCGCGTTAAATAAGTCATAAATTTCATTGACTTTATCCTTGGCTGATCATCAATTTTTCATATTTAATTCCCTTTTGTTCGCGTGGGCGCTGTCTTTAATCCTTTCGAACTCTAATACCTAAAATCATGCGGGACATATTACTTACAAAATTCCCCCTGTCCCATCTCTAAGACTCTACTTAACGCAAGTCTCAGTTTCAGTTTCGTTTTCATTTTCAGTTGCATTGCAATTGTCAGTTTTCAGTGGAATTAAGTCACATAAATCGTGTTGACTTAGGACTTGATTCAGTTCGATTCGATTGATACTTATCATTGGAGTAGTCTTTTGATTTGATCAGAGATTGTAATACTCAAGATCTTAGCTTTGTTGTGTGGTCTAATCAGGCTTTCTTTCTGTATCATGTGGGTGCTGTCACAGTCTCTATCTCAAGAAGGGGAGTAGGTCATTTAAAAGGCTTATGTCTTTCTTAGTTTAATTCAAGTTGGTTTTTATGTAGAGTTCTAAGCCTCGACTTTGTTCTTGATAGGTGTAAGTCTTCTATAAGAAGCTAAAATCTAGTGTCCCAAGTATTATGCCACCCGGAATACGGCTTAAATCAATTACTTAACTAAAATTCAAGTACAGGTAGAATTCTAATGTTAAGTTGAAGTCTGGTATTCTTTAAAGAGAATCTTACTTCAACTATAGATATATATCAATATATCTATAAATTTTTTTTCATCATTAGAATGAGTTCTTCATAGTTTTATCTACATTTGTAAAAATTAATTTAGATATTATTTTTAAGCAATTGCATAAGCAATTTATTTCTAATCGTTACAAGAAAACTATTGAGAACTTTAACTTGCGATTTTTCCCAATTTTTCCTACAATTTTTCGACGTCTTTTCTTTAGTTTCTCATAAGACAGAAATGTACTCAGTTTAAGCTTGTTGTATGCATCTTTTCAACTCCTGCTCACACTGACTTGTCTTCTCTTTCTTTTTTGTTGCACAATGATATCAACTTTTGCTGGACTGAGCAATGGCAATACCAACACCATTAAGAGGCACCCAAGAAGGGATAGTCAGAGGCAGCGGCAGAGGGAGAGGGAGAGGGGGTGCAGTCAAGGGGTAATATGGTTCAACACCAATTTAGACACTTCATGCATCTTGTTAGCCGCACCAAAGAGATATTGCAGCTTGGGCCAAGAAGTAATGTGATACGTCTGCCCAAAGGCAACAAAGGGGAATGCCAAGTAGGGCCAAGAAAGGCAAGAGGAATGAGGAGACTGGAGAGAGAGGGGCACCTAACAAAAGACTCTCAACAGCGTATTGATTTCAATATTAATCGGCGTATATCACCAGATACAAGTCGAGCATTTCAGAGGAGTCTTTTATTTTGTGTAATGGTCCTTGCCCGCTTTGTCTTATAATTGGATTTAGATTAATTGCATCTGCTTCGAATCGAAAAATGCGCATGAAAAATTACATAAAAAAAAAGAAGAGAAAAACAAAAAACAAATGCACCAAAAAAATGAAAAAGAAAAAAGAAAAACTGTTTTCTACAGAAATTGAAATTGTAACAGAGAGAGAGAGAGTTCATCGGGAGCTGAAGAGCAATTCGGAATTCTGCGAATTGACGGCGTGTGCTACTGACAATCGTCCTGCTGCGAGATCCTTCAAAAACCGCAAATTCATTAGCATTGTTTGTTTTTTTGTTGATTTTTTTGACTTTATCAAAATGATATCATAGTGTTTTTCGAGTCCCTTGAGTAAATATTTCAACAATTTGTTTTGCATAACACTGACTGAAATATCAACGGGAGCTCAACTGCATTTCAATCATTAATTTGAAGTTAGATCAATCTCTAGTTGAAACTGTTGTCCCTCTTCTCTCTTCTACTTCTGTAGAGCTCTTGTCTCCCGGGGGCAAAGTTTGTTCCAGTTTTCTTGCTCTTTTGCGGCAGTCATGTTACTTTTAATGATAATTGCTGCCTCACAACTCATTTCTCACAGTGATAAATATGCTTCCACGATCACCATCTCATGATCACGATCACCATCTCGATCTCCATCTCGATCTCGGTCTTCATCGCGTTGACATCAATGTCGACCGACTGGTTGCCTTCAACTCATTTGTATGAGGCCCAAAACTGTCATCACGTCGTTTAAACAAATATTGCAACCTTATTATCCAACCTAATCACAGTCTTTATAATCTGATATTATGCAAAATTTTTAGGATGTTGGCTAGATAGTTTTTCTATAAATATGTTATAGAACAAGCATTCAATATAATTATAAAATAACCAATTATATAATATAAATCTCTTCTTAAATGAATTTAGAATGAAAGTTTATATACTCACATCTCTAAAAATCAGTTTCACCATTAAATGAGCGCTTTCTGAAAACAAAATAAACAAAATGGTAATTTGTTATATGAAATCAAAGTAAAATTAAGTAAAATTAAAAGAGATCATTTTTAAATATTTAAGTTATGGATTAAGTTTGGTAATGATCTCTAAGATTTCTTAAAAATCTCAAAATCTCATACTTAAGTTATAATATTTACTTAGCTATATATTTAAATAGCTATATATTTTTAGCATAATTTTTTTTCTCAAGTAAGTCAACTTAGCTTTTTTAAAGCAATCAGCTTAAAGTAGATTTAATTTGAATAGCTTTTCTGTCTGGTAACTTCTTATAGATTAAGTCTGTTCTAATAACTTTTTAGAGGGAGTTTTAAGTACTAGAGTCTGGCTTCTCTTAGCCATGACCTGTCCAATAAAATATCGTTATGTTTGTGGACTCCCAAAACTGCAGAAGAAGAAGAAGAGTCTTTATGGCTGGTGCAAAAGCAACCTTAAGATGAGGACAGAGAATATGAAGCAGGATAAATGGTGGGGAGGGAGGAAGGGAAGGGAAGCTACCACAATTTGTCTTTATGGCCAAAAGAGGCCCAAAGCGCTGCCACGGCACAGATCCTCACAACCTGTCTCTCTCCCTCTCTTGCCCCCCTCTCTCTCTCACTGCCTCTCTCTGCCACCCTCTTTGTCTCTATCTCTGACACTGTCTGTGGCCATAAACCATTTAAACATTTTCAACTTGTTAGCAATTAATTAAATAGATCGGCCCGTGGCAACAAGTTGAGCTCAGTGTCTTTAGTATTTTTCAGTCTGTCATTATTCTTGCGGCCACTTGGGGCAGCCACAAAATGTCCCCATCGATACATCTCCCTCTCTCTCATTCTCTCTCTCTCTCTCTCTCTCGATCTCTGTCGATGCATTGCGTTAATTACCACAACAGCATTCAATTTTTATGGAGGACACACGCCCCATTGAGGCATTTGCATGCATTTACAAACGATCTGGCAACGCTTAATGCGCTTCAAACGTGACCGCTAAAGCAGTTAAAAAAAGGAAAAAAAAGAAAGGTAGGTATAGGGAGGAGGAAGAGAGAGAGAGAAAGAGAGTCTACCTATCGTAAGAGAGGGCTTTGGGCCAAGCGCGTTGTCTGCCAGTTTGAAATTTATTTCGCTGTTTTTGCAATTTAAGGTAATTATTATGTACCTTTGGGGTAATTTTAACACCTCGACACCATCGACAAATATCATCTTCAGTGTTGTGTGTGTGGAGACCCGGTACCGGTCGTACTTCAGAAGTGGCTGCGCCTTTCATATCAACCATCCAAAATCACAACAACACCAACAACAACAGCAACAACAACGACAAACGTTTCTTAGAAGCGCAAAGCTTTCAACACCTTCGATGCGTGCTCAGGAACAGGCTTCATATTGCTTACCTCCCTCGTCCTACCTCTTCCTCCCAATTCCCTCCCTTTCTCCACCTCATCCGCCTCCTCTTTCTTCTTTGCTACTTTGGGTACTGCCCCTACTTGGCCAGTTATTTTTCACACCTCGACAACATTTCTTAATACACTCCCATCGTTGGTACTTTAAGTTTTTTACACAAGTTGAGAGCAAAAGTTCATAAAACTATATTTATTGTTATCAATTTACATTTAATTATTTATTTTTGAAAAGTAAACTAATCTAGTTTTTTCTTATAGAGCATACATTTATACCAGGAAAATCTTACCTTAAATCTAAATCTAATCTTAATTATAATCCTTATCTAGATCTAGATATTTATATAATTATCTCTGTTAAAAAAGTTGAAATGGAAAAATTCTACATTTTAGTTGGATTTCAAATAATATTATTTGAAATTATTATATTGAAATCAACAATTTACCGCAGATTTGAATTTCATTAGATGGAGAGTAAGAGTTTTACTAAATAAATAGGATCTTTAAAATTTCACTCAAATGTAATCGAGAATAGGAATCATTTCAATTTATGTCATAAGTAAAAGATATTTTTTACTTTCCGTGAGGGAATTCAAAATTCGTTGAGAATTTAGTTTATTTCTTACTCCTACTGCGGTTGTTGTTGCTTTTTCGCACTTGGCGGCGGATTCGGTTACTACAACTACCATAATAACAACAACAACAACAAAACAGCCGCCACCGCCGCCGATTGGCGCGTTTTTAATAACCGCTGCCGCTGCCGCTTTTTCCGCTTTTGCCGCCTTTGCCGCTTTTGCCGCCGTTTGGGGCATCGACTGTGGCAGCAACAATCTGTATGCAACTGTCTGGACTCTGGTCTGTTATCTCACTCAGCTCATCGGGATGCGTTGAACATTTGAGCCAGGAACCTTTTGGGAGCTGTATTGTGGAGCTTAAGCATATCAAGCATATCCTGCCGGGGTTCCGCCGATGTCAGCACATTTGGCGTTGTCGCAATTATCGGCGAGTGGCGTGCGTGTAAATTACCGTTATTAGGTGTGATCGTGCAAATTTGCAATGGCTCCCCATTTAAAATATATATACATATACATATATATAAGCCTGCACCCAAAAAAATAATACAATCCATTCACAATCCCAAAACTGCCTCGTCTTTCAGTTTTCACTTCGCTTTCATTTCAAAATGAGAGAAAGACGAAACCTTAAAACACAAAAAGGTGAAAAAAAATCACGCAAAAGTGACGACAATTTCCGCTGGAACACCCATAAAAAGTCAAATTAATGTGATGACCACAAGTCAGATAACGATAAGCGATAACGATAATACACATACAGGGATCCTGACAGATTTCACGCTTATGATATCGCTTAAAACACAAATCCCAAATACAAACTCTGACCTACTCCATCACGTTTTACACTTGTCGCATTTAATACGTGATCGGGTCAACTCTAGAGTAGACAGCTCTAAGTTCTCGGTTCTCGGTTCTCAGTTCTTAGATCTTGGTTTCCAGTTCCCTGCTTGCAGTTCAGTAGCTGCAGTAGATGTTTAGAATTCTCAATTAGCCTTAATGAAGCGGCAGACACATAAAATGTGTAATTAATTGTCATATCGATATCGATAATGGTTAGAGCATCAGAATTGACACTACAAAGTGTTGTCACTTGGCAATATGCTTCCGTTACAGAGTTTGCAGCTTGCCAAAGGATTTTGGAGTTCTAGGACATGTATCTGTACCAATAGAATTCTTAGAAACCCAGTCACAGTTGGCGTGTCGGTTGAAAGTAGTCTATAACATTTCGAATCTTCATTTATTATTAGTTTGTAGCTTCATTTATGTATGGCATTCACATTTTTAATAATAATTTTCATAAAGCTACATTTTTCTTAAATTTTCAGGAAATTCAGATAAGATGAGACTCTTTACCCTACATGAAGAACACAAATACTTTTAAGAAATATTTAAATATGTTGATATGAATTCTGAGATACTTCATTAACAGCTCGGTTTGCAGAGTAGAAAGTTTTATAGACTAATATAATAATATTTAAAAGAAACCGTTTTATAATTAAAGATATTTCAATAATCTTATTTATTATATTCCCTCATCTTGACAGCTCACACTCTAATCAATTGGAATAGAATTTTCCAATTGAGGTTTCTAGAATCTCTCTAAAATTCTGATTAGCAAGCAACCCCAACGCTAGAGGGCGCTGCTATTTAACCTACTAAATCCTATTACCTCCAATTGGAATAGCACATGAAAAATAGATGACGCTAGCTGAAATTTTCTAATTCTCTCGGTTGACCTGGCAACCCTATTTTGATCCTGTCGATTCTTTTACCTGTTTTACAAGTCGCATTTTCCTTCTTCCCCTTCCACAACGAGCATTACATGCACTTTAATTAATCAAAGAAATCGAAAAAAGCAGAGCTAATTAAAATGCTACCAAAACATGTTTCCCTCGCACATTTTGTGGGTGTGGAAAGTGTAGTATGAATAAGAAGAAGAAGAAGCGGCAATGTTGTTGAAAGGGGTTTCCAATCGGGACTCTGAGGAGGAGGCGTGTAGGCGATGACGCAAAGGATTTACCCCGTTTTCTTGGGATGATCCTGGGATATTAGAAATGCATTAAGAGAAAATGTTCAATACTAGAGCATGCCACAATCGGTGGCAGCTTTTAAAAAACGATTAAACGATTATAATGCTATGGGTTGTAGCAGTTGCAGTTGCTGTTGCAGTTGCACGAACTGTTGTGCCTGCCCCCATGCTGTGGCAGCTGCTTAATGTTAATCAAGCGAAGGTTTTATGCATTTATTGGACTATATTGGATTATTGGCGGGGCACAATCTTGTTACCGCGCTTAACTGTAACGGTGTATTCGAGGCATGCAACAATGTTGCAAGCACAGCCCATAACAAATTTATGATTGGGCGCTTTATGGAGCCCACTTCACTTGATGTTGTTGTTGTTGTTGTTGTTGCTGTTGTTGTTGTTGTTGGCTGCCAACTCATATAAATAGCCTAGCGCCAAGCCAAAGGCAACAGTCACACTTCTTCTCCATCCTACATTCCTCCCTTCCCTCCCACACTTCAATTCCCTGTTCACCATTTCCCAACAACAACCCATGCCCCAAACCAGACGCGAGGGACTGTCATGATCGTCGGTCGTCAAGTTGCAGCTTCGTGACAAAGCTCATGCAAAACTAGTAGAACAGGCTACGGGCGAGAAATCCCAACTGTAAGAGACTCTGTACTTATTTTCAAACCCTTCGCAAAGAATACCCAACTTATAGAGTTTCCTGTTTTTATGTTAAAATGTTTCTTTGATAACTTCCCATTAAATTTTCTGGACAGATCCGAGCTATTAACATACTTAAATTATAACCAAAAAATAATATTAATATAAAAATAGTTAAATTTGGGATTTGGAATAAACTGAATCTGCTTAGCATAGCTCCTTGAGCTATAGACTACCGGACATTACAATTTTTTGTATACATACCAGACTTGGACTGTTTCATCTTTTCTCGTTTTATATTAAAATTTAATTTAAACTTTATTTGACACAATTTGCACAATTACTAAAAATAAAATAAAATATCGACTCTGTAACACGTCCGTCTTTCTGTCTGTAACGTACATTTTTATATTCTGATAAACTTCATGGACTCAGTATTTTTTAAGCACAGGGTCTAACAAAATAAGTTGCAACCTTAAAGGGGCAGAGAGTTCTAGAGTTCTCTCTGATGTTGCCACTTTAAATGCATGCGACTGCACACACTTGTGGGATTTGTTGTTGTTCTCCTTATTGTTGTTGCTTATGCTAATCACCCTGATCGGAAGCACGTGTCAAATGCGGCAATGCGGCAATTCTTAATGCAAAAGAACAGTTGCGCTTTGTGCCCCAAGGCCAATGTTGCCCCAGACCCAAAAGCCAACGCCAAAGTCAAAGTCACAGTCAAAGCCAAAGCCAAAGCCAAAGCCTTGAGCAATGTCACACACTCATTCAACCGATCAACTGCACTTGGCACAGTGGTAAAAAAGCTATCTTCAATTTAATACAAATAAAATTGATGCATATAAATAAGTTGACTATATGAGAAATTGAAACAATTAAAAAGAGTTGTAAGCAATTGAAAGGAACAAAGCTATTTAGCAACAAAAAATTATTATTTAAATAAAGTATTTGTACAATACAATAAATTAATAAAATGAGATTTTATTCAAAGCTGTCTATGTCATTTTCAGCTTAAAAGAACGAAATTTAAGTAAAACCTGAAACGATTGGAAAATGTTTTAAGTGATTTTTAATATACTCATACTCCGAATTTATTTAAAATTTAAGATAGAAATGTTTACGTATATATAATATAAAACTTATTTACAGAATTTGATTGTAAGTGTCATCATTAAGATTAATTAGTAATATATGTACATAAAAATTCACTCGTTGGATGTATTAATATGATTAATATTATTATTTATAAATTTTATTTAAGACGTTCAATACTTATAATATGTATAGTATTATTATGAATAACTTCTACTATAGATGAAATTGTTACAATCAGTATTAAAAAAACTTCCAAATTTAAATTTGTTTTAAATATGTAGAAATATTATTATATACTTTAACACTTTTGTTTATTAAATTATCATAAATAGCTTTTATTCATTTATTTATTTATTTCCGACTAAATAATAAATATTACCTTTTATTACAACAATTTAATAGTTTAATCTGGTTATTGTGATGATTTTGAAAAATTATTTTTAATTTAAGGCATATTCAATAATAATAATAACCTAAAATATTTGCCACTAATAATAGCAACATTACCAACTCTTTGGCACCACTGTGACTGAGATCTTTGATCAGAGCGGGGTGTGCATGTGCAAGGTTGGCGGAGTGGGGGGGGGGGTACTCTGCACAGTGAAAGTGACAGAGGCAGTGGCTCCTCGCTATGTTGGCTACGCTATTGAAATGATGGATCACATGCAAGTTCTGAACTGAATTGTGCGCAGTTTCTTCACATTTTGTGTTCCTCTATTCATTTTCCTTTTCATTTTCATTTTCTTTATTTATGATTATTATTTGTAGTTGTTGTTGTTTCTTTTGCGTTTTCTTATTCATTATTTTCTTGACGACAAAAGTGGAAGTGCATTGAAAAGCGAGTCCTGTTTCTTTCGATATTTCTTCTTTTCTCAGCTTCTTCTATATTTATTTCTGTGACAAGGATCAGCAGTGTGAGGTGTATTGTGCCTAGATTTAAGTCTCGATTTCGTTGTAGTAGTTTTTCCTCAAATGAAATGAAAATGCGAATGTAAGAAATGGGAAGAGTATGGAGTGGAGTGGAGTGGAGTGGAGAGAAGAAATGAGAAGCGTAGGCTGGCAGACAAAAGGAGCTGTGACACAAAAGGATAAGTTGTGTGTGTGTCTGAGAGGGAAGAGAGACAGAGAGAGAGGGATAGCAAGATAGAGCACCCACATGAGCAACCCCTAACCATTTAACCCCTAACCTTTCTCTCTCTCTCTCTGTCTCTCTGGAGAGACGATCACTTGTGAGCTCGAGGCATGCAGCATAGCCTGAGGCAGGTAGCGATCGTAGCAACAACCACCAGCAGTGCCAGCAACAGCAACAGCAGCAGTGCTGCCGACGTCGACAGCGCTGTCCTCGGAAGGTACTTAAGGGCAACGCACAGGACGAGGTTTATCATTGCGGAATTTGATTCCACACAGTCAACAGCACATACAGCAGTTCTTCAAAGGATTATAGTTACTTGCAACATGACGACCGTCTGCAGCAACAATTATCAGCACTTTCAGCTGACCAACGGCAACATAATGTTGCTACATCAACAACAACAGCAACTGCTTCAGCAGCAGCAACAACTACAGCAGCAGCACCAGCAGCAGCAACATCAGCTGATTGCACCTAAATTGCCATTGGGCAACAGTCAATTGCAGAACATGCAACATGTGGCATCAACGGGTCCCATGGCCCAAAAAAAGAAATTCAACTATTCAAACATGCCATATGGAGCCGAACAATTGCCATCGGTGGCACGACGCAATGCCCGGGAACGCAATCGTGTCAAGCAGGTGAACAATGGATTTGTCAACTTGCGTCAACACTTGCCACAGAGTGTCATCAACAATTTGTCGAGTGGTGGACGTGGCGCCAGTAAAAAACTCTCCAAAGTGGACACCCTACGCATTGCTGTCGAATATATTCGTGGTCTCCAGGATATGCTTGATGATGGCACCAGCCAACCAAGGAGGCGACAACTCTATCAGGGTGGCAACTCTGCAGATGAAAGCAGCAACGATGGCAGCTACATTGATTACAGCAGCCTTGATAGCCCTGGACAGGCTCCATTCAATGCCAATTCATATCATTCTGCCTCACCGACACCCTCCTACAGTGACTCGGATCTCTCTGCCAGCTATGTGAAGCAGGAACTGTCCGAGGATCATCAGCAACAACAAAATCATCAACAGCAACATCAGCAGCAACAGCAACAATTCAAATTCGAATCCTTCGATAGCTTTAGCGATGAACAACCTGATGATGAGGAGCTACTCGATTACATTTCCTCCTGGCAGGAACAATAAGTGACAGAGTGACAGAGTGAGAGAGTGAGAGAAATGGATCTTTGATAGATCTGAGTTCAAGCCAAAAAGAAACTCAAACAATGCCTGTACAAAGTTTTGTAAATATCTTCAAACTGTTGCCTTAGTGAAACAACAACAAGTCCCAGCTCTAATAAGTTCATACAATTTTTTTTGACTAGCCTAAGTTTAATGGAAGACAATGATATAAAACACACTTTTTTTCATAGTTTTAAGCTTTGTTATAAGCATGGAAGACACTAAACTAGTTGATAAGCATTATTATTATTATTATTATTATTGAAATGCAATAATAACTACAAATATACAAACAAATTGAAAACAAACATTTAAACAAACTCTTCTCAATTGCAACTAGAAAAACTTCTTTAATTTTTCAGCAACATCTACTCTTTCAGCATTATTCAAAGAATAAGATTCTTAAAAAACTAATATGATCTGTTGAATAAGATCTGTTGAATACTATCTACTCTTGGAACCAGAAAATGTACACAAGGTCTATCTAAATTTATTTTATTATTCGCTTTTGATAGTCTTACAATCAGTTGATCTTCATGAGTCTAATCTTTAACTGGAGTCTAAGAATTGTTAGTTGGGAAAAATCAATAGATAACTTCCCATATATAATAACATTTATTTGCTTTGTATGAAACTATTCGTCATAAGTATAATTAGTAGCAAAATTTCAACTATAGATCACTAGAATTGTTTCTATTAAGTTAGCAATCAGCAGTACAAAGGATTGGGGATCAGTTGATAGTCAGAATGTATTAACTAACTTAACTTGCATTTTACAAAGATTACCTTAGAATCTAATATGGATTCTGATCCCATAGTTAGTAGTTCCTTAAGATCACCTTTAAATAAAATCAAACAATTGTCTTAACATTTAATTCTTTTTATATGCCCTATTAGCCTAAAAAATGAGGATCACTTGTTGGCCATCAGCAGCAAATGATCTTAGAAACCAGCGTTATCAACTTAATCAATTTAATTTGTATGCTATTTAGTTAACTTTTCAAAATCCAAGTTACAAAGTAAGCATTGCTTTTAAATATAAACAAATATCTTATCTATATGTCTGACAATGATTTATAGCACTCTCTCAAAGACTCAAGTGGATGCAAAGTAAGTCTACTCGAATATGAAACCAACTCTATAAATAGAATGCATTTTGAAGTGCAGTTGAAATTGCTTCTGGACTAAAGGACAAGGCAATGTCTATAATTACAACAATAGAAATGTTTGTTGTTAAAGATAAGCAGAAAGACTTGAATCTAATCAAGATAAATTATGAGTAGTTATTAGATTAACTTTAGCTTTGCATATCTCTGTATCTTTAAACTTGAAGATATGATCTCTAAGTTTCCGATCTCTACCCTTGTATATCAACTTCTGCATGAGTCACCTGGACTATGCCCAACCCATTTTTTAAGGACTCGTAGAAACTTCCGTCACTTCCGGCGCCTTGGCAACCCACTCAATAATCAACATACAACCGGAAATTGCAGCAAATATTTGTCGGAATATATTTCTTTATATATCAACGTCTGTACATTTTTTATGTCCTGTATTTTTAACGAGTTTCAATTTGGTTAGCTGTGTTAATGGCGCATAAATTGCCCTTGGGCAGCGGAAATAGGCAGTCACGCCTGAGAGGCTGAAGCAGACCAGAAACGATCCAAGTTCGTTCTAGGACTCGACAACCCACGTGTCTGGCGCACCCAAAATACAAAAAAAAAAACAGAATAAAAAATTAAAACGAAATGAAAAGCTGAAAGCTGGACGAAAATCATAAGGCATAAAATGCACTTCCGCTTTTGGGATGGGTAGAAAAGTTGCGACGTCTCCGCGAAGGATCAACTAACTTACCCCTATAATAACCTGGAAAAAAACACCCTAACTAGCGTGTGCCAAGACACGAGCCGTGGCAAGGACATTAGGATATTGCCTCATTACTGTGGAATTCACGATCTCTGCTAAAATGCAAATGAGCCACGCCCACAATTTATTTATGCATGCCAAACTATCAAATCACTGGACACGTGCAAATAGAGATCTTGGAAATAGGAAGAGAAATAGGGAGGGAGGGAATGCAGGGCAGGGCAGAGAGATTGGAGAATGGGTGTTGCTGCTCGCAGCTGACCCGCCTCAAAGGACACGAACAGGAAGCACAAAAACTGCGAGATTTTGCCTCAAAAGAAATAAAAGTAGCTGGAAGTGATGACAGTCAAAAGAACACGACTGCAAGAGACCCTGTCTTCATATATTAAGACGAAAAAAAAAACAATGCAAGGAAAAAAATAACTTAAAAACTTATTAATCGATCGGAATGAAACTTTCAGGATAGATCTACAAGAAAGTATATGTTACAAATTCAAAAACTCACGGATCTAGCTTTCTATTGTTTTTGTAAATATCTTCAAAGCTTCGGATACAAAGGATCCTACATATCCAATTAAGTGTCTCTAGCTTTCAATGTTTCTGAGATTCAAACAATTTGACGGACATCTATATTGTTTCGATATTAAAAGCTGATCAGGAATATATATTTGGTTAAGTAATTGTATTGAATATATTTTTGAAACAAATTAGAATATTCGAATTTTTAATTCAACCAAAATAATGACAGGTCTACCTGTTTCGCCAAATCTATTCTATTTTCGACAGACTTAACAGTCTAATTGTAATTTGAAAATACAGGGTCTAATAATATGTAGAAAGAATCAAGGAAGGAAGAGGAAGACAGCGCGTGTTAGGTAGAGGAAACTGAGTGGCAAGACGGTAGCCTGGCAAGGACAATGCGAAATGTGATTGTATGTCAGCTTAAGATGCGACGGCCAGGATAAAACCAGGAAACGAACTGAAACGAGACAAGACGAGAGCCAAGAGATGAGATGAGATGACAGCCAAATCCTTCAACATTGTTACCGGATATCAAAAGAAGCTTAGGCAAAAGGACCTGCATATCCATGTCCTTTAGCCGGACTTGGCCGTATAGGCCGTAGGTGTCAAAATACGAGACTAAGCCAATGTCCTTTAATAGGCTCTGGGACTCTAAGGATATGTGAGCGAAACTCGCAAGTGTTTTATGCAATTTTAGCTAAGAATTCAGTCGACTCAAATAACTCCCGAGAATGAGACAGTAGAGATATAAGGACAGACAGGCAATTGCAATAAATTCATTTTTGGGCTGGTCCATTTTTGGTCCTTTTTAGTTTTATTTTTATTTTCTTCTTTTTTTTTTTGGATTTTGTATTTTGTTTGGTCCAGGAAGTAACTTCTTTTGTGCGCCACTTTAGCGAGACATGTCCGCCATGTCGCAGGAAGTGCGTATTTGTTTTGCATCTCATTCTTGTTGTTGTCCTCATCCTTAGCTCCATGGAATATCTCTATGTCCTGTGTCCTGACCGAAGAAACTGAAGTGCTCAGCTTCGCTGTCTCTCTCTTTATTTATTTTTATACCCATGCTCTATGGAAATTCGAGACGTATGTTATTTTATCATGTCGCAATTCAAAGAAAACTGGGCGCAGTCTCCATTCACTCGCGAGGGACACTTGTATATTAGAGTCCTTGTGCTTGTACTTGTACTTGCTCTTGTATCCTGGCACTTTGAATTATGTGACTTTATGACGGCGTCAGAGTCGAATGGACATGATTTATGTGCCATGTGTCAAAATACGAGAGCGCTTGTTGCGCCTTAGTGTCCTTCGGTAGTCCAGATCTCCTTCCTTATATACCCATACTAGCATCAATCACTCGAACTCCTTGTCATATTTCGCACTTAACCAGGCGTCAAGTGGCACGTACGTGTTGCATGTGTGTGCCCCCAAAAAAAAAAAAAGAAAACTGCGATCACCTCACATTCCTGGTAGCTCATTAAGAACGGCGACAACGAGTGCTACCAGACAAGTTTTAAGTCTAGATAACACTTCATCCACAGTATTCCAATTGAGTTGTTGTCTCTGAATTTGGCCTAGAGTTCGTCGTAAGGAATCAAGTGTTGCTTCTATTTATTTACTACTAAGAAAACTCATTAAACTATTGAGAAACTTGACCTAAAACAATTTAATTATCGTTTAGGAAGAAATATCAGTTGATCATAAGATCAATGGTTGAAAATTACACGATTGTGAATTATTTTTGTTATTTCGAAATTTGTAAAAATTCTGTAGCAAAGCATAGTTTGTTTAGCTGATCATTAGCCAAACTATTACTGATTTTTAATGATCAGTGGATAATGAAGAGTGGAATAGCAACCAAAGCAGAGAAATACTCAGATAAAACTGTTTCTAAGGAGTGTTTAAGAGATCACTAAATCGGTAGTCTATCAACCTAAGAATTACGGATCGTCCCCTTGACTACTTGATAGTGTAACTAAATGAGTCAACTTTGTCCTTATATCACATAGATAATATAATATTAAATTATGGCCACTCAATTAGAACTTGTAATTTTTGCTACTTAAAACTTAAAAGAGCCTCGAATAATCATTTGAAAGATTAGTAATCATTCTCCGATCATGTCGTTTAACAGCTCTTATCAATTTTGAGTCAATTTCCAGTAAAAATGTTCCCTTAAATCGCAACACATTTAGGTAGAAAACATTTTGATAAAAGATCATTAGAATTTTGCTATCTGTTGCAAAACCTGCTGGATAGCAACCCCGCGTATTCTCCTATCTCTGTAGACTATCTACATGTCGAGGTAATCTTCGATATTGCATTTCACTTTTTCTTTTTTGGTATCGCATTTTATTGATCCTCAACACACGCTACATTTAGCACAGTGTGAACTGTTGGTAGTTAAATGACTTTACCCTATACAAAAAAAAAAAAAACACTGACAGACAGACAACCCTTCATAAAAGATCGATAGAATAGAGTACACGTTGGATTCTATAGGGGTATATAGAGGTAGATGTAGGGACTGTTCAACTTTGACTTGATTGTTGACATGATGAAAACTAACCGCAGTTGATTTTCACAATGAAAAATCAACTGGAATGCAGTTCACACACGTGTTCCAATTCAAATGCAGGTCCTTCTGAGTTCACTTCATGTCTCTTCTTCTCTAGGATTCAATAAACTATCGCAGGCAATCAATGTCAGAGCGTTTTTAGAGCAAGCAAAAGCCATATCGAGAGACATGAGCACAATAGGCTGAAAAGTAAGTAAGAACAAAATCCATACAACCAAATATGCCATTGAAAAGATTTCACTGGAATATCCTGTTGGCCATTGTCTCCGATTGAACTGCGATTCTGCGCATGAAAAGTGATTTCTTTCGTTTCTCCAACTCTGTCTTTATCTATATATATTTCTAGCTCCCTCTATCATTTGTTCATTATATTAATGCTCCTTTTTTGATTTCACGACATTCTCGTAGAGAGAGTTTCTTCTTATTACACATACATGCATAGATATTGTTCATTGAAGCGTGTCCTAGACTTTGGCTCCTTTGGCTCCTTGACAGCCCCCGCTTCTTGTAGCTGTGTGCGTGTGTGTGAGTTTTGATACTGCGCCATCTCAAAAGGTCAGCTATAAGGTCAAATTTGAGTTGAAGTCTGAAAGGATATTATTCCCTGCAACTTTATGATGCGCCCAAGCGAGCCAAGCGAATTGCGCAGTTCCAGAGATTCCTTCGTTTTTCCCAACTATCTCTTTCTACTCTCTCTGTCTTTCATTCTTTTCTATTCTTTTCTTCTATCACTTTTTTTTTGCGGACTGCGGGTGGCTCTCAGTGCCCTTCTATTAGCATTTTGAAAAGTCCTGTCACAGTTCTCTCTACCCCGTAACGAGCATGTCAAATGTTTAGGTGTCGCTACGCTAATTTCTACCTGTTGTTGTTGGGCAAACCCAAGGGTTTTCCAGCCATGGAAATTTGCGAAAAATGCACAAGTGAACATGGGCAAAAATGGGAAACATTAGACATTGTGGCAAGTGGAACCGGAACCCAAATTGCCAGAGATACATTTTGTACATGTGTTTGCTATTAAAGGCGCGACAATGTCACGGGCCATAGTCAGCAAAAGCAAACTGATCAGCGAGAGATCAACTTTAGGTCTTACAACTTGTTAAATGCCCAAAAAAAAAAAGAAACAACAGAGATTTCTGTTATCCTATTATGAGGCAGAATAAAGTTGTCCCTAAAGATATTTTAGCAAGAAGCATTGAAAAGCATATTATAATTGATCTAAAGATAGATTCCAAATATATCTATATTATCAAACAAAATACCATCCTTTTGCTAGGTTTAGATTTCGCCACAGAGCATGGAGCCGGGAGATAAGGTTTATCGGAATTGCCAAAAAATGGGGAATTTTTTTAATCAAGCACTCAAGAAGTTTACAAAAGGCGAGGAGAGACCGTGCACAGTCCCTGAAACTCCTGAAGTTTAATGTCACAGCAGTGATGAAAATAATCGAAATGGGAGAGTAAACAAAAGAAAAGCCGAGGAACAGCTTCAGTTCTCTACTCACGAAGATAAAAAACGAAAACTTACAATATGAAATAAAAACCAAAATAAGACATTGCCACTAAATTCTCCTTTCTTTCCTTTGTTTATTGGGAAGGAATTGAACCTTTCGAGCAGCGATTCAGAATAATTATTATGTATTAGAAAAGCAAACATCAAAGAGGTAAAAGAATGTAATTGAAGCTTGCTTACATAATCTAATATATGTTCTATGTTATTACAGACAAGTCTCTCATCTTTTGTTTTGCCAGCAACAATTAAAAATCAGTGATGACAAAATAATTAAAGAGTAACTAAAAACTAATTTTCTTTTCATATCTTATATGCAAGCAAAGTAAAGACATTTAGTCAGCTCCAACAATTTCTTAAACTACCTTTCAGGCTCTCATAATTATAAAGGATCACAAGGATCACTCTTGATGCATTTGGAATCCCACACAGCTAATCTTAAAAGTTATCTCCAAAACGAAGATACCCAGCGATAACTGCGCCAATCTTATCAGTGGCGAATTTCCAAACTCTACAAACTACGCTTGACCAACTTAAGCTGTTTTTAGAACTATAAAATCGCCGAGTTACCGCCAAGAGAAAGAAAGCAAAAAAGATTTAGTTCAAATCGCATCGAGAAATCAGATTTTCAGAGCGAAAAGAATGAATAAGAAAAGCAAAACAAAAGCAGACAGAGCATAACCCGCGCCGGGGTCAAAGTCGAATATACTTCTATGTGTACACGGATTTCGGAAATAAGAAATTGTATCTGGATCGAAGACGACTTTTGGGTTGAAATTGTGCCCCATGCGGGCATCAAAGCAAAGTCACCGACCGTAACATAGATGAAAAGCAAGAAGCAAAAAGCAAAAAGAGAAAAACAAAAACAAAAAAACACATGATGAAGAAAAAATGTCAACCACAAAACTGCGGCTAACAAAACAGATCGAAAAATCGATCGATGGATCTGCATTCAGCGACCACAAAGAGCTGATGAGGATAATGATGATGACGATGAGAGTTTTTGAGGTCGGAAGATGTTAGATGGACATTCGGAATGCATTCAAGGATTGCCCTTTGATGACATTGCCGACACTCTTTCTCCCCCTCTCTCTCACCCTCGCTGTCTTTGTGCTATTTTTGCGGATTGCATTGTTTTTGTGATTGCCTCCTACGATGCGATAATCGATTTATCAAAAAAGCAAAATACGCTTTGCCAAAAACAAAATGTGAAACAACAATTTCAAAGTAAAGCCGACCAAGTTGGTCAAAGGTTGTCGGTGAATTTTGTTGTTAGCGCGCATTGATGTGCATTAAGATGTGAAATTGTCACCATTGTTCTCACCATTGTGCCACAAGCAATAGCCCACAATTCTGTTGCAAACAGCAAAGAGAGCAAGCCTCGCAGACTCTAAGAGTTGCCTCACTGAGTTGTTGCAACAGTCGGCGGTCTTGGCGGCGTTGACAGCATTAAAAGGTCATGTGAATAGAGGACTTGCTGAATGTATCTTACGGATCTTGCCACAGAATTTTTTCAATTGTGGCAACTCTCGGCCTGCTTGCCACACCCACTTGTGGTGCGAACCAAAAGGCACCAAAAAAGTGGGTGTTTACTTGGCTTCGGCATTGATTTGAAACCATCTAGTGAAAAGCCGCAAGGTCCCAAAGATCCTAATGTATTTCTTGGGTTTGGCAATGCACGTGTGCATAATATACATTTGTATATATTAGTGTTAATCATAAGATACATTTGTTAAAAAGAAAACAACATTTTTGACAGCTACAATCATAAAACTTATACTTACAAAGACTAGAATATTTTTCGCGTATCTGTAGGGCACATATCTTACATATCAATAGCTGAATTGTATCTCAGGGATTGCAGAATAATAGCAGTGATAATATTAAGAATCTAAGTATGTTTATAAGATTCATTTGTATCTTTAGCTGGAATAATCAAAAATATATTATATTAATACACCTCATGTACTTCAAAGATACTTTCAAATACATCTCAAATCTAAGGTGCATTTCTTGATAATGCTGATAGTTAATAGTTGATAATTGTAGCTTAAGGATACATTTGTGTATATAAAATACATTTCAATAGTTTAGAGCCGTCTTAGAAACTGTATTATAAAGACATAGCCTACATAGCCATTAAGCACGTGTGCCTCAGCTCTATTTGTATCTATTAGTGCCAACCGACAGATACAAAGTATATACAAATGTCATTCTGTAAGATCTGTATCCTTGGCTATCTAATCGCTGAATGACAAACTCAGTATACTAATCACAAATCCCATCGCAATTTCTAGCTGTGTTTTTCGCCAAAAACAAACCTACATACATACGGGATAAACGCATAGATAGTGTATCTTGTAGCTGCAATTAAGTGCTATCAGCGGGCAGCCCTATCCGAGGTCTATCCTATGCTGACCTATCCGCACAGCAGGTAATATTTTTCCAGGATTTTCCTGGGAATTCAGCCCTAGTCCGATTACGATTGCGATTCGAGTTGAACATGAAAATTCAGAATACGAAAAAAATGCGGCACACGCTTCAACGTTTAGCGGCGCTTTGCATAGGAGTCAGAACCGAAGTTTTGTGTCTAAGATGATCCTGGGCTGGGCACGATGTGTTCAGGAGGTTTAGATAATTAATGTATGTAGGGAAGGCGAAAGACGCCGGCGCATCAAAGTATCTATTACGCGACCAAGGCGTGAACAATTATGGCCTAAACATTTGCCTCAAACATCGATGACGCCCCAGAAAGAGACAGTGTAACAAAGTGATGGAAAAAATAAGTCAGAGGGAGCGGGAGAGGGAGAGAGAGAGACATATTCATTCTTTCAATGCTTTCGCTTCCGCCAATTTAGAAATTCAGAGCAGACACCGACATCACAGCAGGTTGTCTTTTAATTGAGGCCAAACAATTTCGTGGAACAAGTGCTAAGCGGTTTCATTGAGCAACTCTTAAAACTCAGAGCCAATTCAGGGGCGTATAACGGCCAAAGGAGGCAGGTCAGAGTTGGTAAATGGATCGAGACCGGGGATGAACTCAGAGACGGCGCTACCAAACCATTATTTTGCATAACCTACGCAAATGAAGAAAAAACAAAATTCAGCTAAAACCCAGAAAAAAATAACGTTCCGGTTCTGTTTCCTGGTTTTCTTTCTAGCTCACAATACAATACATGAACTGTTTTCAACAACCCAAGGAATGTTTTCTAATTATTGTTCAAATCATTTTAGCCATGCCTTAAAAGTCATTTGTGAATTTAGTTTAGGCAGTTCTCATTTTATGTAGGCTTTAGCTTTTAGGAATACACAAAAATATAAAATTTTCGCATTTATACATTTTTACACATTTTACGCTAACAATGGACACTGGATCTATACTTTATTTTGCAATAATAGTAGTAGTTATTAATTTATTTTTATTTATATATTTGATAATAGAGCGAAAGAGGAATAATGTAAGTAAACTGTGCCATTAAATGTAAAGATTCATAAGACAACAATTTATAATTTTAGAAACTTAACATGGAGTCACAACGCATAGAAGGACAAGAAAAACACCAGGTTAATGAGATTGCTGACGAAATGGGAGGTTTAATTAGAAATACAGAAGCTACCAATCACAATGTTATTCCAAACAAAAATGAACGCGATGGCAATAAAGAAGTTCCAGTACAAACTAATGCTCATATCAAAGAAACTAATGCTCATACAAAAATACCTTCTGCAAGGACTAGAAGATCCTTAATCCCAATTAGATCTCCTAGGGTCCCTGTGATTCGAAACAATGATGAAAGTGAAGAAGTTACTAATGCTCAGATCGAAGCTGAAATAAATTCTGAGCATAACTCGAATACAAAAAAGGCTTCTCCAAGGACCAGAAGAATTGGAATCCCAATTAGATCTCCTCGAAATCTAAATTCTTAAGCCGGGTTGACTCCAAAGCCCATCTGGCGTTAATTAGTTATAGTTAGGGTTAGAGTTGAATGTTAGGTAGTTTTAAAAATCTGTTTTATTTTGGAATCTAAGTCTGTTAAATTTAAAATATACGTATTAGGGAATCACATGCAAAAATGCATTTACCAACGACTTTTCTTCAATTAAGTCCGTTAATTTTGATTACAAAGATAGAGAATAAAACCTAGGAATGAAACCGAAACAAATATCGGTTCCGAAAAGTATTGAGACGAGTATTTCGGTAAAAGGTTTCATTTCGTGATTTGTGATTTGCTTTCGTCACCAACGTAAAATATGCACTTATTTCCGCTCTATAAGGAGCAACTCATATGTATACTTTATGCTTGTTTCTTTTGTCCCTAACGAAGTCTTAAAATTCTAAGCCCAGTCACAAACTCAATAACCAAACTCTTCTTTTACTTTCGTCACTGGCGTTTAGCGTTAACTGCACAAACTTAATTTTTAAGTTAATGCTTTCTTCGGTTGCCATTTGCGGCTGATTGATAAAGTCTTAAAAGTCAAAACCCAGCGCCAGTCAATACATAATGAAGACGGAAGGCAGTGATGACTGACTGACTGACTGACTGAAGGACTGACGGACTGACTGAAGGACTGACGGACTGATTTGACGCACTTGTAGATGCTCGCTCATCCACAAAAACAAAAACAAAATAAAATAAGTAAATGTGTATCTACAGTTCGGCGGCAAAAACTGAAACTGAGGCTGAGACACGCGTATCTTGGCTCTCGGTTCGGGTTGTGAAAGAGTTTTGAGCTGCATATCGTGACGTGTAATTGACAGGCAACACGCGTTTAAATCCGAGACTCGCCTGTCATCGCCTCGAGAGCAAAACAAATTTAGATATCTATGGACATTGACAGGCACATTGAATGTGAGCGAGCAGAGAGAGGAAGAAAAGGGAAGGGAAAGAGGTAGGGAACAACGACTTACATATGTTGGAGCACTCTCTCAAGTAGATCAGCCACTGTCTTGAGCATTTGAAAGTTGGCCAGAACCGAGCAAGTGCCCATTGAGAAAAGAAAAACTGCAGCTTGACAACAGTTTTGTAACACTTTACAAATCACACAAGCAAGTGAAGTGAAGTGCTCGACTAGAAGATGCTCTGTAGCCTGGAATTTCAAGTGGCCCCCAAACACACACACTTAACTTACTTTCTTATAGAATAACTTAAACGTTTATAAATTAATTTATATGAAAATTGGAGAAATCAAAGATGACATTTTAAAATATATAGATAGACAAAATAGACTCGACTATTCTCTTTGTTATCTACCATATTAAAAGGGGATACGTTTATCGTTTGTAATTACAAGCTAAACGGAAGGAAATGTGACAAAATAAAATTGCTTTTTGTTAGTTTTCAATCTTTTTCCGTCTAACAAAAATATGGAAAATTGTTTGTGTATGCTGGGAAATGCTATCAAAACGAGGAGGAAAACCACAAAAAAACAACAACATAAAATAACAGAGAGGGAGGAAGGACATTATCGACACCTTGCACAGGATATACGAACAAATTGAGTTGTTTCCTGTGCGCTTAGAATTGCACACTCACGAACTCTGGCGTGGCAAATATGATTATGATAAGGAAACTAAAATTGGGAGATTGGAAATTGGAAATTTGAAATTGTAAATTGCTGAAAATGTGTCGAAATCGTCGCCGTTCGGCTGAGAATTACTCGCATTACAAACCAGAGAGAAAAGAAGAGAGAGGACGCTGTCTAAAATTACCAGCGTAATCAGAGATTTCCAACACCTTTTTTTTCGTCGTCTCGTCGGTTTGGATTTTAACTAATTAATTTTAGGGAGAAATGACAGTGAAAAGTGGAGAAAAGTAGGGATAAGAAAAAAGAAACTGATGTGGGCGGCATGCGCATCGAATGCGCTTAACAGCTTTTCCCGCTCTCTCTTTCTCTCCCTCTCTGACCCCTCTGGAGAAATGCTGATCCTGACCAGAACCTGGACATGCTTGACGCTTGGATTAGGCTGACGTAATGAGCTCTGATCCACCGAACAGCACGCGCGAAACAAACTAAAGTGCACTCTATGGGAGGGGGCGTGGCAGCTTAGTGCCGAAAGCAAAATCTTCAGATTCTTCTCTATATAGTTTCAAGCTGATATTTTATGCTGCATTATTGACTTATAAGTGTTGCGAATGCTCATGAAGATATCTTGCAGATACTTTTGTAGCTGACAGTTAAATTGAGTAATTATATAATTGAAAATACAGGAAATACAGGAAAATTAAATACAGCATCTTTATCTTTAAAATACTTTCTAATCTTTTGCACTTTGTGCCTGTTTTTACTTTAAAGAATTTACTAGATTTTATTACTACTACCAGATACTAGATAAATAAGTGCCTGAAAAGTTGCACAATATTAAATGATTCAAAATAGTTTTAGTTTATTTGAGTAGTTATATTTATCAAGTAGTTGCAAGTTTCAACTAATATATATTGAATACTTTTCTTTCTTGTTCTACTAATTTTAAGATACTTTTGTGACTAAAAGACTCTATTCTCTATGATATACGCACAACTCTTAGCTTTAATCTTTTATTTAATTGCTGTATCTGTAAGATACAAGATACAATGCAAATAAGAGCTATACATTTACAATTCAATTAAAAGTTAAAACAAATGTAAAACTGAAAAGCAATATAAAAAGTACTATTAAGATATAAAATATAAAAAGCAATCCCTTTGAAGATCTACGAATTTCATTTGAATTTCAAGGCCATGGAGCTGATTTTCAAGGAAGACAGTGAAAGATCGCAGGTCCCTTAGGGCCAACTCCCAAACAATTGGCATAGAACAATGCGTGAATTGAGCAAATAAATTTGTGGTCGTTAGAGGTGAAAAAGAAATAAGAAATAATCAGCTACCGCACACAACGTGCCCCTCAATCACGCCTCAATTGTCCATGGGCCAAGTTAATGCAATTTGCGGTAGCAGCTGATGCAGTTAAAGAAAAACCAAATAGCTGAATCTTATCGCAACGAATGCATCTCGAATCGGCGAATTGTCGATGAACAATGACAAATAAAGAATGGATTCTCAATTCAATAACAATTGACAAAACGCCCACCAAGAAAAAAAAAGACAATAACAGAAAAAAAAGCCCAGTCAAGAAACGGACCTAGGTCCAGCAAAATATAGAGTTCAACCATAATAGAGAGATATACTACGAGGCCGAAAACAAATAAGATGTCACGCATATAAAACGCGACACTGTGACACTGTGCACTGTGACACCAAACAATGGCAATGAGTTTGGAATTGAACGACATTGTTTTTCGAAACTATTTAGGGACCACCAATAAACTAGAGTTAGGGAGTGAGTTGATATCTCTAGCGAAAGAGCGAGAGAGAGAGTGAGTACGACGTGTGTTGTATAGTTGTTGGTCCATTGTTTTTGCTTGGAACTCAGAGAGACAACAGCGGGAGATTGTGTATATTTTGGTTTTGGCAATGCGGTCAAAACATTGTCTATTAGAACAATGCTGGTACACGGGGACGACGAGGACCTCACAACATGAGGAACTATGAAAAATACCTTGAAATGAGCAAAAATAGCAATTTGGGTTCTTAACTGTTATTAGCATGCTGCGAGAGAGGTTTGAGCCCACAAAACACACAATAATAATACAAACATAAAAGGTAACTCAGGGGAACTATAGTACGAGGCCTCAAACTGGTCTGGTCACAAAGCTAAGCAGTATCTAATTGTCATTGTATATATGGTAACAAATCTATTAGAATTGCTGGAGTTGTATTGGTCATTTGGTCATTTTGGTCATTTTGCTCATTTTGCTCATTTGCCTGGCTGAGTTTGAAGGCCCTGTGGTTTTTAGCCTTGTTTCTGGTCAAAATATTTATACACAATTAGCGCAAATGTTTGGCACGAGAGTACACAGGAGACAGGACATGGGACATCTTCCTGTGCCAGCTGCGACTTATTACCTTGACTCTACATACTCGTAGATACATTTGCAAAACCACACCTGGTATCTTTCGCTCTATTGGGACCAGCATCTTTCGAGCACACGCGCCAGACACAAGCCATCCAGCTTTATGCTGGTATCAATCTATCAATAACTGCAATTCTTAGTAAACTTCTAGACACACTTCCTGCCAACCAAAAAAAAGAAAAACTCATCTTGGTACGTGGAATAGAAATTGAACACACTCTTCAACTCTTCCGTTTTCATGCGAAATATATTTAGACAGTTTTTGTTTGTTTTGATTTTTGCTGTGGTCAGCTACTGTTCCGCCCTCAATCTAAATATTATGCTCAAGACAAAAACAAAAACAGACAAGAACCCTTTTTCAGAAGAAACTCGGAAATCTCTGTTTACCAGTGGGCTGTTACCACTTAAGTGGTTTAGCTGCTTCCTTCTTTTGTACATATACTTATACGAGTAATGATAACAACAACAATTCACAGCTAAAAATTCCAAATATTTCTCCCTCAGTTCCCTAGCCATTCCCTGTCCAACTGTCGCCAATAAAAATTTACGCCTAATTTTCCCCCTTTATTTTGCTTCCGCGCATGCGCAGACAGGAGACAGGAGACTGCAGCAGAATCAGAAGCTGTTTCCTCCTGTTTCCTGAATACTCCCCTTCCCCATTCTGCATAACTAGCTGTGCAACGTTCCACAAAAGTTGCCTCGTTAGCTTTGGCATTGGCCGATTTCATTTTTGATTTGTGTCGGCATATTTTGCATACACTTCTGGAATGGGTGCAGCAAGTGGCTAATGCGAGGGCAGTTTTAAGCGTTTACTTATGGTTGTTGACATTTGATTTGAGGAGTTTTCTTTCAATTAAATTTGATGTGTTTTATGTTTAAATACATTAATTGTTAGATTATAAAAGGCATTAATAATCACTTACTTTTGCTGAGTTTCTTTATATTAAATTTACTATTTTTAAATTGTTTTTAGTTTTCTTTATTTCAATACCAAATATTAGAAATAATATTTCAATTAAAATGTACTCTATTTAAATATGTTGAGCGACTCCACATCAAATACAATTTAAAATTTAACACTTTTAACAGATAAAAGCCTTAATTTGCTGATTACTTTAACTAGACTTTACTTTATTCTTCTTCCACTTTGCTTCAATTATTTTTAATTGTACTTTTTAAATCTTTAAAACTTCTACTTAAACTCTAACTTCTCCAATTTCATCACTATTTCTAACTGCAAAAGAACTTTGCCAAAATTGCTTCTAGACAGCATATTACAAGTTGTTCTACTCTCTAGTTACTTTTGCAGAAACCCTCGCTGGCAGCTCGTCTGTGAACGCTCCCCACGCTTCAACACAGTCCAATCAGCGCCGCAAAGGTGGCACAAGAAAATTATTTAACAATCAATTTCTTGCAGCGGCATTTTGCCATCTAATTATAATCGAAAAGGTCCACAAGAAGGCCGCCAATAACAACAATCAAAAGAAATGCGCCGACAAACTAACTAAAAAGTAAAATACAAAAAATAAAAACTAAAGTAAAGAAGAAAAATTCAAAATGAAAATGAAAATGAGAACGCGGACAATTTCCCAAATAAATGAAAGAAATTCCAAGCGTTGGTCTAATTAAAATTGAAATGAAGTGTCTGCGCATGCGAGACTCTAAAGTAGGTCCTTTCTTTCTATCACAGATCCCAATTTCGAGCCCTGGCCTGATGGCAATAAATTTTCGTATCGTGGGCAACACACAGAGAGTATCTTTAAGGGTGGTCTCCGATGTGATTCCGAGTCTGGTTCTGTTTCTGATTCTGATTCTGATTCAGAATCCGATTCAATTCTCGTCCTTTTCGCTTGGCACGTTCGTTCTCTATAGTTGTTGAGAAATATTACAATAAAAAACGCATTTTTTTCTCTCTGTTTCTTGGTGATGATCTTCTTATATTTTTTTTTTAAGGTCTTCTTGATGCACTCATTTCATGCCAAAAATAAAATGCATCACATCCCGCACACTAATCCCGCGTTGGCGCAGCCCACACACGTCTCTTACATCTCAAACTCGAAAAGGATTAGCATGTTGAGTTTTTCAAAAATAAAATAGTTCTTCGTGTATTTTAGTTCTCTTTCGTATTATTATTCTTATTATTATTGCCATGTCGAATCGCCACACAATAGCGACACAATGGCCAAGTGTGAGGGCCAGAGTTTAGGCCAAAAAAAGGTTAAGGGTGATGGTCGGACAATGGAATCAATTGCAATGCGCCACATTTGCCATTCAAATGCAATTGCGCGTATTAATCGATTCGAGTTTTGAATCTTGAAAGAAAACTAATTTCATGCCTGCTTATAAAGAAGGTCGATCTCACTCCCTCCCTCTCCCTCTCTTTATCCACCTCTCTTTACCTCTCACTTTACATTGTTATTATTATTTTTATTATTATTACAGCTGCGATTAATTAAGCAAACAATTCGGACAGACATATCGATGAGGCCTACTATTAAATACGGTAGCACGTTAAAGCAAATAACCCCAAGGCAGAAATCGACTGAATACAATAATATTCATATATTGTTTTTCTTTTTTTTTAGTTCGCATTCGTGCTTTTGGCCTAATTAATTGCCAATCATAAAGGCGAGTGCAATGCGCTCGTAAAACGAATCAGTTTTAAATGCCCAACTGCAAGTCCAATTATTCAAGTTTGCGCCTTAAGTGAAGATCGAAATGGTAACTGGGTATATAACATCAATGTTGAATGGGGGCAGAGAATAAAGACAGGAGGGAAACTGAGAACTGAGAAATGTGAGCTGAGAGCTGAGAACTGGCAATGATACTGGGCAGTGAACTGCATTTTTATGGGAAATGTGTGTGTTTGGCAATTAATTAAATTAAGTTTTCAGCGAAATGCCAAAGGCGTGAAGCAACAAGCACCCCGAATGCAAATAATCACAAGCCGAAGTAGAGATACTCTTACCACAACTTTAATTTACATAAATTTACCAACACAACATTTGGAATCTTTACAGAAATAATCTACTTAAGTCCAAAGTCCAACCGTAACACTTCATAATACAAAGCATTAGTTCTAAATATAAAAAGAAATACTTTAAATTAAAATCAAAAAGTAAAACAAAGCTGAAAAGTTAGTGTCCTTATAAGGATATCAAAGTTTATGTAGAGTTTTACCAGTTTAAATAATGTAGGAAGATTTGAAGTCGAAACAAGATTAAAAGATACAATAGCAATTTTTTATGAAGAACTTTGTAAACTTTAGAATGCAAAAACAAATTTCAAACAGTTGAGTAAACAAAAGTATTTGTTGTGTTTAATGAAACCAAAGATTCATATGGTTCAGGGCTTCTTAATCCAGATCCACGAGTTGATATATATGAAATATGGTTCTAAAGATCACATTTTTGAAAGTTTGCAGTCTTAATATTATGTTTTATAGTTGCTTTCATGATCATTCAGATATTTGTTTTCTTCATGCAGTTCAAACAAATCAATGCAATCTCAAACAGAAAAAAGAAGTGCAGTAAATGAATCATATTCATCTTCAAATAAACACTCAAGGAATTCTGCAATCGAAGGACTGGATATGTTGAATACATGGTGGAAGTATAGTTCACACTTTTCCAATAGCAATAAATGCATTTGACCAAATATGATGACATATATATCCAGTTCAAGATCTTTTGCACCATGTTATTGTCCCTCGGCGAAAACTGGGTCGTCGAATAGTAAGCCCATATTGCGGGTATAGTATAGATATTAGCCTTAACAAATGCTGTCCAAAGATTCGGAATGCTTATACCCAACTTGCCTCGGGACTTATCGAAAGGTTCTGAATAGGGAAACGGTTGAAGCTGCAGCTGAATTCCCCAACAGGCGCTCAATAAAATTAAATAAATTTTGAGTAGCCTCATTTTTGATAAGAATTTCTCAAGACAACCAAAAAAATATATGATAAAATTCCGATATTTTGTCGTTGACTGAATTGTTCTCTAAACTGAAAGAATCTCAAGGTTTGCTGGGTATCAAAAAAAAAACTGGGCTTCTTAATGAAACAAAATTTGATATTACATATTTAAAGCTAAGAACAAATGAAGTATCTTAATATATTTATAGCCAATAGCGACTGATCTTATTTTTGAGGTAATATTCGTTTATAAACTAAGTCTTGGTATAGCGATTCTTCAATAACTCTATCTGTGATTAAAATAAGCTGTAATTTGATATATTAGCCAAGTTTAACTTTAAATATAGATCAATATTTTGAATCGGTTTCAGGAATGGTTCAGTTCTGTAGCCTACAACGTCATTATGTGATAAGGAAATAATTTCTATATATCTGTTTAGCCCGTTTTAGAGAATGACTTAATTTTAGAAATATTCTTTATCTATAAGATTAATGCAACTAAGATATACATAGATGGCTTATCAAATATAAAATGTAACTAAAATCACCACTTACCATTTCCCTCAATCAAGTCTCAACAGTTAGGCACTTATTCCAAAATTGTAAGAGTGTCAAACTGGGAGCAAACAGGAAGTCTTTGGATTGTGGCTCGTCAACATTAACAACAAACAGCGATAACATTTTAATTGCGCTGATCTGTTGATCGGTTCTGACCACAGTCCGATCTCAGTTGATCTTCCCGATCTGTTGATCTGCTCGCCAGTTTGTTAATGTCTTTTGGCAGGCAGCAGCTAAAAAAGAACGAAAAAAAAACAAAAACAAATGAGAAAAGAGAAAAATGCTATCAATTGGCAATCGTGTTAAGAGGCTCTAATAAAGTTGCTCACAGTCTCGAATCGCAAGTCGCAAGTCTCAACGTCATCGATCTGTTACCCCAATGTTATTTATCTTTTAATATATCTTACATCAACTTATGGCCTGATGATGGAATCATCTTGCCACTTGGCTAATCTTTAAGTTCTACCTCCTCCTCCTCCTCCTGTTGACTGCCCATCGATAAGTGCGGCAACATAAGAAATCGATTTAAGATTCAACTACCTATATCAACGGCCCCCATCTGCCAGTTACATGGAAGCTTATCAGCTGGCAATGCCTGCTTTACATTTGAGCTTGTGCTTAACTCAACCAGATAGCAGATGATGCCGCAGATAGTGCTCCTTATAGAACCAAAAATGTGCACAATAACATATGTGGGTACAGAAATAGTCTAGATATAAGAATTAATTAAATTATTAACTAAATGTTACAATTAATTTAATTTAATTAATTTGAATATAAGTGAACATGTCTTTCTTCAGTAGAGTTCCTAAGCAATATTATATCTAGATTAGGTCAAAATAAATAGTGCTTAGCAGAGTGTACTAATAAATTTCAAATTCTCTTTAAGTTGGAAGTTTATTATAGCTATCAGAATTGGAAAAAAGTTTAAAATGAACACAACACTCTTAAAAGTGTAGCTAGAATATATTTAAAATCGGAGAATGCAAGTTTAAAAGATTAGAAGAGAGATCAAAGGGTCTGTACTTTCCATATATAAATCTATCACTCTATCTTTCTATCATTCTTTCTATCTATCATATAAATAAAGTGTTTAGATTTCCATAACTTTAAGAAAACTGAACCCATTTAAAACCGAGATGTCTTGTTCATCATAATTTGCCCTCTTAATTCAAAGCAAATTCAAATATCTTTTAATTTGATCCATTTGATATTTGCTTTGCTTTGTTTTATATTTTACTCAACTTTTAATGTCATAAATGCAATCAAACAACATTTCAAATCTGACTCAGAGATTAATTTCTGTAAAATATATAATACATAATAATATAATACATTTACATACAGAAATATAATTTTCACTAATATTTTAAAAACATTTCTACTTGTTTTGAGCATGGAAACTTGGTGGATTATCTGACTGGAAGCAATGTGGCATTTCATATGTGTAGTAGCTGCTAGAAATTTACGGCTACCTGCTAAAAACCAATGCAATTCCCAGGAGCATAGCACGTGCAAAACTCCCCCGAGAGATCGATCAGCGATCTTTAAGATTTTGCATAAACATTAGGGCACATTAAAGAGGGAGAGAGAGAGAGAGAGAGAGAGAGAGAGAGAGAGAGAGAGAGAGAGATGAGACTCGGGACACTTCATTAAATAGTATTTTGGATACCTAAAGTAAACAAAGAACTGACCAGAGACAATACGCATAGTTATAGCCTAGCTATTACCTACCCTATGGACTGGACAAACATGATGGATGATGGAACTGCGAGATGACTCAATCATTGTGCAATACTATGCGAAACTGAAACGAACGTGTGATGCTGCTTTTCTGATTACCTTTACATTTGCATTTTGGATAAAGACATGTTCATATGTATATACATATTTACCTAGATCAAAGATCAAAAGTAACAGAAACACACGCATGTGTATAGATTAAAGATCAGTTAACGATCATAGGACACGTGTGTGCTAATTACCAGGAAGAACATCAAGAATTTTGCAGCTAAAGTCTCTCCAAAAAGGAAAGGAAACAAAAGACTCTAAAGAATAGCTTGTAACGGTAATACAGTCACAATTTGAATACACCTTAAGATATTCATATGAGTATAATATGCAAAAAACGCAATCAAAAATCAATTCATAATCATTTGCAAGGTGCAGACATCAAAAGACAAGGAGACAGAACAGAGACAGGGACAAAGACAGGGACAGAGACAGAGACTGCAATTGAGAATGGGGGCCCCCACCAATGGCAATTCAATCAAATTTGTTATAAAACTGTGAAAGTCTGCGACAGCGATCGGAAACAGGACTCAAAGTCAAAGCCAAAGCAGAAGGAGGAGATTGGACAAAAGCTAGAGGAGATTTGCATGTCCAGAGGCAACATTATGCAAAATATACAACAACAACTACAACAACAACAACAACAAGAAAAGAAGAGGATCGGTTTTGCATACAAACTTTTGTGGCGATCGCAAACGATGCAACAACTGAATCCATGCATCAATATCAATATCAATGTCTGGCGATCAGTCGGCCAACTTGATCGTCTCTCTGTCCGTCCGTCTCTCTGTCCGCCTGTCTGTCTGGCCAACTCACGCACTGATCGACAGCAAGACACAATTCAATCATTTCAGTTTCGGTATATGTACGTAGGACGCTGCCAGATCTTTAGCGCTAGATTAAACGATCAGCGGAGACAGGCTCCAACTACAACCACAAGTCTTCCACTTGTTGTACTTGTCTTTTTCAGTATTATATTCTTTTTTTTCTCTTTATTTTTTTTTGTACTCTCTTTGGTCTGTTGTCTGGTTGTTACTTTGCTACTGTAGCAATGTGTGTAGGTCGAGATCTGAGATCGTTGATCGTTGGGACCAGCAAATTATTTCACTTGCGCCATTGGCCAGGGCTCTTTTCACTCTCTGGTGGTCTCAATGTACAACTTGATTTCTGTTTCCTTTGCTGCAATGGCAGTTTGATTTGTATAAATTTAATTATGCATCAATATCAACGATTGTCGATCGTTTCAATCCTCAATCGAAATCCTCAATCGATCCAAAATCCAAAAAACCCTGCGTAGGTAGCAGAGAGTGAGAGCGAAAGAGATCTAAAGGTTTGAAATTATGATGATTCCATGAACCTGTGTGTGTGTGTGTGTGTGTGTTTCACAATCCAATCACAATTTCTCGATCTGGTCCTGTTCTCATGACAATTCGTGAAACCTTTGATTTGATTATCAACATTCACAGAGAGAGACAGATAGAGAAAGAGATGCTGATGGCAAACCGCCAAATGATGATCGATGCCAAAGTCGTTTCTTCTGATTTTACTTATGTATTTTTTTGATTTTGATTTTGATTTTTTTGTGGTTTTGCTGCATTTACATTTTGTTGTACTCTCATTCTTTGTGCTATGTATAAAGCGATCAATCAAAAATGCAAACAGCTCACAGAATGAAAATGAGCTGATCGAGCGAGAGAGAAAGGGACAGGGACACGGGTATAAAAGGGAAATTTAACAACAATTCAAAGAAGTTCACTTTTTGGTACCCCGTTTGAATCTGACGGCAGACAAAATAGTTTATGATCGTTGTGTGATAAACTGCATGCAGGATATATGGATATAATATAGTACAAGATCGTATGAATGTATGCATTCATGATGATCATATCGCATCCTGTAGCTGTAGCTCAACGTGAATACGAAAACTGTCACTTAGATGATGAAGAGTTTGTTAGAATTTGAATTGTCCGGGGCGCATCGTAAATTTTCGCTTTTTTGTCAGGATCAAAGCCCGTGAACGAATCGCTAGCGAGTGATGATCGTGACTTTTAGATTAAAGCATGCAGATTAAATTTATAGAAGTAATGTCAGGATCTTTCAGTCATTATACAAATAGATCGCTTACTGACATATATACAGTATATCAATATATGGTGATCTTGGCTTGGATAATAATCGATCTTTAATAAAATGTATCTAGAAAAAAAGATTAAGGGGTAAACTAAATATCCTTATCCTTATCTAATGAATCATTAGCTAGTGATGATCGTGACTTTTAAATTAAAGCATGCAGATTAAATTTATAGAAGTAATTTCAGAATCTTTAGTTCTTATATAAATAGAATAGATCAATATATAGTGATCTTGGCTTGGATATTAATCGATCTCTTAATAAGACGTATCTGGAAAAAATGGGTTAATTAAATACACATATCTCCTTTGTTGTAAATATTCACTGAATAAAAGTTAATGAAACTTTAATCTTTGCATAAAATGAAGATCAGCATTTATATTGGCTCAAAAGCAATGAATGTCCATAAATTATCAAAAAAGTAGCTACAATAAATTGAATAAATTGAAGATCACTTATAATCATGACATTAAAATAGATATAACTGAATGGAAAACGATCTTCTGCTATTGTAGTTTGTTATTTTCACAGATAATTGCATAAGAGTCTTTCTTCACCCTTTAGCCTTTACTGTGACACAGTTTGCGGTTGTGTCCGTCAATGTGTCCGTCATTTCCGTGGACTGAATGTAAATCACTTGGTTAGGCAAATAGAGACGTAGCTATTGATAGACTGATAAATAGTTAGATCAGTTATCTCCAACTGAGATATGATAAATGTAAATGCCAGTAGATATAGATAATCACACCTACACATGGCACTGAGCACAACAAATTCACTTGAACATGCCAACAACAAGTCAACCAGAGACAGAGAGAGAGAGAGAGAGAGAGAGAGAGAGATAGAGATAGAGATAGAGAGAAAGACTACGTTTATTTAAGGAAGATTTTGGCGCGAGTTCTTGTTTTCTCTTGTGTTTTTTTTTCTTTTATGACTCTCAAACTCTGATATCGCAGTGAGTGAACGAGGGGAATTATTTACACAGAAATTTGTCGATCGGTTGTGGTTTCATTTTCTTATGTAAATATTAAATATGGAATTGTGAATCGGTTAGGTGAATGCGACTCCTTCAACTGCGTGGGTGTTGTGTGTGAACTTGCATAACTGTGTCGCGTGCTGTGACAACAAACCAATCAAGCGATTAACAAATCAACCAGGTAACCCAACAACAACAACAACTACTACAACAACAAAACAACCAGGTAACCAGGTAAACATTTGCCGAGTGTGTCAAACGCGCGTCGTCGCTTCGTTCAATAAGAAACGGCAACAAAAATAATTTAAATCAATAATTTCGAATGGAAACTCATATATTTTTAAGATAAGCTCAATTCCTTTTGCACTTCTTACTCCTACTCCAACTGATCCTCCTTCTCTGGCTCATCACTAAGTGCTCTGTTTGCCCGCCTACAACAACTTTGACCGGGCGGCCGGCCTCGGCACGTCATTATCATTAGGACATTGCAGTCATATATCACACTCTGAGCTCTGTTCCGTCAAGCATCTCTCTCCAGACCATGATATATGGTTCGCCCGCGCCTAAATTATGGTACGAAAAACCCTCAGAATTGTGCAAATAGCCGCCAGCAGCTTCAGGCTATAGACAAGACAATTGCAATTTTTGCTGTGGAGCATCAGGATGATCCTCTTCCACCTCTTCCGAGAAGGTGTTTAGATGCAAACGCTTCCAGTGTTCTTCAACATCAGACAGACAGGCGAGTATCTTTTTCTTTCTCTTTTCTTTCAGTTTTTGATCAATTGAGCGATCGCTGCCATCCGGCTTGAGATACGAGTATCGCAATAATAGTCCACCTTCATCTAATGCAGGTTAACCCCAAAATGCAGCTTGCCTTCTGCGAGTTTATTCATAATTGAAATGATAATCGGCAACTGAAGATGCCAATTTTTCCATTGTTGCACAGTGGGGCGAATCGAGAATCCATCCTCAGTTTGAGTATCACTTTCTAATGATCTTAATTCATAGATCAATCGATCAGTGAAGCCTAAATGAACATTCTATTACGATATTTTCTTCTGTTTGTTAATTTTTGCAATCTCTCTGTTCTAAATTCAATCGATCAGATCCCATTGCTCTAAAAATCATATGAAGATCACTTTGATTCAGTTTTTTCATTTCTCTTTTGCGATCTCCACTCTAAGCTCGATTAATCAATGAAACTTTGTTGCCGATTCTATGGGGAATGCGATCGATCAGCGCAACTTTGTTAATAAAACTGATTGTGGACAGGTTACGATCATCGCTTTCATTCCATATTACTTGTATAATTAATTCAACAAAGTCAACTACTAATGAAGCTGCTAATTGATCGCATAATAACTAATGATCCTTTGAAACTTTAGCTTTTAAGTAACATCACTTAATTCCAGAACATTAAACATTTGTAGTGCACATTTTTTTTAGAATTCAATATGAATTATAAGCAAATATTAGAGTTTTAGTTTTGTTTCAGCTTTATTTAAGATAGTTTATTCTTGCTTTCAAAGCTTTGTTTGATTCAATTCATGCTTTCACTGACAGTATTTCAAAAGCACATTAGACTTGAATTTATGTAAATTGCATGTACTTATCGCAATTGAAATTTATAATTATATTTGGATCAAGCAGCTTATTTAAGCTTTAAGCGTTTTGCTAGCTTAATTTCATATGCTTAAAGCAATTAATCTCACTTAAAGCTGCTTTGAAAGCTTTGATAGGGTTAGTAATGTTGGTCTTTAGATTCTCACAGCATTCAATATTAATGCATTATTTGCTATACAGTCAACGCTGTATACTTTTCACGCCCACTGTGCCGCCCTCTTAGCCACACAGATGCAATGAACAACTACACTGAGAGGACAGACAGACGGACGGACAGACAGACAGAGAGATAGTCTGACTGACAGACACAGCGTGTCGTCGCCTGAAGCTAGTACACAACCAAGAGCTAAAGTCATTCATCTGACATGCTGTCCTGGCAACAGAGATCAGTCTATCAGGCATGGAGCATGCTGCATGTGGCATGGGGCATGCTGCGTAGCATCGGCGACATCAACCGCTAAAAACTAAAGCCAAACAGCAGTCAAAACTCTGTCAGACAGTTTGTAAACAGTTTTCAAAGTCGAGCACAATCAGTGGCTACATCGCGATAAAGACGCGTTTGCTTTAAGCCAAAAGACGCCTCGACTTAGAAGTCAAAGTGTGAGAGAGAAAGAGTGAGACAGACATAGAAAGAGAGAGAGAGAGAGAGATAGATAGTAAGATGAAGAGATCTTTCACAGTGGTTGATCCTCCTGCTGCTGTTGTTGTCTCGACTTGGCTCCCATTTCAAAAACTGTGTACGACATTTGCGCCATTATAACTTTATCGCTTTTCGGACAGATTGTTGTTTTGGGACCCCAGAACCAGGACAGGCTTACATACATACATATATGTATGTACAAGGTACATCTACTTGCCATCTTTCAAAGTGATGGCCAGGCCTGAGATGATCATCATGATCATGATGAGGGCTTAATAGCATTAGTTGTGTTCTTCTACGCAGCAGTAGTTCCTTCACTCGCCTGGCCAGTAAATAAACGTTTTTCTATACAACTTTTCCCTCTCTCCGCCAAATGCTCTATATCTCTTGTTATACTCGGTACTCAAAAGGTTATGGGAGTATTATAGATTTGTAATATTGTTAGATACAGACAGAAATAATCATTTCTGACCCCGTAGAGTATGCAATTCATTTGTTATTGGTTGATCAAGCTTTTAATTATAGGAAATATAAATATATACAGAATTTTAGACTTTAAGAGCTAAAACTAACAGATTTGGTAATACTCTTTAGTTTCTTTTACTATTATACAAACTCAACCAATTAATTATTTAGCTAGTCACGATACAAGCACAAGTTCCTTAATCAATTCTCCTTTCTAGACTCAGTACTTAAAAGGTTCAAAAAGTTAAATTAAAAGTTCTTGACCAACTTTGTTTTTAACTTTCTTTTCATATTTATGCTCTTTAACTTTATGTTTATGCCATATTTATGTTGTTTGTAGGTATTTTACTGTCTGGCTCGCTCAACTGCAGCATTCTAAATGGTTCTCTCTGTCTCTCTCTCTCTCTCGCACTCACTCTCTGTGTCTGTCTATCTGTTTCTTATGAGCTACTTGTAATTGTCTGTTTTGTGGCTGCTGTGCAGATTATTAACTTTGGCCCAGGCAGAAAGAACTGTGGCAAGCGGCAGCTCTTTAAAAACCCATTTAAGCTTACAAGCTTGTTAAGCTTGCCCCAAATCCGTGGCACCACTCGGCGTTACCCATTGCGGGGAGTCAATGGCAGTGCCCAGTACCCAGTGCCCAGTACCCACTGGCCAGTGTCCATAGCCAGTGCCACGCCGTTTAATGCAATTTCACGTTCATTTTCAGTTGTTTCTTTTTTTGTAAGCTTTTTTTCTGTGCTCTTTTATCGCTGGCTAAGTAGCCACTAAACGGCAGCTCTTTAATCTCAACGACTTAGCTCCCAGTTCGCAGTTCGCAGTTTGCAGATCGCAGTCACGAGTCTGCGACTCTTAAGAAAGCTTCATTTTTGTAGTCGAGGCCCACTTTCTTTAGGGGGCATGTCCAAGTTGCGTTGCGCCCACCTTGTTAAGCGTTAAGGACAAACTGGTAACTGGTATCCAAGCTGGTGATTGCTGCTTCTTGTTACAGTCCATTGCAACGGTGCGTGCCGCCAATCGAGGCACACACTTCCCCACAGAGATGCCAGATTCAAGATTTTTCCGATTCATATTCAAGCTTTATTTTGTAGACCCTGCACTTTAGAAGTACAAAGAGTCAATTAAGTTTGTCGTAAAAGAAATATGCGTGACAGCCAAAAGACAAATAGAAATCAGCTTAAAAATTAAATTAAGAATATTGGATGGTAGCTGCACTTTTTAAACATGTACTCAGAATATTTTTGTTAAATTAAGACCATAATTAAGAGCATGATAATTTAATTACATAATAACGAAATTCTAATAAAAGCGCCAATGTTCATAGTATCTGCCAGAAGTCCGAGATACCCTTCTTTTGACAGCGCCAAAGTCTAGAGGCTAAAAGAGCTATAGATACCACAATTGTTATGTAGGTTCTACTTTACTCTATAATGCATATAATCTATATAATAAACACAAAAGTTATTCAACAATTTTACACAGCGTCTGTATTTAAGTATTTCATCAGTATCAGTACAGAGTCTCTTAAAGTCGAGTACTGCCTACTGTAAACATGCCTACTAGTTACGTTTTTACGCTAAATTAAACCGTAGCCTCAGAAGCTGGCAATCATCTGAAGTCTGGATCGGTATTCGCGTATCGTTCGCGTCTGGTTAGTAATTGCGGATTAAATGCATCAACGAATCGCTTGGAAATAAAATCTGATTAAGAATATTTCAATTAGCAGCGTTGCCTTTTGCCTTTTGCCTCAAGCTATGGATCAGGATCTGAACCTGAAGCTGAACCTCAAACTGAACGTCAACCTACTCCTCCTTCTGCTGCTCCTGCTCCTGCTCAACCCAAATAAAAGTAAAAAGAAAGTTTCACTTCATTGAAAATTGCGCATATTATTTTTTGATTGATTCCCAATGCATTTTTTGCATGCTAATTAAGTCACTCGGTCTCTGTAGATGCAGCTGATCAGATTTGGCCTTCTTTTGGCCTTTTTTGGCCTTCTCAGCTCTACCTTAATGAGTTATACTTGATAAAGCGCTAATTTATGCCACATTTTTAAGTGCTTTTTATTCTTATGGCTTCAAGTGATTCTCATCATGCGTCTAAAGATTTAATATCTACTTTTGATTGATCAGTTATGATAAGAAGTTACGAAATTTTATGGTTAGCTGATGAGCTGATTAGATTTCAAAAAGATAAAGTTATGATCTTTAATGCACTGTATATACTAAAGGAGTATAAAAGTGTGAATGTTAGTTACTGATTTTTTGGACTAAAATGCATTTATTTTGAGTTTATTGCATTTCAGAGACTTTAAGACAGGAAGATACTTAGCTAGAGTGTTTAAATAAATTCTTTATTCATTTTTTATCAAGCACACCTTTATTTTAAATATGAACACGATATTTATTTATAATCTCCAACTTTCCCTGACTGGCATTTCTCTATACATATAAAAACACACATCCCTTAATCCCTGAGGCAGCTGACTGCTCGCTACTGTTGCCTACAAGTCGATCGTTGCTACTGATGTAGATCATCATTATCATCATCATCGTGGTGATCATTATCATTTGTGGAGTACTATAAAAGAGGGGCAGCAAATGAAGACGAAATTATGCCATAAATGCCAAGGTAAAATAAAAGTGGCAGACAAATTTCAACGCGCTTTCGATGCTCAACTCATAATATAATCGTCATCGTAATCGTCATCGTCATCGTAATTGTGATTGTGATCGACGAGTGATCTCTTCTCTCAACTATATCATAATCCAACTGATGGCACAATCAAGCCATCAAAAAAATGAAAAAAAAAATGCACTAAGCTACAGTGGAGCAAGCTCGACAGTAGGAGACCCAGTACTTTTTGAGTGCAAAGCGTTCACTAGATTGCTTTTCAATGTTGCGTACCATTCAATAGATGGCGCCACTTTATAAACATAGAGGTCGCTGGCGTCTCTTCTTCTTCCTTTTGCCCATAACATTGTTAGTTGAATTACTTTCGCGTTTATCATCCGATTTGAATGAAATTTGGTGGACTGGTTTGGACTATAGTGTTTATTATATGTACCAAAAATAAAGGCGCTAGCACTAAAGGGGCTCTTGTAATTCGGCTTCGAAGTTTTGTATTTCAATTTCCGGGGGCGGAGGTGGGCGTGGCAAAAATCTAAAACAAACTTGATCAATGCAAGATATAGATAAACCTACATGCCAAATTTGGTGTCTCTAGCTCTTATAGTCTCTGAGATCTAGGAACTCAAAAAAGGGACAGACAGACAGACGGACAGACGGACAGACGGACAGACAGACAGACGGACATGGCTATATCGACTCGGCTGTTGATGCTGATCAATAATATATATAGTTTATGGGGTCTGCCACGCCTCCTTCTGCCTGTTACGCACATTTTTTTGCACAAACTTAATAGACCCATTTGTACTTTTTTAAAGTACTGGGTCTAAAAATAAGCTTCCAACTGCAAAAGTAAAGGCGCATGAAAAACACTTTCATTAAACCAAATTTTTATTGTGGCACCAGGAAACTGGACTGAAATTCCCGCCAATGGGAATTAGTGGAATTAGTGGGGGATTCCCCTTCATCAAAAGCGAGTTCAGATCGCGTTATATTCATTTATGGCGGTCAACTATAAAAGTTTGACCCAATTTCATTGTTCATTTCAACATTTTGTTGCTGCCGCTGAAAATTGCTACAAATTACACATTTTGCCTGGGCGCAAAAGTGTGCCGCATGCGTGCCTCACATTCGTCAGGAAAGGGGGAGGTGAAGAAGAAGCAGCAGAATGGGGGAAGGGGGGAAGGGTTTAGCCAAAAACTTTTACCCATTGCAATTAAGTCACAACGCGATGTAGCAGATTAAAGTAAATAATATCAATAATAACAGCAACAACAACAATAACTCATAAACTGTAATCACTTACACGGACGACCCCAAAAAAGCGTACAGTGTTAAAAAAACTTGTTATCGGTTATCGAAACGGTGCAACGGTACAACTCAGATACCCTGTAGACAAACTCAAAGATAACTAACATTCATACTCAAGCTCAAGTTATTCTTCTTTCATTCACCAATAGATAGATATACTCCACAGTTTATCGATCACAACTTTTGTGCTGCTTTTGCGACAGTTCTGAAACTTTTAAAATATTTACATAACAGTTTTTATGACATGTGCCAGGAATAAGGACTATATCTTGACAAATGTAAAAGTTACTGAAATTATTGTGCATGGCTTGATAGTTTCCGAGTACCTCTACTTCTTCTCTTACACTCCCTAACAGTTTGGCCAAGACTCTGTTACACTTTTATCTACTATGTTATAGCATACCCAATCTGTATGCTTAACAGGGTATTAAAAGCTCCCTGAATCGAATCGCAACGCATCCAATTGGCTTCGCTTCTTATCGCAGTTATCCTTTTGATTTATCTCTCAACTCACACGCCGCACTCTCGCGGCTCCATACTAATTGCGTTTATAATATACAATTTTACAATTAAGTATTACAACAAGTCCAAGGCAGTTTGGCATCTCGACAGCGTAGCTTAACAAAATTTATCGATTGGATTTTCTTATCAGATGTGACGTGCTTCTTATTAGTCTTTTGTTCTTGTCTCTGTCTCTGTCTCTGTGTCTGTCTCTGTCTTTGCTTTCTTTCTTCGTAGGCCAAATGGAAAACTGTGTGTGTGTTGACCCGACTTATCTGCGCACTGAGAACTGCTAAAGAACACCAACTACAACAACTCGATAGCTTTATCAGTGAGTTAGCATCTGGCAACGCCGTCAAACAAGAGGTTCTCTCTCATTCTCTTTGTCTCTCCCTTGCTCTCTCTCTCTCTCTCTCTGTGCACTTCAACTGGCATATGCCAAGAGTTTTGCCAAATAGTTGCAAGCTTATTTACATTTAATTTGCATATTTTGAAATACAAGAGGGACTCTCAGCTTTAGCCTTAGAGTTTGCCTTTAGGGTTGTCGGATATTTAGCTGCCAATAAGCAAATATATCGAAGACATTGCACCGTTGTTAGCCAGTTTTAAAATGTTAGTAAGTTGGTAGAACCAAGACTAGCTACGATAGAAATTTTAAAGTTGAAGCCTTTAGTTTGGACACAAATTATGTGTACTAAAGCCCGGATCTGCTCTAAACCAGAACTTAAACTTGCATAACTTCGTCAAAGCAAGACCGATTTTTATGAGAAATGATCATGGTTTGATCTATTCATTGATTCTTCTTTAAGAATAGATCTTACTTGAAAAAGAAATTCTCAAAACTTTTGGTATTGATAAAGAAGGAAACTCACGATTTTTTTATTAATAACAACAGACTTCAAACTTGCATAACTGAGTCAAAACCAGAACGACTTATGCAAAATTTTCCTTTTGATTGTGACTTGATCTATAAATTGATTCTACATTTAAAAATAGTTTACTTAAAAAAAGATTGTTTCAAAATTTATGGAAATTTGGATAAGAGTCTTTGTATAAATAACAACAGACTTCAAGCTTGATTCTACATTTAAAAATTGTTCATTTTCCTTTCATCTCTGAATTTTCTGTGTATATATATATTGAAACTTTTGAAAAAAAAAATGTATGACTCCTTTACTTTTCTGCTTAAACATAGAGCACTAATCATGAATAAATATTGTATTCAATGGTTAGTAATATAAGAATACAAACATTTTTCGTTGAGTGTACACGCAAACTATGGACAAAATGCACAATTTGCAGATGATTCAAGCGACAAAGTCGTTATCAAAGATGCTTGTGTGTTTGATTGCTGCTGATTTGTGCAACATTTGTTGCATTTTGGCAAAACATAGTTGTTAGTCTTATCGACAATGTTGTTGTTGTTGTTGTTGATAACCATTAGTTAAGTTAAGTTGTTAACTGATTTCATTTAGAGATTTGTCAAGCTGAGCCACAGATTGGACCAATGACTGAGACGGCTTTAAGTTGTTTATTTTTTATTTTGCAAATATTTTAATGTGATTTATTGACAAACAGGCAACAGGCAACAACAAGTTTAACAATAAATCAAGCGCTTTGCCAACTAATGAGACAGATTGCTGCGACGAGAAAGAGAAACAGAGTGAGAGAGAGAGAGAGAGAACAAGATCGAGATCGAGATCAAAATCAACAACGACAACAAGAGATCCTGAACCTAATCGAACATCGGACTGAACCTCGAACCCAAACTCGACTCCAATTGAACTGAACTGTGGGTCAGAACGGAATCAAGAACGTGGTCCGATACCAATTACAACAAATGATATTTTATTGGTATTTGATGAGCGTCGAAATGTGCAATTGCTTGGCCAATAAATTTGACTCGATCAGCTTCCACAGTTTCAACTTGCAAGGCAATTGCACTTATTAAACCCAACGCTCATTAGAGATCGATCGATCCAAACGATCCAAGCGATCCAAACGATTCATCGTCCTGGAGGCCCACCAACAAAGATCTTGTTGTTCTCTTTCTTTTTCTTTTTTTCCTCCTTTCCACTTGTGTGGGAGCCGTGGTACTTGCGTATAATTCCTAATCCCCGGACAAGCACAAAAAATAACATCACATAAATAATGCGAATTGCAGTTCACTTCATCTTCTTATCATCTCAATGCTTCTGCTTCTGCTTCTTCATCTTCTTCTCTTTTACAATAAATCACGCGATTCGTTGGCGGCCCAATTAAGCGAAACTTGGCACAAAAAAAACAATCTCAGATTATTTGTTTTTTTGGTTTTTTTTGTGCAACGGTTTCCAGTTCCAGATGCAACTCAATCAGCTGAGCTGAAGCAAAGATAATCACTGGGATTTAGTTCTGTTAACTTCTTTGAATCATTAGTTGATCTACAACTTGAGTTCCACAATTAATCTTGCTTGATAATTATCATCTTTGTATCATAAAAAGGTTCCAATATCATTAGCTCTTTATAGTTATTAAAAGCATTGCTAGTCTTCCATGAAATAATCTAAAATAGAATATTGAATAACTGTAAAAAATAAAAATTAACTTAATAAAGTAAAAGTCCAGTGCCTAAGGCATATTCATATCATTCTAATCACCATTCCTAACTTTATGCGGAATAATATAAAGAAAAATAGTTTAACAATTTATAATTTATTTCGGATCGATTTTTAAATACAATTTACAAGAAAAAACTCAAACCAACTAAAGCAAACACACTCCACAATGTTGAATAGTAAGCAAATGCGGAATTTCCTTTTGGTTTGGTGTCAATTGTGTAATTTGCTCCAGTGACCGAAGCGAATCCAATACGGGTATGTCCCAAATCGAATTCCGTATAATATTGTCCAAGGAAGATATCGCCTAGGACCCAAAGATCGGTGCCCCCATTTTGAATACCCAAGATACACCCATCATCTACATTTAATATGTATTTAAGGGGTGGAACACCAAGGATTGCACCTCCAATGAATAACTTGAGCACTGGCATTGAGCTGACAGAGGAGCAATCAACGTAGTTATCCAAGGTTGCATTGAGCATATTTTTAATCTTTGTGTAGGCAGCCAAGGGTGCAATAATCAATGAAGTTCCAGTATCGGCAATAGCCTGACAATTATTACATAAGGAGACTCCACCCATAGAGGCATTCGTCATGGTGAACTGCCAATAGCCGTCCACTGAGACAGGCACATAAGTCATGTTGCCCTTGTAGTATTTCGGATCGGATCCACCAAAAATCAATTCACCACCAGAGGTAGAGGTGCCATTAATTGCCAAATAAAACGAGAATACCGGTTGACTAACCAATCCCTGGGTGTACATATTGTAGAACGGTGGTACAACGTTATCCACAGAAATATTCTTGAATCCCATGCCAAGAATTCCATCGAAGCTGACATTTTGAAAGTGATCATCCAGTTCGTAGACGGCCACACCAAATGTTTGATTCTTTATAATGAGTCCATTCACATTCACGGTATCCGTCGCAAGGTATCCCGACATTCCACCAGTTCCATACATGAGGGTAATATTCTCTCCATTTTGCACAAATGTCAAGGATTTATACGGATTGTATGTATTATGGTTAAGGCAGGCAGGACTTGTACAATTATACGATGGCACCCACAGACTGGAAGATCCCGTGTCGAACTGTACGTTGTATGAATACGGAGGTGTTCCAATATTTATTACACCATAGTAATACATATTCATTGTATTCGACAAAGGTTCCTCGCTCAGTTTACTGGACGCAGTCGTAGTCGTTGTAGCTGTCGTTGTCGTATTCGATGTCACATCCAGGACATTCGCACCTGCCACATTATACTTTCTTCCCAAATGTGCCACTTCTGCCATTATGTTCTGCCGACTTTTCACCGGATTCTCCCATTTGTGGATCGGCATTCGATAGAGGACCTCGGCCCCGGCGAGAGCCAGCAGCAAACCGAGTACGACAAATGACTTCAGCATTTTAGTTCAATATTCAATTCTGTACTAAAGTTTCTTTTGAACTGGCCACACATTTTTATACCAAATTCTTATCAATGTGGGAAAATCAATCAAGTCGATGCAAATCTAACGTAGATAAGATAGTTTATATCTAAAAACTTAAATGTAATCACTGATAATTTTTTAAATTTACACGATAAAATACACCTTGTGTAACAAAAGCTTAAGAAGCAGTTAATGATTGGTCATCGATGACACGACATTGGAAATATCTGGTTACTACAAGCCCCTTAAAATAGAAAAGAACTATAAAAAACTTAGGTTTATGATTTCAAATTGATTTGAATTTATTTATTTTACTTTAAATTATAAAGTTTCCTATTTGTATTTCCATAACTTCTATTTGCTTAACTCTTCCACCTCTCAAACATTCTCAATTTTAGCGGAAATAAATATTTGAAAGCGTATTGCATATAAAGATTGGAGATTGAATATACATACACAACAAATATCTTTTAATTGATTTCTGAACCCGATTTCACAGATGTCCTTTAGATACTTTATATTTTCACCGGGAATCGTTTGCTTAAAAAATTCTGAAGTATTTAATTATTTGAATCTGATCAGAATAATTTTAGAAGCCTGCCGAATAAAACACAAACACACATTTGCACAAATTAGTGTAGAAGTATTTTATTATATATTTTAAGTTTAAATTAAGCAACTTAGAAATCAGCTCTCTAAACCTGGTATTTAACTGTTGCATTGGCCCACTGTATCTCATTTTAAATTCATTTTTATAAATTGGTTGTAAAAAGACAGAAATAAATAGTTAAGGAAATTTTCGTTCCAGAGATTGAAGTAATAAAAAATACATTTAACGGGCATTAAGAATATATATAAGATAAAAGTTGAAAGAAACTTGTCTAAGAAAGCTATCAACTTCATTAAACCCTATTAAGCCCTGGCATACATATTTTTGTAGGTGACTTCCTCGTTTCTATTCAAGAAATTTTCTTCCGAAATATAGAAATCTTGACATCATTTTCAGTGTAGAAAAATAACAATGTGTATAATTTATTTAATATATGTAGATTCCGTTACAAATTAAATACACAAGATTCAATATAACTAAAAAAAAAAAATACTTCTTCTTATACAACCTTTGTAAAGATTCGTAACAGTGATTGCTTCTAGAATTTAAGTAACAATAACTTCAACCTTAAATTTTTCGTCGTAATTTCTTCAATTCAAATAACAATAAACAATTTACTTCACATCGATTCTTAAATACAATTTACAAGAAAAAACTCAAACCAACTAATGCAAACACACTCCACAATGTTGAATAGTTGGCAAAAGCGGAATTTCCCTTTGTGTAATTTGCTCCAGTGATTGAAGCAAAGCCAATGCGGTTTTTTCCCAAATCGAACTCCGTGTAATATTGTTGAATGAAGGTATCACCCAGTATCCAGAATGTAGTGCCCAAGCTCTCAATACCTACAACACATCCAATATCCGATTTGATAACATAGCTGGATGGAGGAACACCAAAGACGGCATCTCCAATAAAGAACTTGAGCACGGGCATTGAGTCGATGGCAGTGCAATCAACGGTGCCATTTGGATTAAATTTGAGAGCATTATTAATTTTTGTTAAGACATCAGTTGGTACCATGATCAGTGAGGTTCCAGTATCGGCAACAGCCTGACAATTATTGCATAAGGTTACCCCACCCAAGGTGGCACCCTGCATGGAGAACTGCCAATAACCGTCCACAGAGACAGGCACATAAGTCATGTTGCCCTTGTAGTACATCGGATCAGATCCACCAAAGATCAATTCACCTAGAGGTGGAGGAACCATCACTTGCCAAATAGAATGAGAACACCGGTTGACTGACCAATCCCTGGTTGTACATAGTAGAACGGTGACAACGTTATCCGCAGAAATATTCTTGAATCCCATTCCCAGAATACCATCAAAGTTGATACAAGAAATTGATCATCCGGTTCACTAACGGCCGCGCCAAATGTTTGATTCTTTATAATGAGTCCATTCATTCACGGTATCCGTTGCAAGGTATCCCGACATTCCACCAGTCCCATACTGAGAGTAATACCTGTTCCATTTGCCACAAATGTCGAGGATTGTAACGGATTGTATTTATTATCGTAAAAGCAGGCAGAACTTGTACAATTATAAGATGGCACCCACAAATTGGAGGAGCCAGTATCGAACATCACTTGGAATGATACTGGAGGTGTTCCAATCGTAATTTGTCCATAATAATACATATTCATTGTATTCGACAAAGGTTCCTCGCTCAGTTTACTAGACGCAGTCGTAGTCGTTGTGTAGCTGTCGTTGTCGTATTCGATGTCACATCCAGGACATTCGCACTTGCCACATTGTACTTGTTTCGCAAATGTTCCACTTCGGCCATCATATTTCTTCGACTTTTCACCGGATTCTCCCATTTGTGGATCGGCATTCGATGGAGAATGTCGGCCCCGGCGAGAGCCAGCAGCAAACCGAGTACGACAAATGACTTCAGCATTTTAGTTCAATATTCAATTCTGTACTAAAGTTTCATTCGAACTGTCTACACATTTTTATACCAAATTCTTATCAATGTGGGAAAATCAATCAAGTCGATGCAAATCTGTTATTGATAAGATTGTTTATATCGAAAAACATAAAAGTAGCCACTGATTGTATTTTAAGCGTTTCAAACATACTCAACAAAGTCCCCCTGCCAATCGGTACGACCAAGACTTTAAATGTGGTCAAGAGTTCGTTATCAATGACGCAACATACAATAGATAAAAAATCATATCAAAATATCGGGTACTTACGAGCCAATGGAAATATAATACAATGAGAATAATGATAGAAAATAGTGAAAAGAGTAATTCCGGTTGTAGTGACTAATTCGCTGACACACTGATCATTGTGGGCTTCAATCGTAATTGTAAAATTTTGTAGAAGACTTCCTCAATTTAAGAAATCTGACTTAATTCTGAAACACAAATTCTTTCAGTGCTAAACATATTTAATTTTTATAATTTACTTCAGATGGACTTTTAAAATAATCCCAAGATATACAATAAAACAAACACACAACAAGAAATAGTCATATAGTTGGCATATCTCGAATTTCCTTGATTTGTAAATATTTGACCGCTAACTTGAAGCGAATCCAATGCGGTTGTTATCCAAATCGAATTCCGTATAGTAATGTTCAATGAAGATATCGCCCAAAATCCAATAATCAGTCTCCAAACTTTGAATACCCAAGAAACAGGAATCATTACCATTGATAACATAGTCGTAGGCAGGAATACCAAGGACGGCACCTCCAATAAATAGCTTGAGTACTGGCATGGAAAGGACGTCGGAGCAATTAACAGAGCCAATCTGAATTTACATTTTGAATTTTTGCAAAGGCATCCAAGGGTGACATAATCAATGAGGCTCCAGTATCGACAATAGCCTGACAATTATTACATAAGGAGACTCCACCCATAGAGGCATTCGTCATGTTAAACATCCAGTATAAGCAAGTCCCAGAGATAGGAACATAAGTCATGTTTCCCTTGTAGTATTGTGGATCGGATCCACCAAAGATCAATTCACCAAAAGAGTTGGATGACAAATAGAATGAGAATACCCGTTGACTAATTAAACCCTGGGTATACATATTGTACAATGGTAGCTCAACATTATCCGCTGCACCGCCCTACAATCCCATGCCAAGAACTCCATCGAAGCCGAGATTATCTAACTTATTAATTACATCGGTTGTTGCCACGCCAAATGTTTGGTTTTTTATAATAAGTCCACGCACGTTGACAATATCTGTTACAAGGTATCCCGACATTCCACCAGTGCCATACTGGAGAGTAATACCCGTTCCATTTGCCACAAATGTCGAGGATTTGTACGGATTGTACTGATTACCATTAAAGCAGGGGCAGTACTTGTACAATTAAACGATGGCACCCACAAATTGAAAAAGCCAGTATCGAACATCACTTGGAATGATACTGGAGGTGTTCCAATCGTTATATGTCCATAATAATACGAATTATTTAGACTCATCAAAGGCACCTCTATTAGTCTGGTAGACGCAGTCGTAGTCGTACTCGATGTCACATCTAGGACATCTCGTACTTGCCACATTGTACTTTCTACCCAAATGTGCCACTTCGGCCATTATATTCTTTCGACTCTTCACCGGATTCTCCCATTTGTGGATCGGCATTCGATAGAGGACCTCGGCCCCCGTGAGAGCCAGCAGCAAACAGAGTACGATAAATGACTTCAGCATTTTAGTTCGATATTTATTTTTATAATTCTTATCATTGCAAGGGAATCAATCAAATCAATGCAAATCTGACATGATAAGATTGTTTATATCTAAAAGCCCTACGGTAGTCACTGATGGTATTTTAAGCGCTCCTCAAGCCACACATGAGTGTGACAAAAGACATTAAAGGTGGTCAGGGGTTACTCATCAATGACGCGACATCGCAACGATAAGAAATCAAACTTTCGGTTACTACGTGCAACTGACTGTATAAAATTAGGACAAAAGAAAATAGAGAATAGATGTAAACAAAATATTCTAAAGCCCAGTATATTAATATTCCCTGCGGCCAAATCCTACTCTACTTTTATCAGAGGTAAATTTACTTCTCTTGCCATAGAATGAAAGTTAAAAAAAAAATAGATAAAAAAATTTCCTCCACTAAACGTTTTATCAAGTAGAGCACTTCCAGAAAAAAAAGATAAATTTAACTGATATAAAGAACTAATTATAGATAAAACGGAAAAAAATATTGTCCGAAAGAGCTTTAAATTTCATTGAACTGCAAACTAAACCTTCCCATTTTAAAAGAAAAATAAAACCGCACAATTTTGTCAAATGATATCAAAACAATTTATGAATACATAACTCAAAACTAACTGGAAAGTTAGCTTTGATAATATCCATTGCTTGCTTTATATAATTATTTAAAGTGTCATCACTTAAAGTTCGCTTGGGAATATTTAAGCAACTGGAGCGAATCCAATGCGGTTGTGTTGCCCAAATCGAACTCAGTGTAGTATTGTCCAATGAAGACATCACCCAAGATCCAGAAATCGGTACCCATGTACTGGAAGGCAGACTGGCAGTTACCCTCGGACTGGATGATGTAGGCAGATGGCTCCAGAGGGAAGCTACCGGTACCAATGTTGAAGGTGATCGTGGGCATGGAGCTGACGGTGGAGCAATCAACCAGACCCTCATCATCAACATTCAGGATCTCGTTCAGCAACTCATAGGCATTGGCGGGAGCGACAATCAGAGAGGTACCAGTATCAGCAATAGCCTGGCAATCATCGCACAGAGAGTTACCCTCGATGGAAGCACCAGCCATGGTGAATTGCCAATAGCCCTGCTCGGAAACAGGCACATAGGTCAAATCACCAGAGTAGATGGATGAGTCGGAGCCGCCAAAGATCAGTTCACCACCCTGAGTGGTTGAGGTGCCATCACGAGCCAAGTAGAAGGAGAAGACAGAGTCATCAACCAGACCCTGAGAGACCATGTTGTAGAAGGGAGGGACAACATTGTCCTGAGCAATGGTCTGATAACCCATACCCAAGATGCCATCGAACAAAGCATCATTGAAGTTGGTTCCTGGCTCATTGGTGGCCTCGGCAAAAGTCTGGCCAGAAATGCTCAATCCATTGACATCGACGGTATCGGCGGACAGGAAACCGGACAAGCTTCCGGTTCCGTATTGAATGGAGAAGCTCTCGCCGTTGGACTCATAGGTGGAAGAGGCACTGGAATCGTACTGATTGTGAACTTCGCAGGCATAGCTGGAGCAGGTGTTTGATGGCACCCACAGATTGGAGGAACCAGAATCGAACAGGACCTTGAAGTTCTGTGGGGGTGTTCCAATGGTGATGGCACCATAATAAGCCATGTTCATTGAGTTGGAGAGCTCCTCATCAGTTGAGCGGAAGGACAATGGAAGTCCATACTTGGCACGCAGATGCTCCACCTCAGCCTTGATATTGCCACGAGTCTTCACAAAGTTCTCCTGTTTCAGGATGGGAACGCGGTGCAGCTCAGCACTGGCCACGGCCAGAACGACGGCAAGGATTGTGATTGCCTTCAACATTGTTATTTTTCTGTGTCTACTAAATTTCGACTAATTCTTAAGCGCTACTAAGTCGCATATTTATAGTAAATTGCTTATCAAATTAATGAAATTATAAAAAAATTCGACTTTAGATAAGATTGTTAATATCTACAAGTTGAAAAATCAACTCGATTGCCTGGTATTATCTTTCAGGTGTGCCATCGGGATTCGCCAATGGATTCAATGGACATTTTAAAGAAACCCAGATTTCACGAGCCACTTGACGTTGACTTTACTGATTTTGAAGAGGGTTATACTTGGGGCTCTTTATCGGCGATAATTCGTACACTTGTTGGTAGCTAAAGGGAGAATTCTAAACCCATGACGTACCTCGGAACCTTAATCAATACCCTTCACTCTAGCATATCTAACCCATCAGTTTTCATAACCTTAAGACAAACTAATCAGATCTATTGTTATGAACAGTATTTCTTTTTCGATAAATAATTATGTTGAAATTATCTGATAAGTGAAATTTTCTCGTTAAAAATGTTCAAAACTATTGTAATCGATAGATGGTTAAAATTTCCTAAATTAATATTTGCTTCTTCAAATTTTATATAGGAACTCATCAAGTTTCTTTAAATGTTTCATTCTCAAAGTGACTCGAAAGTCAAGTTAATTTTACCAAAGAAGCAAAGAATTCTCGCTAGGAAATCTAAGATTTGCTTATTTTAGAGTTGAAATCACAATTATTTGAGAAAATGAAACAGTAGTTATTCTGTTGGTTCTATTTTACCGATTGTACTTTAAGATTTTAAAGACTTTATTCGAATTTCTTCAAAATTTCGTCCAAAATTTCTTCCGATAAAAGAAATAGAAATAAAAGAAACAGGAAATAGAAGAAAGACTTAATTTCCAACGAATGTCCATTACTTAAAATAGAATAGTTGTAATACGACTTATACAAATAAAAAAATAATTATACCCTATTTAAGTCTCTGCAAGTCTACAGGGTAGCTTAAGAATCTACCCTCGAAATAAGTGCACTTCAGAAGCTGTCTTATCATTACGAAAAGAGTTAACTAATTACTATTACAACATATCAAATCGCTGGCTTGTAAAATATTTCAAGTGTTTACAGATTTGAAATCTCCAACATTTTATAAAAATATATTCACAGAAAAAAAAGTTTCACAGAAAAAAAGAGAGTTTCAATAGATTTGCAATAGTTGGTTCGTTTTATTTCAATTCTTAAGCCACTGGAGCGAATCCAATGCGGTTGTTGCCCAAATCGAACTCGGTGTAGTACTTTCCGATGAAGACATCACCCAAGATCCAGAAATCGGTGCCCATGTATTCGAAAGCAGACTGGCAGTTACCCTCCGACTGGATGATGTAGGCAGATGGCTCCAAAGTGAAGGTGGTACCTCCGATCTTAAGGTTGAGCACAGGCATGGTATCAACGGTGGCGCAATCGACCAGACCGTTGTCATCAACATTGAGAAGATTGTTAAGGATGTCATAGGCATCCTCGGTGACGACAATCAGAGAGGTACCAGTATCAGCAATAGCCTGGCAATCGTCGCACAAAGTCTGGCCATCAATGGTAGCACCATCCATGGTGAATTGCCAGTAACCCTGAGAAGAGATGGGCACATAGGTCAAGTCTCCAGAATAGAGGGAAGAATCGGAGCCGCCAAAGATAAGTTCACCACCCTGAGTGGTTGAGGTGCCATCACGAGCCAAGTAGAAGGAGAAGACAGAGTCATCCACCAATTTCTGGGAGACCATGTTGTAGAAGGGAGGAACAACATTGTCAACGGCAAGTTGCTGGTAGGCCATACCGAGGATACCATCGAATTTGGCATTGTTGAAGCTGGTACCAGGCTCAGAGGTGGCTTCGGCAAAGGTCTGGCTCTTGATGATCAGGCCATTGACATCGACGGTGTCGGTGGACAGGAAACCGGACAGACTGCCAGAGCCGTACTGAATGGAGAAGCTCTCGCCGTTGTGCTCATAGGTGGAGGAGTGATCATGGTCATACTGATTGTGGTTCATGCAGGCAACATCAAAGAACCAACATTTGCTGGATGGCACCCACAAGTTGGAGGAACCAGAGTCGAACAACACCTTGAAGCTCTGTGGAGGAGTACCAATGGTGATGGCGCCATAATATGCCATGTTAATGTAGTTGGAGAGTTCCTCCTCGTTGGCATCACGGGTCTGGGGCAGGCCATATTTGGCACGCAGATGCTCCACCTCAGCCTTGATGTTTCCAGAAGTCTTCACAAAGTTCTCGTGCTTATAGATCGGCATGCGGTGCAACTCGGCACTGGCCAGGGCCAGAACCACAGCAAGAATTGCGATTGACTTGAGCATATTTTATGGTTTGTCTACTAAATTTCGACTAATTAAGAGGGGCTGCTTAGGCTCCTATTTATATGAATGTTCTTATCAATATTGGCCTAGGCAATTGAAGTGCAATTCAATCAAATCAAGACAGATCTGCCAGAGATACGGTGTGAATATCTTCAATGGCTGCTCGTCTACGGTTTCGATTATAAATATTCTTATCAGTCAGGCGCAAGAAATCGGACGAGTGCTCCTAGGTTCGTTCGACTCGTATTTGTTTTTAATTTCTAGTGTTTACGTCATCACAAAAGGTTTTGGCATTAGCAGAAGTTCTCTTCTATTACAAAACAGCAATAAGTAGACGATACTTCAGTTAATTCTACAATGGGTATTAAAATTCTTGTTTAAACAGCAGTTGCAGTAAAAAAGCAAACTTATCCAATAACTCTATCCGCTTTAAAGCTATGAACTTGATCAGTATACTAAAATAGTTTATTTACTATAATTTTGTTTTCAGCAATTTTGAACTTTGACTATAATTATTTCTCAGCTATGTTGTGTGTAAATTTCAGCCCCGTAGCTCTTCCCATTTCGTCTCCACGATGATACAGTCAGTGAGTCAGTCAGGACAAAGAGTTTTATATGTATAGATATATATTGCAGTTAAAGAAAAGAACCTTTCATAGATATTTCGTTAAGTTGACTAACAGTTCTAACTCTCTTTCTATTTATATTTCATTGCTTACTGCACTTGCTGCATTTCTTACAAATGCACTATCTTTTGGGGCTTAAGCTCGCGCTGTATCAAAGACCTGGGCTTTATTTTTTAGTACTGTTGTTTAACTGATAGTGCGGTTAAGCTTTGAGATACGTTAGAAGTGTTTATTTCAAGCTATTTTCAACTTTTCTTTAGTGAGGTTCTTCCACAACATACGTATAGAGAGCGACAAAACTACGTGGAAAGTAGTACAGTCATTGTTTACTTAAAGCTTTGTTAAACCAACTACTTAATAGGCCTCGTGCTTCAATTGTTATCTATGTAAGATACATTTCATATTTACCAATATATACATCTGAATCATTAATTGATTTCTTATCAGTAATTGTCTTGATTCCATAAAAATTGTGTGTAATATTCTTGACAATCGTATGGTAATAAGCTCTTTCAGTTTAAATTTAAGATCATATGATTTCAATGCGAATATTACTACTCAATTATAGGGTTATTAGTTACAAGGCTGATATTTTATATTTGCTATCAGCAATTTATTTTTTGTTTCAAATAATCTTTGTCTTATCTCAAACTATTGTATATATTATTAATCTATAAGGAAAAAGTTTTAAGTATTTTTTGAAGGGTGCTTGATATATCATTCAGTATGAAGGCTTGAGATTCAAATATCTTCTGTATTTAATAAAAGTTTCTTATAAAATTTTTCAAGATAGTTTGTGAATCTCATAATCAATGTATTCCAACATTTTATATGCTATCAAAGGATATTTAATATGTAATGCAAATAAAATACACAATCAGAAGTTAATATAATTACCCTATGTATACAAGTTTACAGAAAGCCAACTTACTCAAGGGCTAAGAAAGATAGCATAGGAAAGTGCTTAAACTTTGCTCTGATTTCAGCTATCATCATTTTAATCATATCTATAACTATTATGGCACGCCCCACAATCAATATCAGATGCTGATAATTTTTGCTTTACCCCAAAGAAAAAGAAAAACAGTTTATCGGACCATGACACGATTTTGATGCGAAACAAAATGAAATATTTAATTCTATTAATATGAATACGTACTTGAGATATGGTGCTATCAATTTTTATATAGATAGATAGTAAGCCTAACTAAAGAAATTAACAAACAATATATAAACAAAATCCCAAATAAAAAGCAAATTACATTCATAGGAAAAAGTAAAAACAGAACTGAATAACAACCCAGATCATTTAAATGTATTTCTGAGAATTGTGTCAATTGGATTATGTGTCTTTGATATGCTTGATTAAGTGGCCTTTTCTTGACGCAAAAGAAGTGTCACAAACTTATAATTTTAATCAGGTGATTCAAAATTATACTTATGGGTATAGATTTGGATTTGAAATCATTTTGGGCTTACTAAAGTCAAGTGCAGTGTTTTTTAATAGGCTAGGGAAAAACCAAGTAGGCATGAGAATCAAGTTCTTAAAAAAACTGAAAAAATAAATACAGAGAAGCCGAAAAGCAATGAAGATGCAAGGAAGAAATTCCATTGAGGAAATGTGTAACCAATGCTCAGTTGATTCTACATATAGAACTATGAATTCACCTTTAGCATATCATTTCATAAATCATTTCATATTGAAATGAAACATAGAGTTTACAGGAAATGCTACTACAATAGTTCCTACAACCACAAGTTCTTAGTTAAGAGTTGCATTCAAATGGAAATTGATAGAGAATGTCATAAAGTAGCCGCCGTTTAGCTGGGAAGATTTCAAATGCTAATTAACTTGCCGGTCAATACTAATGGACTTGTCACTTGCCCAATAGATAATGGTCAAATCTCTTTCTTACACTCTCTCTTTATCTTTCTTTGTTCCGGTCGCTGGGAAAATATTTATGAGGTAGCTGGACCCACCAAGTGGTTGAATGAAACAAGAGTTTGCCACAAAGAGTTATTGTTTTAAATATATGCAGAGATCGACTAAGAGAGAGAGGGAAAGAGGGAGAGACTATGTTGCCCAGTAGGTAGGTGTAGGCTGTATCTCTGATGTGGCATGACCTAATGTTGCACTACACACAATGGGCCATGATGAACGTCGGCGTTTTTACTACTTTTTCCCCCGTGTCAACTGAAATTCGTTGCGCTACCAGCAAGAGTTCACAGTTGAGAACGAGAACATTGTGGGTGTCTGTGACTGTGAGTCACACTTTGACCGAGAGCTCAAGTCAAACAAATTGAAAATTTATCACCCAACAGAAGGAAGAAACAAAAAAAACAGGCGAGATGCATGATGATGAGTTCTGATGCCAAAGCAAATGCATTTTTTACACTTGCCACACAGTTGAGGACAAAAGTGTCACAGTTTGCTTCGATGGCATTCAACCATTTGCAAATTGATTTCAACTGGCAATGATCATAATGCCAAAGACCCAGCTGTGCTCAAATCCAGAGCAAATTTCTTCACTCTCTACTATAACCCAGCCGGACCATTCGGATCCATCCAAGTCTCTAACTGCCAACCTATCCAATTTCAAAGCAAATTCACACGCAAAAGCCGACACTCGGTTTAAAGTTGAATGCAAAGTCATTGGCCTGTTGCACAGCATCCAGATATTGTATGGGTATATCTTAAGCATGCTATAAGCGAGGGCTGTCATTAAAGTACATATATGCCAACTAATTAAACTCACAAAAAGTCATCAAGTATAGACAACTTAGTGGTATTCACAAATAAAAGTTAAAGTGTGCTATTCAAACTATCTGAACTCGACTCTTAGTCAAGCCAAGTCCATGAAATTAGCAACAGTGACTATAGATTGTAATGTATATAGATTCCTTTTCTAATCATTTTCCTCTGTTCTACACGTTCATCTGTAGACTTTGGGTCAATTACTTTAAGATCAACCCTCGTCGGCTCATAAATCGCTTATATACTCTCAAAGCGCCACAGGCTCTGAGCTCTTTTTAACTTCAATTTCCATTTCGCGCTGATCGATTTTTGCACGCAAAGTGTGAGGGAGTCATCCAACGATCCAGCTTCATTCGATTCATCCGATTTCTTCGATTCTTTCTCGATGCTCGATGGCCGATTCTTTGCCTCGATTCTTTGATTCGTACTTAGCCATTGAATTTATTGAGCTGGGCCCATTGCAATATTTTATTGTTTTGCCTGGCAAACAAGCAAACTTCTGCACCTCCAGACAAGGTAAAAAGGTAAAAAAAACAAAAAAAAACCTAAAAAGTCCAAGTTTCTCTCAGACCAGGCTCCAAAGACTCAGCTGCAAGTTAAAAGTCGTTGTTGGTGTCGGTGGTGGTGCGTTATCAGTTTCAGAGCTCCACCTTCAAAGCGCCGTTGGCTACCGGCCTGTTGAGAAGCCAGAGCTCCGATTACAGAGGGAAGGGAAGTGATACGGGGGGATTAGCTGGGGATTTGGGAGGCACATGCAAAACAATAATCAATGCCGCACTGCTCGCCATTCCATTTAAAACGTGTTAAAGAGGCAGCCAACGATCCAAAGATCCCGACCACAAAGAAGACACCTCTTTTCTCCCAACCCTGTCTCTGTTACCGCCCCCTTACACACGCCTACACTGTGCCGCCCTGGCTTATTTGATTTTAGACGCGTTCATTTCACACCCAGCGGCACTTGAGAACATCGTTTTGGGTTTTCGAGTTTGGGTTTATTTTTTTTTTCGAATTCGGAGTTTGGGGTCTCTTCTCCTTTGCAAACTGAATTTATGATGTGATTTCGATCATTTGACATAATCTATTTAGCGTACGCGCATCGAGAAGCATGCAACAGGCTGCATGCTGGATGCTGCATGCTGCATGCTGTATGTACTGCTTTCCGCATGCCTTATCCCCATTCAGTATCCAAAGTCGACTCCACCTCCACTTTCTGAGCATTGCGGGCATAATTTGTAATGAGATAATTTTATTTGCTTTGCGCAATGGTTTTGCAGTTTACTTCCCTCCCGTTTTTTTTTTCATTTCGCCTTCCTTCATTCTCTTCGGTAATCCCCAATTGAACTCAAGTCTGAAGGAGGCTCTGAATCAATTCAAGAGGTGTGTGCGCCGGCTTTTGCGATAGTGTATCGCATTTGGATGATATAACAACTATTATAACATTCGGACAGATGCAAGTTAAATAATTTTCCATGTAGACATAATTGAATTCTAGTGCTAAATACGCGATAAAAAGAAACTAAATATGGATTTCAATTTGTTTAAAGAGCAAATTAGGAAATTATTTAAATACATATTGATGCACTTCCTTTGAAATCAAATATGATATTTGATTATATTTTAAGGAGAACTCGGTTTGCAAACTGTTTAAAACAAGTAGACTAAAAGTTAAGAAAGTACTTTTAATGATCACATAATTTGCTTGAGGAAAAAAAAAAGTTTAAAGAGGCATTGCTACCTACAGAATTACTCCAGATTCTTCTAACAATTGTTTATTTCATAAGCATTCAAATTGGATGTGTGATTTTAAAAGGTTCATCAATAAAAAGAAACAGCATGCAATTTTCATCAAATTTATTTAAATTATGTAGAGCAACTAGAAAAAAAGTAAGGAAAGTAGTTGGGGAAAAAAAAGGGAAACGGAAATTGCCTTAAAGTACATTGTGTATGTATAATTTGAGAGACAGCATAAGTGATATGCCAGGTTGATGGTCATGTGCAATTATCTCACATTGTTGGGCAACCAACTAGCCCCAGAGGTAAAATGAGTTGATGCGGTTCCAATTTAGTTGCCGCCCCAAATGAACATCCATTAGCTTTTATTGATTTTCGTGCAACATTTTTCTAATTTGCAGCCCAAAATGAATGCAAAAGATGCGCCACCATTCCACAGAACCACTGGACCACTGAACCACTGAGTGGTTATCCCATCTCGTATGTTGTATGTCCTCCTCAGTGGCCAAGTTAGTGGCTCAGTGTTCAGGCAACCTTGGTGGTAAATATTGACTGCCTGGGTGGTCTCTGACTAAATGACGCACAAAACGGACTGAATACCGCTGATGAGGATGGCGACGCCGGCGCTGAACGCTTTTTAAAAACTCAACTCAAGTTTTGTGGCATGTAAAGCAAATGAGGCGCGTTTTATGCAAAAACCAAAAAAAAACAAAAACAACAACAACAAAATAAGAACAGCAAAGTAAGCAAAACAAAAATTGCAGAAAACGAGTTGCGATCGAGTGGAGATCGGCGGCCCATCAAGTGAGTTGTGATGGCTATCGATCAACGTGCTCCCAGCTCCAGTTCCCAGTTCCCAGCTCTCCCATCTCCCAAGTCTCCCATCTTCCATTCTGACCGTGGAGAAGCGGAAAAAAAATGGAAAGATTACAATCAATGCGTGCGCATAATCCCAAAAACGATATTGAAGGATACCGTTGGAGCAAGCAAAGCGTTGAGCAACCAAAACGTAAGCTCTAATGTGCTCGACTATTAGATACCATACAAATATGTGCAAAAACTTCAGTGATTATCATGCGAACTTTCTGAAATTTTCAAAATAAATCATTTGCATTCCTAACTATAAACATAACCAGAAATCAAATTCAATATTGCAAACTAAGGGTGCAATCGACTATTGAAAAAATAGGTCTTGGGTGGAAAAATATCATAAACTTCATCCGTTTGATCCAGTTATCGTACAACTATATTCAATAAATTCTGCATTTGTCAAGAAATCTTTATTAAATTTGAAGCGTACATTATTTAAATATCTACCTAAAAGCATAGCTAGAGTCAGAAGTATATATTCAACATTGAAGAATGTATCACGGGAGGACATACTTATATTGTTATCTATTTATTGTTTCTTAGCTTTTATTGACTCATTTATTGCACAACTATTTAATTGTCATGATCTGGCACAAACCTTGCATACCTTTTTGTATCTTTTGTTGTGCTTAAAGGGTATCAAAAAAGAAAAAAAATGAAACAGTTACAGAATTGCGCGCTAATAACAAACAATTAGTAACTATATCCAGCACTGGCATTAACGAAGCTCTCAAACAGACCCAAACACACACACACACAGACACAAACATACTCAAACACACACCGAAGTTGACCCACATTGGTAGCCCTGAAGATGGTTCATCTTTTTCCTGATCTGTGGTACAGGGCGTGTGGCCCATCAACATTTCATTAGGCCGCAGATCAGTAACTTTAATTACAAAGCGAAAGAAAGTGTGCAGCAGGATGTGGCCAAAGGATAAATGTTCAAATAGGATATCTGGTTAGCTGTGGGTCCTTCTAATTCCTAATTAACAACCCTCTCTCTTTCTTTTACTCAATGTCTCGCGTCTGATAAAAATCAAGAGCCCGACTACCTTTAGCTACTGTGTCAACCATCCTATCTCCACATGTCCTGTCCCATTTGTTCTCTAGCTTGTTTCCTATCGCCTGGCTTACTAATTGACCCCTAGCAAGGGTTAACGCATTCTGCGGTAGGTGAAAGTCGTAAAACTCTCTCTAATAACCAAAATGAGAAGAAAGACGAAAAATTAGTTATGCTCGTAAAAGATTTGGTGGTGTTAGGCAAGGCCAAGGAAAAATTGTCATCAGACTCTGGTCTAGGATGCTGTGGCTGTGACACTTGCTGATCCTTAATGCAAGATAGGTCCTGACAACTACCAATATGATCATGACTTACGAGCCAACTTGTGGAGTTGACTTGACCCAAGAATGTGTCATTAACTTTCATGGCCTGAAGTAGGCATAAACCAATTAAATTTCTCTTGCAGGGATGACTCACGAGGAGCATAGTTTTCATCTTTTAACTCTCATAGCCCATAGTCATAATTAAAAGGGTATCTTTAAGTTCAATACTTTAGACTGCAGCATTTTTATTACCACTGAATTGCAGTTGTATTTTAAGTATTTTTGCTTAATTTGTGATAAGTCATAAGACGTGCCATAGTGAAATGCAGTGAGCAATGCACATTTCAATCATGATTAAAATTCTAAAATACAAAAATTCAATTACTCTGCGGCCAGCGAAAATATTCTAAAATTGTAAATTCAATTAAATTGACAAATTTTAATGTACTACTAACTGCAAACTGGTCACTGGAAATGTTGCCTCATGCCTGTGGCATAAATCAGCACCAAGCTAAATCGCTGACAACTTTTGCACAGTTGTCAACTCTATGGCTATGTCAATGGCTATGGCAATGGCAATGGCAATGGCAAAGCACAGCAAACCAAACCCGATCTCAGATCCAACCAGACCTGTCCCAGTGAACTGACACAGCCCTGACTTTTGAACGATTCAAAATGCGTATTAATTTTTATGTGCGAAACGAGTGAAAACGCAGCTACTGCTACAGCTACAGCTGGAAAAGACTAAAAGACCAAACTATATGAAGACGCTGCCAGTATTCAAAATAAACCAGACGGAGACAAATTTCCTATAACTGGACGAATAAAGAGTACTCTTTGAATTAACAATTTACTTAATGGTAAGATTTGGATAGTTAAAAAAGAACTAAAACTATTAATAATGAAAAAAAATAATACAGTTGTCAGAAATAGTAATAATTAATTTAAAACTAAACGTTACCTAAATTACAACTTATCTTGTACTAAAGCTAATGTTAATGCTGATGCTAATGAAAATGTTATTGATAATTTTAATATCAATGACAATTTGCTTAGTGGAAATGATAATGCTGAAGAATATAGAGTACTTTTTGCATACAAAGTTGCAAAATTAAAAAAAAAATAAAACTAATAATAATGAAAATAATAATAATGCTGGTGAAAATTATAATAATTATTAATAAACTTAATCTAACGCTTTTAATATTGCTAGTACCAAAGCTAATGCAAATGCCAATGACAATTTGTATGGTGGACAGTTCAACTTGAAATGCTTATTTCAAATCAAGTGCTGATGATAATAACAATTATTCTTTGAATAATATCAATGATAGAATTATAGAACTTATAATTAAGACTCGTTAAAACTAGAATAATAATGAGCACAAAAATATCAATATCAATTTTTCATTAAGTTAATACATATAGAAAATAATAATTCCAATACATTATATTTATAATGTCCGCCTAGAAATAATAGTAATGCTAATCATAATAATTATGATATCGTTAAAAAAAAACTTTCTATCCCTTCTGAAGATTATCAACAAGGTAAGAAACTGTTTGAATATTGCTTTTAAGATTAATTTCACAGTACAAAGTCAAAGCTTGGCCTGACATTTGACCATGTCCAAGAGCCGAGGTCAGAGGGCAATCCTAATGAATTTGTTATGCAGTCACAGCCGCACGCTTTGTTTAAGGATGTGCAAGGATACAAACAATAGGACACAGCGACACAGGACAATGGGACAGGGACAGGGACAATCGTAAATTTGTAATTGAAAACGTATTTGAAACGTATTCGTTCATTGTTTTCCATTGTTCGTTTTTCACACGCATCAAAGTGCCAGACAATGGCGAAAAATAAATAGGAAAAGATCCGAAAATCTTTTTCTATAGTTATGGAATTTTCCTAGGAAAATGAAAATGCGAACGCGTGTCACGATTGAACCAGACTTTATGGCAATAATCGAAATACCATAAATTAGAGCAAATTCTGAAGCTGTCAGCGCTATCGCTGTCGCAGTCGCAGTCGCTGCCTCTGCTTCTGCCTCTGTCGCTATCTTCCCCAAGTGCAATACGTTGATCCTGTGCGCCGGACATCCGTTGAAGGAACCTCATAATCAAGTTTTTGGATACAATGCAAGAGTGCGCTGTGTTGAAGTGAAGTTCACTTACCCTAAAAACTAAAAGTCCAGCTGTGCTCAGGTGTTTGTTCAGACTATGTGTGGGTTCCTTATATACATACATATGGATATGTTTGTCCATGGTTCTTGGTCCTTGTGCTCATCCTGATGCTCATCTTTTACTTTATTCTTCTCGCTGACAATTCAATTTTCGGTCCACTGGCCGGAAATTGTTGGCAGACAGCGCTTCCCGCTTGGCTCGACCATCGTCCATCGTCCATCGTCCATTATGGTCTCCTACTTATGCATCTTCTCAGTCTATTTCTTGGTTAATTGAGTTGTTCAGTTGTTCGGTTCATTACTTTTTATGCAATTCATGGACATGCATTGTGTTCGCCCTGCATCCTGTTGTCCTGGACCACACACTCCACACTAGCCCGCTGCGATCTCTGACCAAGGTGGTCTCGCCAATGTGAAAAATCTAGCTGTACTTGTATTTTGTATTAAGCCGCAATCTAATTCAATTAGAAAATAGAAGAAAAAGAAGAGAGAGAAACTTAATTTTGTAAGCTTTTAGCTTTATTTATGATATAATTAAAAAAATTCTACCTATACTTGGATTTGGTAAATAAAATCAAATCTCAAAAAAAAGAGAGACTAAGCAGCTTTCAAAGTTATTTGTTCTTACATTCATAGTCAAGTTCACTATATTTCTAACTAATCAGCTGAGCTTTCAATTATGTTACTGTAAATCGTCACAATCCCACTTACCCCAAAAATAGTTAGACATTTTCTAATTTTTTAAATGTTTTATTAAATCTAAGTAACTTTGAAAAACTTTTCAAGTTATCTGTTATCTCAAATAGTGGTTTATTGTAATTTAAACTTTAAAGAGCTTTGAGTTACATGTATTACTTTTAATCATCATATTTATATTTACTATAATTAAAGCGTAGTAAGTTGAATTTAAACTTCTGAAAGGTTTAATTAAATTGTACTCAATACTTTTCAACTCACAGCAAGCTTTTAAAAGCTTTTCAAGCTGTCTGTCGTCGCTTTCTGACTTGTTGACAGCATCTTGGGAGCTGGTTAATCTTGAATGTTGACACGAAGCCGATAAGAGTCAACAACTTGATATCTGATGGGCCAGCTAATCAATAGTTTTACAACTCTATCCAATCACTGACATTGCACCACCCCCCCCCCCCCCTTTATTGCCGCTCCCCTTGACTGAAAACACTCTGTCTCTCTCTCATTTTAAAACCCTCTCTCTCTCTCTCTCTCTCTCTCTCTCTCTCTCTCTCTATATGCAACACTGCGGCAAGTAGCAAGTGGCAAGTGGTTTGGCCCAGTGGCCTGTCGTGCTGTGCACGCATCAATTAAAGCCGCACCAATGTTTTCGCACCCGGTACGCAAATCGATTAATTCCGCGCCTAAATGCGATAAGCCTTGACTGCCCCCCTCTCCCCACTCCTCCCCTCTTCCATCACCCATCGTCATCATCTCTTCCCTCTCTTGTCGCACGTCATCGCCCAGATTCAAGTAGAAGAGTCTCCGCAGCAGCCAATATTTAACTTTGAACTAATTATTTCAATGGAAAGGCAAATAAGTTGATTTTGCTGTTTGTACACCCTCCTACCCCTTGTCCTTGCCACCACCACCACCATCTGATGAGATGCTCCCGCTGCACTGTGGGCTGTTTGGCTGATCAAGCTGATACATAGCCTGAATAATAATAGTTTTCTAAAGGAGTATAATATTTTTTTAACAATAAAGAAAATATTTACTCAATGGGAAAATTAGTTAAAATATTTCTTTTGTTTTTCATTATTTCTTAATTATTAATATGATTATTAATGTTGTTATTATTATGATGTTTTAAGAGCATTTTTGTTTTTCGTTTTATTCTACAATGCTTAACGTATTTTAACCGTGGCTAAGAAATTGAATCTTCAAAGACTTGGAAAAACAAGCAGCTTTTTTGGAAACTTTACATCACAAATAGACCAATTTCCTAATTTAGTATTATAATAGTCAACATAGTTATTGTTGCTGGTAAGTATCATAAAATTTTGACACGAAGCTCAATTACAGGCTATAAATACATGTTCCAAAAATCTCTAAGCAGAGTGAGAAAAATGATTCTAATATCCAACTGAATTGCTAACTACCGGTATAAATTAATAAATTAATTTAGATTGTATTTATGTCATTAAATTTAGACACCATGTTTATTTCATTTAATAAATTTAAAATATAATCAAATCACAACAATTGTTTAGAATAATATATATTTATATTTTAATCAATAATAATAAATATATATTAAGTAGTATACGAAAACTATATAGTTTTTATGACTATTAAAAAAGTAAAATTCAAATTAATTTCTTCTAAATTTGCCATATTGTGCCACTGTGCGCTGCTGCTACTTGTTCAACTGCTCCTGCTCGAACTTGGCATGTTTTTTTTAATTATAAGCAACACGCAGGCGGCCCAGGCCGTTGACTGAGCATGCGCGTGGTCACATTCGACATGCTCCACCTCAAACACTCAAACGCAGTCTCATTCACATTCACATTCACATTCACATTCACATCCACATTCAGAGATCCACAAACAGCTTCATCCACATGCTCATCCATGGCCTCATCCACAGTGGGGGCAAAGCTGATGCTCGCGCGATTTTTGCCACTTAATAGCGCTTAAACACGAACATTTTGAATTGTGTTGGCCCCAAAATGAAACCAAAAAGAATCAAAGTGCAGCGCGTAATTGCGCGGCCTGCTGCCCCAACGGGAGCATCGGAGTCAACCGGAGTCATTCGGAGTCAGAACAAAAAAGGGGGGGAAAAACAAACAAACAGCTCAGTGAATCCCGGCACAAATTGTGGTGTGAACCAGTAGGAATGCTTTAGAAGCTGCTAGCTAATATACACAGCCGCAAGATACCCTGTATACTCAGGTGTGTTTCAAATTGAATAATGAAAATGTTGCTTGCAAGGGTAACTTAATAGCGCCCTCTGTTGTCAAGCAGACGCACTACCATGGCGACGGCATAAAACTGAACCGGAAATTATAGAAAATATATGTACATATCTTTAAATTGAAATTTTTATTTAAAATGTATTATAAAATAATAAAATAATAAAATCCAACAATCTATATTTTATTATTTTGATAATTATTATTTTTCTAAGTTAGTTAGTTAGTTATTATTTTTAATAGTATTACAATAGGATAGTCTTTCATTCTTTTCAAAAATCTCCTGTTTTCTTTCTCTATCTCTGTCTGCCTCACTATATGGTAACGTTCTTTTCCATTATGCATAGTCGTTGCCACCCTATTCGAAGTGCTGAGTATAAATTCACTCTTGTGACTGCCTTCTCGCCAATTTCTGCCGTCTGTACATAAATTAATTTGTGCACATAATACGCCATAGAATATCCTGACCAGCCTCCTCCACATGTGCGTGGCTTTAACGCATTCATCAACCGACATTCGCATTTGTTTGCTGACAATGAATTGCACACACTGTAAAGTTGGCACACTGTAGGGACATCCAAGAGGGAGTAGGGGGTAGTGGGTAGGGGTAGAGGTAGTCAGAAGGACTTAAAAGATTCAGTGCAACTTTGGCTCCAACTCAAATTAAAATTCTTATGCGCTTGGCGCATAATTAAAAGTCCGAGTCTCGCTTAATGAAGTAATGCGGCATTAGACGACGACAAACGAACCCTTCGACCATATATCAATTGCCCCATTGACAACAGATCCACGCAGGGGGAAAAAAGGATGAGTAGAAAGAAGCAGAGAACAAGCAAATACTATAATAAACAGTTAATAGTGCGAATTGACGAAGTAGAAATACTCTAAAAGATGAAGTAACTGTAACAAAATCAGTTAAACAAACATACTTTTAACTTTTAAATTTACAATTTGATATCTTAAATTTTTCACAGAAGGGAGGCTACAATCTAAAAAAGTTTATTTCTCGGTTCTTTACAGTAAACTTTCCCAAAGTGTTTAGAAATTTAGTTAAAAGTTAATAAGTAGCATAAAGTACAACAAATTTTCCATTTCCACACTATAAGTATTTCTATCTTAAAAGGTTTCTACCTGCCACAGAAAGTTAGTAAGGCTATGACTCCCTTCAAGTCTTAACTATACCCTTCTCTTTTAAAGTGTATCTTTATAGCCTTCATAACGGAGCCACGCGAGTTGTTTTAATCCCACACTCTAAAGTCTGTTTTTCGGGAATCGCAACCTGTGGGATTTCGAGTCTTTCGTAGTCTTTCTTATGTGAAAGGCGCGCTTCTCTATATAATTGCCCATCATTATCGCTGATGAGTGAGCAACACCAAAGATTTCTGAAAAGTTGACTTCCTCCCAAAATATAAAAAAAGAGAAAAAAGCACAAAACACGTGCAAGACACAGCATAAAAATCAAAATCAAATCGCGCACAAATCAAATACATCGCCTCTACACCTCTTTTTAACTCTTGATCCTGCGTACGTTGTCTGCTGATCCTTAGGCCTGAACCTGAAGTCTGAAGATCTCTCAAGTTCTTTAAGCATCACAAATTGCCAAGCGCCCAACAAAAGTTGCAGCCCAGTCAAAATTGTGTTTAATGAGTGACTTTAGCGCTGGATGATGGGCCCAAACCTGATGTGTTGCTCCTGTTGCTCTTACTCCTGCTCCTTCTCCTTCTCCTTACTCCTGCTGCTGTTCCTGTTCCTGCTTCCTTCTTGTCCTTCGTCAATGGCTCAGTGGCTGCTGAGGTAGCTTAGCCATTATTCAAGCTTTATTTATTTTCGCCTCATCCGCGAAAATTAAAAGTTTCCAGCTACCCAAGTCAAAAGTGCAAATTTTCGCAGCCCAACATCGAATACTTGCCGCCGCCGCCAAATCTTTCATTTAACTTGCAACCTGGGACGTGCAACGTGGAACGGCAGCCACATCAGACGTCATATTAGCGAATCAACTGACAAAGCATATGAATATCAACAGCGTTTGAACAAGTGGATTAAGACCAGGCTCAAAAACTCGGCAATATCCAGGCACAGTCAGTGGTAAAAAACAGAGTCACAGTCAGCGGGCTCTTCTGCCTTCTGTCTTCTGTCTCTGGGTCTCCTTCTGATTCTTCTGTGGCGGCTTCATAATTAAAATTGGTAGTCAAAATTACATTTTGAACAAACCGAAAGCTTTATACTCTAAGAATTTCATATGATAAGCTGCAGGAAGCTTTCCGACACTTTTAAAACAACTTTTGGTGGCCAAAATAGTGTAAAGAAAGACTTTAATATTGATTCTGAGATGTTTAATTTTTTTAAGTATACATACATTCATGCCAAGAATAAGATAAAAATTGATAAAGTTGCTGATCCCAAGGGTCTACAGACTTTAAACATTTATAACTTTGTCAAAACTAGACCGATTTTTATGCGGAATGTCATTTTAGATATGATTAAATCTATTTATTGATTCTTTTAATCAAATCCTAATGCCCAAATTGTCTCAAATTTAAATATACATATGTTTAAGTTGCATTCTTACTTTAATAGTTGCTATGCTCATAATAACAGAAGAGAAGACAGACAGACTGAACAAATTCTGAGCTTAAATTCCAGTTCCATTTTAGACGATCACAACGATCCCAACGATCTACCAACGATCAAAGAAGAAGAAGGCTCTGTAGAGACGTCGCTGACCTGTTGTCTGGTTAAATCGAGTTTCGTATAGTATAGTATGCAGTTTGGAGTATGGAGTTTGGAGTTCGGAGTATGGAGTATGAAGTATGTGGCATGTTTTCATTCATGAGACTCCTTGCTGTGCTTAAGCCGCTTAAGTTCTCTGTGCAACTTGTATTTTTTTCTTCTTGTTATTCTTCTTTCAATATTTTACTCTCTTTTTTTGTTGTTGTTTTTGTATTTTTTGACTAATGTGCAGCTTACACTTGACTGGCGCACAATCAACACCATCAGCATCAACCTTCTGGTCGTCATCATCATCATCAGCAGCAGCAGCAGCAGCAGCAGACGTAGGTTAAGAGATGGCCTGGCAACTCATCACATTGCCACTTGGCAGTTGCCACTTGCAACCTTGCTCTGTACCCCAATCCCGATTACTCGTATTAAGCCAAGCGCGTGTTGCAACAGCGTAAAAATTCGCAAATTTACTGATGCGCCTGTCGATAGGCAGCCACAGATACCTACTATACAAACATCCATACATCCATACATTTATACATTCATACATCCAGGCGCCTCTTGCCACTTTGCCACACTTGCCACAGAGTATGCTCCACAGCAAAATGTACCGTTTGTTTTATTTGACTTTAACTACGCCCCCAAAGCCAACGAGGCATCAGGCATCAGGCCTAACGGCGCTTTAGATTTGCCATCGGCATCGCCTTTTTCCATGGAAAGCATCAACAGATCCGGCCACAAGCTACAACCTGTGTTGCATGCAACATAATGCAGCTAGCGTTTTGGCCAGAAATCCAGCTGATGAATGAACTTCACGGTTAACAATCACATCGTATGGTTCAGACTGTTAACAGTCTTTAATTAAACTAGATTTATCATAGAAAACGACTGTAACTAAAATGATATAAAATTTATTATATACTTCATTGTTATAGAATGAACATTATAAGTATTTATTATATTACGTACACAGTCATATATATAAGTATACGTATTTACCTATCCAATCATTTAGCTCATCTCTCTTTGTGTACATAGTTTTAATTACAGTATTTGAAAATTACAAACTTTCAAAAATATTGTAATAAAATGAAACACTTGAAATAACACAATAGTGTATAAGACGTGGTATCTACTAGTCAGTCAATCAGAAAGCAAAAGCTGAACTGTAGTTAAAAATGCTAGACAGAATAGTATTGATACGGATAATGTCAACATGAAATAAACTAAAGTCTTAAGACACCTTGTAACTTAATAAAAACTAATTAGGTGTATTTACCTGTCGAAAATAGATAAAACAGCTACAATGATCAAATTAAGACACCCTAGAATACAGTAAAAGTTCAGCTATGGCATTTAACTGTCGATTACTTGAAACAATTACTCACAAACAATATTAAACGATTATTACATTTAAATTGAACCTTTTTGTCACTTGACGAGCTTCTTTCTCTCTCTCTCTCTATCTGTCTCTCCACTTCACCTTCTTTTCTGCATCTTTCTTTCTCACTCTCTAGTAACACTGATATTCGATTATTCCCTACCTGTGTCTGTGCATTTTTCCAGTCTAATTTGCTGGCCAAACCTCCGAAAAGCAGCAATCGCAATTTATGGCCCATTAACTAAATGACACTCAATGCGCCCCAGGGGGGCGGAGCGGGCAGCAACAGGCCTTAAACTTTGGAGAGAAGAGAAGAGGGAGAAGTTCTTGGTGGAGAAGGGAGAAGTTCTTGGAAGAGAAGGGAGAAGTTCTTGGCGCATTGGTCATTGAGGCAATCAGATACCGATTCCAGCCCAAAATTTGCAGCATATAAATTAAAACATTATTGACAAAAAATGTTAAGAGAAACAAGTGCTCTAGTTTCTTAAGCAAGACTTTTAGATACCCTGTAGATAACAGTTAAAGTTTAGATATAAGCAAGTAAGTGAATTGTTTACCAAGCAATCTTTTGCAAAGTAAAGAGAATTTAAAGCATAGGCTAGACATGGGAAAACTCAAATCAGAAAAATAAATTGAAATTAATTTACATAGTAGTTTAAATTTGTAGTCCCAATAAAACAAATCATACAACTTTAATTAGTTATATATCTACAGAGTATAATAAGCAAAAATAGAAATCAGAAAAGTCAAAGGCGAAAAACACGAAAGAAATTGAATCAGTCACGTTTTTACATAGAGTCGGAAAATATATAATATTTAGTCTCAATAGAACATATTATGTACATATACAATTATAAATAATTTCATGTTTACAGGGTATAAGCAGCGTGAAGTCTCTCAACTGCCTAAAATGTAACAAATGCAAATTGAAAGTGCGCTTCTTTCATCCTTTTTTATTTTTAAAAGATCCTGCCAAGTAGTAGGGAGGAGGGATAAGAGTAGAGTACAGGAGTTGAAAAGGTATTGACAGCACTTAGTTAGTTAAATATTCGCCGGCAGTAGCTATTTAAATGCTGGCAAAGGATCCAGGCAATTACCAAGCAGAGCACCAGCATAAATGGACTACATGGGGGCCCAGACCCAGAGACAGACCCCAGACTCAACCCAAAACTCAAACTCAAACTCAGCTGAAGATGGAAATGGAAATGGAGATTCAAAACTGAAACTGAAAACTGAGAACTTTAGAACGTGCAACGTGGGACGCATGCAAAAAAGCCAAAAGACTGGAACTTGAAGGTTTTTTTATTTTTAATTTGCTGGCAGCCAAGCAAATACGACAGCGTTGATGATCATGTTAATGAGGGGCAGGGCCCAAGCAAGGGGAAAGGAAAGAGGATCACTGAACGTGCCACAAGTCGCTGCTGGTGTTTTTTTTTTTTTTTACTTATTTTTATACATTTTTTTTTGTATTTTGGAAGAGGCGCGCGCACACACGTATGCAAAACGTCAGAGCGTTGACGCAAAATCAAAAGATCACACAGGATCAATTACAACTAATGATATGGAAAGAAGCGACTCACGACTGCAGAATCTCGATTCTCGACTCTCGACTGTCGACTTGAAGACTATACACAGGAGAAAATATCCGGATTGCGAAATCCAAATCAAAGTACAATATACTCGTAATTGTTTCAAATGCGGTTTTGTTCTTAGCTAATGTTTTGTTTCAGTCTTAAACTAATAAGAAAAGAAGCTTGATATTCAGATAATTTTTAATTTTTAAATATTTAAAACTAAGAAATTTGTATATTCAAATTTTACAGCCTTAAGAAGTACGGATGAAAACAATTGAGAAAATGCATTTATTTTGTGCTCAAACCAAAACTACAAACCAATTTATTTTCATTTTGTATTTGGCAAATATTTTAGTTCGGTTCGCTTAATATAAAAATTAATTTAAAAAGGTGAATGCATTTTATGAAAATCTTAACTAGTTTTTAAACCAGTTAGAATTTGTTATATTTAAATTTAAAAAATAAGCTTAAAAAATCAATACAAACGATAAATAAATTAGGAAAATAAAAGATTTTCTTATATACATACAAGAAACGAATCAAAACCTTGAGTTCAGAGGATTTCAAATCTAGGCCTCGAAACGGAACTGAACCGTTATCTTGATTTTTCGTTTAAACCAGTGTTTAATCATTATCATTTAATAAGCTTATAGTTAGTTTTTAGCTTATAAACTATCCTCTGAATAAATATCTCCAAAATACATCCTAATATCAAGAATCAAGAATCAATCAATTTGAATTTTAGAATGATATTTCTTTCTGTGTATACCGTAGACGGTAGGTGACTGTTGACTGAAGACTTGTGCTTCTTCACATTTTGGAGCTTGACTTGCAACGTCAACGGAGCTGACAGACAGACGGACAGAGAGAGAGACAGACAGAGGCTGTGTAGTTGCCACATGCGGGACCCGGTGCTAACAAGTTGCACAGCTAAAATTACCCAATTGATGATGTTGTTGGTTGGTAGATAGGTTGGTAGGTACGATGAGAGGGGTATATAAAAGGGAGTGGGGTAGACAGTGGAAAGGGGGTAGACGCGGGGTAGACAGCTGCCTGAGAGCTCGCATCATCATCATGTCGCATCGTTGTCACCTCATGCCAAAAATTTGACCATGTTCTCGGCATAATTAAACTAATTGTTCTGATCTGTTCGCCGTTTTTTTGTTTTGATCTTTTGATCTTCAAGTTCGTTGGTTTCGTCGGTCAATGATCTTCCAGCTGAAAAACATTGGCGAGAGCGAAAGGACACTTTCAAATCCCTTGGGTCCAATTTCAAGTTCAGCACTTGCACTTTAAATGTAGAAATTACGCGTATTTTCTAAAAAATTCCATTCCGCTAAAAAAAAATAAAAATGTAACTCATAAAAAACGTTAATTCTACAGGGAGTTATGTCATCAATGTGGCAATGTCCCAAAGGAGGCAAAAGTAAAGTTAAGTAATCAAAACGTTGATTGAGCCTCAATGTATGTTGCAACTCTTCTTTTTGTCCTGTCATGATCACTTGTTGTTCCAGTCGCTCCCTCTCTCTCTCACGCTCTCTCTCTCTCTCTCTCTATATATATATCTCCTTCTTGATCAAGTTTAGCCAAATGATAATAAATAAATATGCCGAAACACTAATAACACGCTTAAAGATTGGCGCAAGTTGGCGCTTCCTGTGTAGCTCTCTCTCATTCCTTCGATCGTTTCGAATCTTTCGATCGTTTCATCCGATCGAATCTCAAATTCAAACTCAAACCCAACTGCAAAGTCACCAGCAGCTTCTTCGTCGTGTGTCGGATGCGATTTAATACAATAAAATATCACAATAGTCCTCAGGTCATTTAGTTAGACTTGCAGTTTATCATACACACAAACACACGCACACACACACACACACAACAGGTCTCTTATAGAGCTCTGTTTCTTCTACCAAACTCTCCCTATCTCTGTCTCTCTCTATCTGTTTCTCCCTCTCACTGGAGCTCTCTTATAGCTCCAGAGATCTTCAAGATTGATGTTAACGGAAAACGTCGTTTCTCTCAACTTCGATGTCTGTCGATGTCGAGTGTGGATTGTCTCTCTGTCTGTCTGTCTCTTTGTCTGTCTGTCTGTCTTCCTTCTGTATCGAATAAACTTAATCAACAGCCGACAAAGTTGCATTAACCGTTTTTTAATTGTATCACATATGTTTCTATATAAAAGCTAAAGATCATAAGTTAACTTAACAATTCCTGTAGTAGCTGTCTGTCTATATATTACAATTTAAAAGTTTATGCATTAAATCTGTTAAAGTTTTTTAAAGTTTTCCAAAAAAATAGACTTAGAACCGTTAAAACATTCCTTTATCACCAACACACAATATGAAATAATCAAATTTTAGTAATTTCTAATCCAATTTGTCCAAAGTTTTACTTATGCAAATTCCTGTAAGCATCTAAGGACTGTAAATAACTTTTAGGAATTAAGTAACCTATTCAAAAAACAAATTCGACACATTTGTGTGGTGTACCAGTCTTTTTGCTATGAACAACTTGTTGCATTGTCTGTTGGTTGTTGCTTGTTGGTTGTTGGCTGCTTCTGCTGCTGCATCTTTAACCATTTTTGCCATGTAGTTAACATAAATGCAGGGCCTAGAGACCAGAGTTCGACTGCAATGTAATTGTTGTTGTTGTTGTTGTTGTTGCTGTTGTTGTTGTTGCAAGTGTAAATTTTATTGCATTTCAATTTGGCAACAAGATTTCCCCTTTCTTTTGTCTGTAGTGCACCACATTTGCACCGCTTGCTCCACCGGAAAGCGAACTCATTTTTGTGATTTCCGCTCGTCATTTGAGGCAGGAAGTTTCATAATAAAGACGATGGCCTCTATATGTGTGTGTGTGAGTGTGTGTGTGTGTGAGTGTGTGTGTGTGTGTTTGCTGACGTCATCAGACATTGAACCCGCAGGTCATATGGATTATGCAGTTCAAGTGGAGGGCATCTTCTTGTCCCTCCTCTCTCACTCTTTCTCTATCTCTCCACAGCAAAAAATATCCAGATACCAGCGAAAAATTAAACCTAAATGTTGTCAAAAGCTTTTCGAGATCGGACCTTCTCCAACCGGGTACATAATACTTTTCGGATGAAATGGGGATGAAATGGGGAAACTAAACAAATTTCAACGTAATTTAATGTGACTAACGTAGCACTGGAATATTTAACTATTTACGAGAGTGGCTAAAAGGACAACTAAAACATACATGGTCAGGAATTTAAAATTTTTCCATGTGTATTTCTTCAACTCGAGCTTCAATTGCAACTTAAAATGCAGCTTCGGTTTGGCACTTGCTTTCGTCTGCTTTCTTTCTCGATTGTGTCCTGCGCACGCGCACCTGTAAGTCAGCAGCTGTCCTGGCCTGCTGCAAGGATCGCAGGTGCAACATTTACCGTTTACCACGGCCGCGGGCCAAGAAAAACCAACTGCCAGAGAGAGAGTCAGTGGAGGAAGGAGAGGAGAAGGGCAGACAGGGGAGCCAAGCGGAGCCAAGGGGAACCCCAGGACCCTTACATATCCCTTTTTACATACATAAATCCTTTATGAACTGTTGCTGCTTTTGATTTGCTTTTGTCAATGCTTCTTTCCAAGCCATTGAGTCGAAATATTTGTAATTTATGTTACAAAATATTTTCATTCTGGTCAAAAGGGATTACATAACCCAAAGGAAAATAAAACTGACAAACTCCTGCTGACCAGAACAGTAGGAGAAACAGGAGAATACAATAGCAGAAACAAGTAGTAGAAGTGTAGAGCTGGTTAAATTTATGGTCTAGCTGAATTCTAATTAAGCCAAAAAGATTGTCATCTCAAGATAGGATAGGGGAATAAAAAAGGAAAAAGATTCAAGGATGCAGGTAGAGTATTAGCTACCGTTTAAGTGTGTTCAACTGCAGGCAACAACACTATCTATAACAAAAACACTAAACATGACATAAACATACGACACAGAAAAAACCTGTAGGTGGCACCACTCGCGCCTCTTCTTCTTGCTCTCTGCTCCAGTCTCTATCTCAAAGAAACGCTCCACATTTGATTTATAAGCACAACTCAACTCAACTCTGCTCACTGTTGATCTACAATCTGATATTATGGGCGTTTTATTATGCAATCAGTAGCCAACATGAAGAAGAAGATGTGGAACAAAACTGATGTGAGATCCATATCAAAAGGACCCATATACAATTTCACTTTCATCTCAATTCGATTTGTATTTTCGTTGACAATTTCCTATGAAACATCATGTTGTTGAAATTGATATGTTGACATTGATAATACCCATCTATATAAAAATTAGTTCGAAGCGAGGCAACCAAAAAGGGGTGTGACCAGAGCCCATAAGCAGCTCTCTGTATTTCTGTTGAAATACACTACTTAAAACTGGCTGAGATTTGTAAGTCGCAGCTTTGTGGTAGGCTTGGGAATTGATTGATTGTAAATATTATGAGATTATTTGTACTTGTACAAAATAACATCTCAAATAAAACACAACCTCAATAAATCGTAAGGAAAGATTGAAAATATTTGATAAAAACCGTAGTTTTGACATCATAGATGACATCTTTTTCCCCAGTTGATTTACTAACTGTGTGAACTTGACTCTGGATAGATCGTTATTCATCAAATTTGGTATAGATGATTCTCATCTCTGTAACATATATATAAATCTGATATGCAATGAAGATACCATTTTGAGTAATAAGTTGGTGAAAAACTAACTATTGTAGGCTATTATATAAGTCACCATTTTATCAGCTCATCTAAATTTGAAAGTTCTACCACAAAACTATGTACATATGGGCTTTAGGTTTATATTTGATATTGATCCCAAATAGCTTCCACAATTATGCTGATCAACTCTCCTTATCAATAATCTGTCTATAAAGACCACACTTTTAATTAAATGTAATCATTATCTGAACACCATCACATGTCTTTCCTCTTCATTTTCTTCCTGTATTTCCGTTTAAAGGCGTATTTATTGGAAATTAAGTTGTCTTGCGTTGAGCATTTGTTTCACAGACTTCTTTTTTTGATTCGATTTGGCAACCAAAAGAAATTCCCACACCCTGTACACACCTGTAGCTAAGTACCCTTTAAATCTGATTAATTGAGCTGCTAAAGCGCCGCTCAGCCAGTTACCATTTACCATTTGCCATTTGTCGGTTGTTCGTTGTTGTTGTTGTTGTTTTTACTTCGGTCGGTTGTTTGGCTTGTCATCATTGAGGCAAACAACTTATAAACACACGCAAGGTGGTCTTTCACTTGCCACTGGCCAAGAAGTCAATTAGCCTAACAAGACAGCGGCCAAAATGAGCTGACTTACCTTAGACTAAAGGTAATACCTGTCCAACACACACACAGACACACACTCACACTCACACAAGCAATGAGTAAGGAGTGTGGCTTGCTATCAAATTAATTTCTCAAAGTCAATGCTCAGGGCGCTGTGTGGTCTATGCCAATCAAGCACTTTACGCCCTGCCTTCATTAGTCCGAACCGCCGATCCGCCGATCCACCAATCTACCCGTAACCCTCTGAAATACCCAACGATCCTCCATTCTTCCGATCGTCCCCAAATCCTTCGTTGAACCACTGTTTATCGTCGTGTCGCGACAGATAGCGCTGGGCATCAAACGTTGAACTCTGAATCGGAACTCGGAACTGCACTTAGCGAAATAATTAACTAAAGAATCATTGACAAAAGGATCGTTCTATAATTTGGTAACAACTGTCGTAAAAATCGTCTAAAACTCACAAAAAGTTTATATTTCAGTTTTAAAATTAAAACTTGTGTAAAGTATTCCTACTAAACGAATACTAAATCTTATAAGCATCTTATAAGCATGAATTTTAAATATTGTTCTTACCATTCTCTTCTGACAAAAAGAACTATGTATAGCAAAAATTTAGAGACTGAAGTTGACATTGGATTAAGATAATTAATTTATTTTGCTTCGATTAATTAATGTTAATTTAATAAATATTATTTAAGAATGCGCTTGATATTTCTCTGAGTGTGCTACAGATTGTGTAGGCCATTATAAAAGTGATTTGTGAGCGCGGAATTTATGCGGAATTTCAACATTTTCGGTGTCTAGCCTCCATCTCCTTTATAGAGAGAGCTGGACGGTAGTAACGAGCTGGCAAAATGACTTAATTAGGATGAAGCAGTCAGAGCCACAGCCACAGCCCAAAATGTTTTTGAGACAGACAGATACAGAGAGACACAGTCTGGATTCTAGATTTGCCTCTTAAGTTTGCAACATGCGGCACAGACTGAGGCAAATCAGCAACATGCTGAGAGCAAAGGTAACATATACTACGATCCATTTGAGTCTCGAGCCTCAAGTCTCTTATCTAAATAGGCGCGTCCCAAAAAACAAATGGTCAAGTGGCCTAGATAGAGAAGTTGCGAGTCGAGAAGTTGCAGGACAGCGTCCAGTGAGTCGTTTTGGCTTGTCGTCTAATTTGTGCACAGTTAAATAAACAAACATGCCAAAGGATCTTCGGACACTTGACAACGGCACAATGTGTCGGCAAAACATCTAAAGTTCCATTTCACTTTTGGGATCACGACAAGCCGCCTTTTGATAAGCAGCCAAGTCTCAAGTGTCGCCAGCACCACGCGACCAAACGACAAAAGGTCAAATACCAAATACAAAGTGGACCAATTAAACTAGAGCAAAGTAGAGTACGGAAACAATTGGAAACTGGATATTAAAGATACACTTATATTGGACAGGAAAATCGGAAGTACAGGGCAATATTTGAATCTAAGATGAACAAAAAATGTCTATGTAAAGATGAGTAATCGAAAGTAAAGCTTAAAATAATCATGGAAATATAAAAGGTAAAAGCAGAATTTGGAAATATGAAAATGGAAAGTAGGAAATGGAAATTTTAATAATAAATTAACTTATAAGATTTTAGGATTTGAGAAATTATGTAAGAATAGAAAAGATTTTAAGATAGTAAACAGTATACGAGTAAAAATGATAGAATAGAAGATGAGAATAGATGTTTTAATAGTACATTATAATATTAGGGAATCGAATCTGTGTTGGAATGGAGAAAAAATAACTGGAATGAAAGAAATTAATCTAATTTGCTAGTGGAAAAAGAAATAATGCACAACTTGAAAACAATGTTGGTAAAGAAAGAATTGCCAATAAAATTATCAAAGGATTCTAGGAAACATCCAATCAATATTTTACTGTATAGAACAGGAAAATCTATAGTGATATGTCGTATCTCTCCCTCTCTCTACCTCCCCCTATGCAGCTGTCACTCCCCCAAATAGAACGACATCAGCTTAGGGAAAGCAAACCCTTTACATGTCCTGGCAACATGTTTAATCCTTTCGCAGTTCTTAGAATACCAAGAATTGCATTTAAAAAATAAAAAAACGATACACAAAATCGCAACATTGCACAAACATCACGCACCATTCGCAAAGAGATTTTTCCCAGAGTTGCAGGCAATGGAAACGTGAGAGACAATCTTGAATCTGTGTGTTTTAAGGAGACATTCACATTCCCAGAAGCTGGAAGCTGGAACAACAGCGTTTTTGTACCAATTTTTGTGGTTTCTGCAAATGTTTTAGGCCAACAATGGGCCAACAACAACAGCAACAACAGTGATATATCTTATTGACACAGCCTGCCAGCAATCAGGACGAAGGACGAAGGACGCAACATAAGGGGGCGATTGTTATTATGTTGAATCTCGTATCGTCATATTCTTCTATAGTTCATATTTGCGCAATATTCTTGAGCTGCAGCTAAGAAAATGTTTTGGCTCTTGCTCAAAGAAAAAGAAAAAAGGATTAGTCTGCTGTACAACGAGCTACCCTGTGCCATAAATACGAACATAAACATTTGCACAACTGAACAAGAGAACTAACAAGAAGAAGAATAGAAGAAGATTAAGAACAGATATCAGGCAACTCTACAAAAGAAGAGCCTTCTCTGAAGTAAAGCATATTTAATACATGTAAAGAGTTGAACATAGGCTGAATTTTGTAATCTTCTGATGTCTTTTATTTTATCAAACTATTTCAACTGTTAATTCTTCAACCAAATTCCAAACTAACTACATTTTCTTCATTACTTGTTATTCTGGCTAAGATTTAATAGTTTTCAGTAGCATTCGATACCAAACATTATAACACTTAATACTTATCTAGTCAAGTCTTTTTGATATTCCAAGATTTACTTTACAAACATACCACAAGGTTTTGTATATAAAAACCTATCTTATACCTAGGAGTCTGTCAAATAAACAATTAAATAAAAGGACGATCGGACGTATAATATAAATGCCATACTATCTAGTTGATTTTTGTTAAATGCCATTCGTAATTTCCGTGGAAAATGCATAAAGAATGCAGAGATAATGGTGAGGAGCCAACAAATTGTTGCAATTGGACAATGCATGAAATTTTTCACAATTCTTCCACACACACACACACAACACACACACGTAACAAACTCACAGCATGTGGGCACATTGAGCAATCCCAAAGGTAACCCAAAGAGTCACAATGAGAATAGCAAAAATCACGCATCACACATCACAATGGAAAACCTGAGAAAACTGGAAGAAAATACACGAAGAGAACAATTGAAAGGAACTTTTTTAATTGAGCAAAAATACAAACAAGTGCAAAAAATCCATATATTCACTGAAAGAACACTGAGGGACAAAAAAAAAAACTAAAAATAAACAAAGTTCTGAATACCCAAAAAAAAATAAAAAATAGTATAATAATAATAAAAACGGGGCGTTTGTCCTGTTTTTGTTTGGCGAGGGCATGTTTTGAGTAAACATTGCAACATGCCAATATAATAGAATCGGATTCGGAGACAGGTCAGATCAGGGAGTGAGTCCATTCATAGATCCCAAATGATATAGGGGGCCAGGTCTGGTCAATCAATTGTATGGCAAAACGAAGAAGATGAAAATGTGAAGCATAAAAGAATCAACTAAATGTACAAATCATTTAATCAAACAAGAAGATTGAAGGCTACTGTCTGTCGTCAATGAGGCAATGAGATTCCATGAAATTGAATAAGAACTAAGCAAAAAGACAAGAAAAGAACCAAAGACAACTTATGATTAATCATAAAACAGGAGCAGCAGCAGGATCAGGAGCAGGAGTAGGAGTTGAGGCAGAAGCTGCTGCTGCAAGGAGTCAAAGAGCAGCTGTAACAGTATCTTATCGTAAGGGCCATAATTTGTCGTGTGCAGGTTGTTAGAATGACAGGGCCAAGTTAGTATGTTATCTAATCTGGCAACAAGGCACAGAGCAAGCCGCATGCCAAAGTGCTACAACAGCGATTAAAGGTTAATTGTCCTCAGGCCCAAGTTCTGTTCCAATTTCAAGTGTCCTGTTGAGAGCACACTCTACAACGACTATTAGCGAGTATAGCAAAGACTGCAGTCGAGAGAGCCTGACTGTAGAAGGCCCTGTATTTATTATGTAATAACTCCCTTTATCTTTCCATTTAGTCGATCGTGATGACTTTGTATGTTTTAAGTGCAGGGTCTAACTATAACTAAACTGCAGTTTGGCGACAGCAAGTAGTCGACGTCTCAGTCCTTCGTCTCATTGCTCTCCTATTTGTGATCCTGGCGCAGCGGTATACTTCAGTAGCATTTAATCCTTGAGCTACAATTCACTTTTGACGCATTCACAGCGCGCTTGAAGATCGCTCAAGCGATCATTCAAGTGCATTTAAATCCTCATCGAATGAGTCGAGAGAAACAGAGAAACAGAGAAAGAGAGAAAGAGAGAGAGAGGGAGTAACAGGAGCTCGCTGTCTAACCGCATCGGTTAAATGCAGCGGCCCGTAAATATTTTCCAATCCCAGACAGTACTTCAGTACAAAAGGCAAGTTAAACCTTTTGCCAATTCTCAAGGATGCAATGAAGCGTGGCTTCCACGAATATCAAAAAGAAAAAATAAAAAATTAAAAAGGAACGGGTTGCGGTAATTACGCCAAATGTATTTTCCACAAAGAAGAAATATCATCATTACCATCATCTTCGATATCATTATCATTATCATTAGTAAGCAGGAAATCAACGCTTGACACAGAAATCATTGAATCAAAGCAATGCTAAAGAGCATTGAATTTAATAGACACAAAAACATGAATAAGAAAAGTAGCTAAAACTGATCCGCGAACGTTTACAATAGCGAAAAGAGTTCTTGAGTTGAAGAGAACTTCAAATTAAAACAGTTATATAATAAGTTTTAAGAAACTTATTTTATTTTTAATTGAAGTCAAAGCTTAACTCAAACTTGTCATGATTTTTTACCACAAAACCTAAAGATCTCAGACTTATACGAATCTCAGGTTTAGAAGAATTTGAGCACCAGAATTTGTTTAAGAGAGAAAACTTAAGGCTTAACTTTGAAATTTGTATTTTAAATTATAATTAGATTCAATAAATAGATCATTCCATTATCAAAATGACATTCTGCGTAAAAATCGTCCTGTTCTTGTCAAAGTTATACCAGCTTGAAGTTTCAATCAGATTTATCCAACTTTTCAAAACTTTTGAAAAACTACATACTTTTAACATATAATTTTTATATGTAGAGTTATTTTTAGATCAGACCATGAACAAAATAACATTCCGCATAAGAATCTGTTGGGTTTTGCCAAAGTTATGCATGTTTGAAATCTGAGGGCCTTTGGGTCGGACAACTTTAGAATTGAAACTTTTCTCTTTTAAAAAACCGAAGCTTATTATTATTGTAGAAATTTGATAGACCGTACTTATTTGTAATCATCTAAGCTGATCGATATTGAGCTATATTAGTCTTTATCAATAAATGCAGATACTTAAATTAATAACTTTGCTCATGTGCACATTTTATACATTCCATAGAGTCCCTGAAAGGATTCGTGTAGTTGCGATAAAGGGAACAGTTTTAGGATAAAGGTGACATAGCCTAAATAACTTTATAGAGTTGAAATTAAAATGAACCAAAGTTGAAAAAGGAATCTGGGATGCGTGCACTAATTAAGATCCATCAATGTGAAACCCCTCACTTTCCTCTCTCTCTCTCTCATTCTCTCTATGCCAACATGTAAAATTATGCTAAAAACACGGCAAGTTGAGTATTTTTGTTGTTGTTTTTGTTGGTTTTCGAGTGCCAGTGATCCTTAAGTCCATTTAGAGGAGAGCTGGCATGGCTAGATGATATATAAGGCGTAACGCAACCAGTTCATTCAACACCTGCAGCGGCGCGACTTCAAAACGCGCGTGCGCACAGTGGCAATGACAGGGGGTAGGAGCTGCAACAGTCGCTGTGGCAGTGGCAGTGGCAAGGGACAGAAGCCGTGGCAGTGGCAGTGGCAGTGTAAAGGTGCTAGGTGATAGGGGACACGCGGACAACAGGCGGGCAGCAGGCAAAGTCATTGATTTCATTTGTGTGCTGTGTGTCCCTTTAGCCAGTTGTGCCACACGCGGCTCATTAATATGTAAGCCTCGGTCCAGTCTCCTTCTTCGTCTCCGTCTCTCTGGCGATCGGGTTCCGAGTCCGACTTCTTTGCAAGGTCATTTCGTTCTACAAATTAAAGTGGTTGATTTTTGTCTATAGCTTGTTGTTCCCCCTTTCAATTTTTTTAATAGAATTGCATTCAGTTTACCTCGTAGAGGAGGGTATTTTTAATTTGGTGTACAATTGTGTAACGCATTGTAGGATCCAATTCCAACCCTACAAATTTATAGAAATACTACGTTTAGATCTGAATTTGTCAGTTGAGTCCACTTTTTCATCAGTTGTTCTACTTTTTATTTCAGTATACCAAAATAATACAATAAACTGAGACATGCCGAAAACTTCGTTCCAATCTCTAAGATTAACTATTCGATTATAGTACTAGACGTTATCAATAAAACTCTCAGAGCTGATCTCTCAGTTGAGCTATATTGAACAAACTTATTGCTTTTTCTTATCATTTTGATTTAAAATAGAGATCTATTAATCAATACTTAATCAAATAAAATAACAATCTCGCTGCTGTCAAACTTCATTAAATTATCTGTAGATTAAAAATTGCAAAAAATTCTTTGATTAAGTTTAAGAACTAAGTAATAATGATATAAAATAGAAATCTCGTTGTTGTCCCGTTTTGTTAATAGGGTATTTAAACAGTGACACACGGCAAATATTTATTTTTCCAACATTTTTTTCTGTTATTTAATTTTAAATTTTTGGTTGTTATTCCCTAAACCGACTGAAGTTTTATTTTAATTATCGTCAGAGATATTTGCATAATTCCGCAACGCTGTTGCCGCTGATTAAATCCTTTATGAAGAACCCTTTTGCGCGTGCGCAGCACCTCTCACCCCCTTATGACATACCCCTTACCCCTTATCCCTTACCCCTATTCCATTTGGCAGTTTGACGCGACGGCAACAAGTTTTATGCATCGCCCAAAGAGCTTTTTCGATCTAATCAGTTATTCAAATAGATTTCATTTCATTTTCCAATTGTTCGCGTATTAATTTCGCGCATTGTTCACTCTTTCTCTCTCTATTTTTCCCCTTTTCGATCCCCTTTTCTCTCTCATTTTTGTTGTTGCTTTGGCTTTTGTTGCGCCTGCGCAGTCACCCTCTCTCGGTCCATTGCAAAAAGTTGCGATTATATATACACATACTCATGCAAAAAATACAATCTATTGTTTGATTATAGATTGGGGTGGGAAGGCTGGAAAGTCTGTATAAATTTCGGTTTCGGCTATGACAACTTGTGTATGCGCTACAAAATTTAAGATTAAGTAGCTTTGTGCTGTTTTCAGCAGAAATGTTTTACGAATCATAAATACCCTTTAGACGAAACAACAAAAACAACTCTAAAAACTATTTAATAATAACATTATCAACATAACGCTCACATCCTAGAAAATTAAAATTTTGAGAAGAAGACTCTTTTAAATAGCCATATAAATTGTAATTGATAGATACCTTTAAATTAAATTTAACATTAGTTTCTTAACATTATACGTAGGTTTATCATTCGTATGGTTATTTCAAAAATGGGGTTTGAAGTTTTCAATACAGAGTAAAATTAAGATTTCTTTCGTTTCTAAAGTGTTGAGTATTCAAGATATCAAAGTTTAACAGAATACTTCTCGAATTAATGTCTGCATCATTAGCTTTAAAGTTGTCCTGTTTTTAGTTACTTCAATTCTTTAGAGAGTGAGCGATATACTATAAAAGTATTCAAAAGCCTCTATATTCTCTATTTTGACCGATTTGAAAATAACAAAAATCATTATCAAATGTAATTTAAAGCTTATAAAAAAATTAAAAATAATTTTATTTAATAAATTATTTAACATATCTTAAAAGTACTTTTCAAAATGCGTTTTAAGTTATTTTGTACATGATTATCATTTATTATGTTTCCTTCATTTCTTTTTGTTTTTTTTTTTGTCGAATTAAAATGGGGCTGAAAACTGTAGTGAATAATTTGTAAGTTGAACTTGTGGTGCTAAAATAAAGAAATAAATGAGATATAAGGAAAGTAATCACTAAGATATCCGTAGAAACCTATATGCTCTACACTAAATATTTGACTATAGCGTACAACAAGTACGCTTACAAAAGCCCAAATAAAAGTTTCTACCGCCCCGACAGACCCAAGCACCACCAAGAGCAATACACACACACACACACACACTAGCACGCACCACATGCGTACACACACACACATATACGCACACGCAGATACTTGTACATAGCGTCACTAATCCTGTTGGAACTTAATGTGCAGGGAGCGTAGGCAGGAGGAGGAATAGGACGATGCGACGGCGCGCGCGCTCACGCACACTCCAAAGGAACTCAAAGGTGGACATTTGTTGTTGACAAAATGCCAGACCAACAACAACAGCAACGACAGCAACAACAATAAGGAGAGCAACAGCAACAGCAACATAAAACTCCAATAGGGGTTGCACGTACCATTTACTGATAGTTTGATTGCCAGCACCGAGAACCAAGGACCAAGGAACGAGGCAATTTGAGCGATTGCAGCAGGAGCAGATGTTTTTCGCGGCTGCCAATGGCGATCCTTGATCCTGGGCAGAGGCACGGGCACGGGACATGCCAACAATGGGCATTAGGCAGACAGAGAGCAGAGAACATAGAGAGAGAAAGAAAGAGAGAGGGAGACAGGGTCCCGGGCCACCATTCGCAGTGGTTGTTGTTGGCGTTGGGCCGGAAAAAACCGGTCCGATTGTGTCCTGTAGCGAAATGCAATGCTTTTTGCGCCCAAAAGCCATAGATTCATTTGTTGATTCCACTCAGATTGAGAGGGTGAGTATAATTTATTACCAGATCAACCCCCAACACCCATTCCCATAGCCTTCTCTCAGGTAGCATTCATGCGTTGATTCCTCAATTCCTTTGCATATCCTGCGCACGTGCGCTTATCCCGCACCCCGATTTCAGTTTTGCCATTTACTGGAAAATTTCAATTTCAATTACAATTTCGTTTTTCACTTTCGACTTCATTGTTATTTGGCCAACTGGACGCCGATTCTTCCACACGAACGCACACTTTCGGCGCATGCCGCTTCATGTCCTTATATGATAAACAGACAAAAGGATACACTATCCTAATGGGAATCTACACTCTGCACTCAAGTGGTTTTTTTATTTCGAATTTCGAACGCTTGGCGATGATCAAATGCCTTTTAATGAAACTCAGCTGGCTTTTAAATCGATACTACGCTTGTGACTAAAGCAACATCAATAAAAAAGGGATAAAAGCTTTTGTCCTTGAGTATCCTAGCTTGGAAAGAACTATAATCTTAAGCGAAAAACAAATGTAGTGTGAAAATCAGAATCCAGACGTTAAAGCTTAGATTTTTAAACACTTAATAGCACGCTAGTGATGAAACTACTTAAAAATAAAAGACAGTAGCAATTCTCCAGATCATGTGTTTCTATTAAAGAAAACTGTGAATATTTATAGAGCCTACCACGCTGGTGCTCAAAGCTCAAGGCCCCCAAAACCTAGTGACGAAGGTATAAATAAAAATTCTTAAGTTTTTTTAGGAAAACTTCAAGCTGCTAGAATTACTTGGGACGAAACTTTCAGTTATAGACAAAACTTAAAGTTGTAATGTGTAAACTATAATTATAAGCAATAGCTGATCTGTAAAATGCTTTGTTGCTTTTTCAGAGTTCCTGCTTCTCAATTTTGCCGCTCTCTTCTTCTTATCATTTATTGTTTCTTGATTCCCACTTGACATATCCTTGTTACCCCCAGGGCTTTTGATTCATACGTTTTGTCAGACACTTTTCAACTCAAAAGTTGGTGCCTTCTTAAGGGATTTCCGTTAGAAGTTTTCTTACATGCTGCTACAATCGAATACCCAAAGTGTGCACTCATACCTTATTGGACTCAATGTGTACTCAGGCTCTGCACTCATAAAGCCGAAAAAAAATTCTGAATAGAAAAAGTCAATTTATGTGCGCACAACTGTGCACAGATGCCCAAGATGTAAGTGAATCGAGGACATGAGGCAAGGACATACTTCCACGTGGAGGGGCACTTGAGTCGACGACAAGTAGGAGATGAGGAAATTCTGGATTATTTTGGAACTACCGTGTACATGTATTTCATCAGTTAGCTCTTGTCTCGATCGGATTACAACAAGAACTACTCGTAAAGCTAATTTTATGGGCATGAGGAAAAAGTGAAAGAAAAAGAGTGCTTAAAATGTTTTGCTTGATTGATTTACGGACAGCGAGTGTGAGTTGACATGAGTTAAAAGGGATGTGTCTGCTGCTTTCACTCGACAATTTCCAATTTCACTCTTCATCTATATTCATATTCATTCATTTATTCATTCATACATTCGGTTCCCATTCCCAGTGAAATCGATGCCCCGAATGAATGCAAATAAATCCCAAACTCAAACCCAATTTTAAAGCAAGGTAAGCAAGGTCCTTTTTAATTTTTGTTTACACAAATTGTTGTATTTTCTCAAGCCGCCAAAGATGAAAGTCAAAACGAGATGAAAACAGAATCCTGGACACAGGATGTGCGCAAGATTGAAAGTTGAAATCGTATCAGGTTCGATGAAGATGAAAATCTAGTTAAACATTGCTCGAAATTGTTGAGAAATCTTATTAAATTTGGTTTATAATCAAACTGTTATTTCAGTTGCAATGAAAAGTTAAGGGTTGATTCAATCTGAACCCAAAAAGACCACAACAAATCTCAGTTATTTATTATGCAGCACATATGCATAATGGTGTCAAACCCCATTTCAGAAAATAAAACTAAAAAAAACTGAATTATAAAACAAGTAAGAATTGTATATTAAAAGGGATGTTTGGACTATGAGATACCCTGCTAAAACCAACTGAATGCTGTCGGAACACTGTGTGTGTTGGGCTGAAATGTTCAAAAACTTTCAAGCGAATTTCACGCTAGTGCCGAAAGTTTTTACTAACCAGCTAGTGATTAAAGTAAATGTTTTTTTACATTCCCTGACTTTTAGGCTCTTGGGAAATTTTATATTCACAATAAGCTAGTGACGAATATATTTAATAAATAGTTAGAGATTTGATATATAATATAACATGTATTTAATATTATTGTTTCTTCTAAATCAAAGTCTAACCTGGCGCATACCCTTTAGTGAACACATAATGGATGCAGGATATAGTAAATAATAATTATTATAATGCTTATAATAATAATCGCCCAACTTGACATATTTGCGAGCAGCGCATTAATGAGATTTCAACCCTGTGCCTGTCAGGGCGTCGAATTCAAATTATAAACCCTGAGACAGACCCAAAAATAAAAAGGGTTGCTTGATCAACGTGATCATCTCCTGTTGTTGATGATGATGATCAACAGTTTTAAAATTTATTTATTTATTTATTATAATAATTTCGTATGATAGTAACATGACGATCGCTACTTGACTTGCATAAAGCACAGAAGCTAAAGGACCTTATACATATATCCTGTCGACAAGCTCGTCTATGTGAAAGATCCTTTCGAACCTTGCTCGGGGCGTGTTGCGATCACAACGGCAAAGTGGGACGCCACCAAGTCAAAGCGTTGCCGTCGTCGTCGTTGGCAACAAAAGCGATCAGGATCAAGCAAGAAAATACACACGCACACCACTATTGACTCCTTTTTGAATGTAAGAAAAAGAAAAAGAAAAAATAAGGAGCTAAAAGCAGTTGAAAACCGGTAGTCCTTATCCTTATGCTGCTTCCTCTTCTGTTTCGTATAGACGTTTCCTTGAACTTTTCAAGTGAACTCAAGTTTATAAATTGTGTAGCAAGTACACACACACACACACACACATACACTCACAAAAGGACACTCTAGTTGTGTTTTCAGGTTCATGTTCAACTACCTGGCACAACACACAGCAACAGAACAATTTAAAAGCACCGTAAGGTATAGAAGTTACTGTAGCATGTCAGAACTAAGAGGATCGAAGAGATCTATTCCCCAAAATTGCTAAAAACTAGTTTACAGTCTCTGCCAGCATCAAGCATTTCTTTTAAATTGTATTTTCCCACCGTGCAACACCCTAATTGCCCAGCCAATTTTCAATCCTTACTCAATAGCTTCCTGCCCAGTTACTAAATGCTGATCTTGTCAATTTTAATTAGAATTTATAGCCATACAAATTGAAGGAGAAAAACTAAACACAAGATTCTAGGTACACTTTTATTTATTTCTTCAATTTTTCCTTCTATTTTCTTTTTTAATTAGTTCAACAATTGGCAAATGATTTCGCACAACAACAAGAAAGAAGAATAGAAGAAGACAAATGTTCAATGATTAAGAATTATGATCATACCACACCCCTCACCTCTCAGGGGGTAGGAATCCTGAATCGAAGTGAAAGCAAAGTGAAAGAAGAAGAAAGAACACACAGTACCCTCAACATTTAAGATCTTTCATCTCCAGGAACTCATAGATCTGCAGTCGGAGCATGCCAATTTAGAAGGCGACAAGCGTAAAGTCTCACGGAGCTAGAAAAACTCATGGAACAATGCAATATCACCAAAGTGATTAAGTGGAAAAGTTAGCTCAAGTTGACGTCTTCAATGACCAAATCACCAAAGGTTCTAGCTTTATCCCGCAGGAGGAAAATGTGGGAAAGGCAAGAAGAGTAAAATGAGCCAAAGAACAAGTTCAAGCTGAGATCTGGAAAAGAGCCTATGGGAGCCTATAAATACGATTAGAAAACTGGAAAGGACTTTCAACTTAGGAAATAGAATTTGGCTTAGAACAATTATGCATGCATTTGGAAAGAAGTGTGCGCTTATAAAAGGTAGTTTAACCCAAAATAAACTTGTAGAAGACTGCAATAAATTTCATTACAGAACAAAGTTATTTTACTAAAGAACACTTTAAAATTAGCTTTTAAAATAAGCTTTTAATGAAAGGTCATGAATAAAGCTTCTGCAAAGAGACTAATAAAACCAACTTTTGAATAGCTTAAGAATTACGGAACCTTTTAGAAGAAAGATTTTTTATTTATACAATATTTTTTAATGCAAGAAACCCTTTTAAAGTTTTCAAATGTACAAAAATTAAAAACTAAATTTGCTTTAATGAAACATTGTATCTAAATAAGATAATTAAAAATACAAAACACTTTTTCGAAATTCGTTTATTGGGAATAGAAGGGAAACAAGCCAGCCAAAAAACATAAGGTGATCTATGCTCCTGTGTGGGAACCAAGGTGTACGGCACCGTTCCCTGTTATATTTATTAAACAATCTATCTCATTCTAGCCCATTGCTGTCACTGTCTGTCGTTTGGTTTGAGATCGTGACCAGGGCTACCCAAAGCTTAATATAATACTACTCTGCCTGTTTATATGTGTGCGAGGGGCGGTATATAAACACGGCACGACACGAACGTTGGTTATGTAAAAGGCAAAAGGCGCAAAAACTTGGACCGCAAACCACCCTTATGGGAAGGTATTTCAAAGGAGCAGGAGCTAAAGTAGGAGAAGGAGCTATATCAGAGGTAGAGAGGTACGATCAGATGTTAGTTTTCCCAAAAGCCGAACTGACAGACCAACTGACTGAGGTGTGTGTGAGGTATAGTGTGTGTGTTTGTGTGTGGATCGAGAGGGAATGGGAATTGGGAATGTGAGCTACAAAAACGAGGGACACCCAATACCTAGGGGATGAAAAGTCATGTGTGTGCGTGTGTGTGTGTGAAATAAATGCCGTTTGTTGTTTTCATTTCATTATGTTTTACATAAGCGGCAGACGCAGGCGCTGTGGCAGCAACGTCAACGTCAACGTCAGCAGCGGCAGCGAAGGATATCCAAGGATACACCGATAAAAAAAACTATCTAAGAGTAAGAATGCTAGAATTTTGATCTAAAAACTCAATAGTTTCTTTAAAACAAAGCAAAATAAATAGGAGCAAATTCTTATTAATTTTTATCCAAGGATAAACTGATAAAAAAAACTGTCTAAAATTCAGGATCAAAGAATTTGGATGACCAAAAACTCAAGAGTTTCTTTAAAACAAATCAAAATATTTCCAAAAGTACAATTGAACTTTTGAATATCTTAAAAAGATTTAGTCTTATTTAAAATATGACATGGACATATGTGAACTTTCTTAAAATTTGTGTTCTTACTTTATGAACGTAGACTTTCTTAGATAAGAACGTTTGCCTTGGTAATGTCTTCTTCAAATTATCATATATTGTGAACAAAGTATTAAAGATGTTCTTGGTTTAGACACTAGTATTTTCTTTCAGTGTACCTTATATTCTAGCTGTTATTGCTGCTGTTGTTGCTGTTGTGCATTGTGTGTGCGCCATCAGTCAACGAAGTCATTTCCGTTGCCGCTGCCAGCAGCGCTGCCAGCGTCAACAGCAGCAGCAGCGGCAGCGTCCGTGCAACGTCGCTGACGCCCCATGACATTTTGTCGGGCACGCGACACAGAACGCTAGCAGCTGTCCTGCCGTAAGGACCTATCCAAAAACCCAAAAAAAAAAAATATATATATATATCAAATATATTTAAAAAAAACCAAGTAAACTTAGCTATAGACACACAGAGTCCTTCTGCACTCAAAGCTGAAAAAAGTCTCAGTTGGAGTGAAGCTGTTGCCAAAAACGCACAACGTTAGGAAAAGTCCAGAGTTATGGCTGCCTTAAGTTTCAGCCCATCGCCACCGCCAACAAAACTCCCCAACGCAACAACAACAGCAACAGTAACATCAACAACAACAACAATAGCAAGGAAAACTCGCATGTTAATCATGTCAAATCGTTGGGCGCCAATAAACCATTTCAAAAAATTACCGTTCACAATGTGCTCAGCGAAAGTGGCGCGAATGCGTTGCAACAACACATTAGCAATCAGAATACAATTATACGGAAAATCAAGGATTTTGGCATGCTTGGAGCAGTTCAAAGTGCGGCGGCAACAACAACAATGTCAACGACAACAACAATATCCCGAAAGCGTCCTCTCTGTGAATCCAAGCTACAGAATGATGTACAAACACCGAACAAACCGACAGCAACAAATACCAAACGCACCAAGCTCAGCAAAAAAAGTCAGGAAAAACTATTATCATTGCGTCAGCAGGAAAAGCTGGAGTTGATCAATAATAGACCAGCGGGTACGCCGGGAAGAAAGGGTTTGCCATTGCCCCAAGCGGTTGCCCGGCGTAATGCCCGAGAACGGAACCGGGTGAAGCAGGTGAACAATGGATTTGCCCTATTACGAGAACGGATACCCGAGGAAGTATCCGAGGCATTTGAGGCTCAGGGTGCAGGACGTGGTGCCAGCAAGAAACTCTCCAAAGTGGAAACTCTACGCATGGCTGTGGAATATATACGAAGTTTGGAGAAATTACTGGGATTCGATTTTCCGCCACTTGGTTGCAGCAATTCAAATAGTTCATCGAGTGGTGATGATAGTTTCATGTTTATCAAGGATGAATTTGATGGTCTTGATGAGCATTTCGATGATTCGTTGAGCAATTATGAATTGGAGGAGCCTCAGCAGCAGCAGCAGCAGCAGCAGCAACAACAACAATTGCCATTGCAATTGCCAGCAACACTAGCAGCAGCAACAACAGAACAATCGGAGGAGGAATTGCTGCCAAGTGTAACCACTTTGAATGGTTTGCAATATGTTAGAATTCCGGGTACAAGCACGTATCAATTGCTTACGCCGGATATGCTTGGATCGCAGGATAGCTCCAGTTTGGATGAGGAGCATTTTAATGCATTAATTGACACAAATTGCCTGAGCACCAACAACAACAACAGCAGTAATGGTGTTGCAGCTGCAGCAGCTGCCCAAAGCAACGGTGAATGTGTAAAATTTACCTCAACTTTATCGCGATCGCCCGTGCCAACAACAACAACAACAAACAGTCGCAGCTCAACGCCAGCAACAACAACACGACGAAGCAGTTCATCAATGCATCAACCACCAAGTGACGCTGACGCTGCTGCTGCTGCTGCTGCCTCTGCCGCCGCTGTTGCAGTTGCAGTTTCACCTGTCGCCGTTGCCGTTGCTAATGAACTCTTATTGCAGGCGTGTGCCGCACAACAACAACAACAACAGCGGCATCAACAACAACAACAACAGCAACTGATCAAACAGGAATACAGCGAGGGCGATTTTAGGCTTGTCACCAGCAACAACAACAACAGCAACAACAACAGCAATTCCCCGCCAGCAATCAGTAGCAACTACCAACAACAATTGCTCTGCTCCCCCGTTCTTCCTGCTTTCTATGACCAAGAACCATCTGCCTCATTCTATGACAACGTTGTTGTCGGCTTGCCAAGCTTCAAAAAGGAATTCACCGATGTCCTGCAGGATCAATCGACCAACACCGCCGGCGGTTGTCTCTCCGATGAGAGTATGATCGATGCCATTGATTGGTGGGAGGCGCATACACCCAAATCTGATGCCGGCACAGTGGGTGGCATTTAACTTATTGGCATTATTTTCCCCAAATACAATTAACACCCGCCCTCCCTCCCCATCGCCTGTATATAGCTATCGGTAGCATATAGTCAACGTAGTGATACACCAAAACCAAAACTAAGATCCCAAAATGAATATAATATTTGAGCCTAAAAAAAACACAACGTTAACATTTAATTTATAATTAATTCTCACATATTTTTTTCTATTTAAGTCACTTTTTTTGTCTAGCCTTAAGTTGCGATGTTTATGATGTTGAATTAAATATTAATAACTGAAATCATTATATAATTAATAATAATTATATGTATGTGCATAAAAACCAAAAACAAAGTCTTTCATCTATTTACAACTCTTTAGGTACGTACTTAAAAAAACATTCTAATTTTCAGCTTTACTTCGTACACATGGAAAAAAAAGTAGCTCAATTACTTTTACTAAGCTTCCAAAGTCACGAATCCTCCAATAAAGGTTACAAGATCTTCAAATTGGACTTTGAAGAATTGAAAATACATCAATTTTAGATAAGTTTAACAACTTAAAAATCTTTAGATTCATTTAAAGATCTACCCTTCTTGAGTTCAACAATAACTCAATTTTTACACAATAATTTTCCCTTTACGAATATTATTTTAAATAACTAAATCATTTCTGAATGGAAGGCATTTAAAGTGCATTTTAAATACAAATCTTTAGATGTACTTTCGAAGCTTTAAGCTTTAATTAAAATAGCATGATTTCTTTCGGAAACAGAAGCAAGCAAAATAAACGGATACTTAAGGAATAAATTTACAAATTTTTAATGTTAAGAAATGTCTGACATGAAAAAATCGACTTTATTGGAACAAAAATTTGTAATTTCTATACTTTCAATGATCTAAAAGCTCACAAATTAGATTAACAGATGGATAAATAATTACAAAGAAAACATTCAAAAGTTTTATTGATCTTATATATAATCGAGCACACTGAGAGATTTTTGGGTTTCAGAAAGTTTTCAAACCATTTTGAAATGTTTTAACGGTTTTTCCAAACGTTTCTGTTGTGCCCTTAATGACAATGAAACATGCACCGTCATTAGCATTAAACACTTTTATAGACGGGGAGAATCAGATAGACAGGGACAGTTACCATCAAGCATATGTTGATGTGTGTGTTCTATGGACCAAGGGTCTTAGTCAGACCGCCCCATCACACACACACAATGGACAGGGTGTAGGGTGTAGGGAATAGGGAAAAATAAAATACGAAAAAGAAAAAAAAAGAAACGAGGAATTAAATCAGCATATCATGTTCATTTTCATAAGCGGCGAAGCATGCAAGGACACACAGGGCACAGGACTCTCTGGGATACAAAAAAAAAAAACAGAATATATAGCAACATTTGCATAAGCGAACGCATTGCCCAAGGATCATTCAAATAGTCGGGTAGTTGGTTTATTACTGCCTTGTTGGGTTGTTCTCTCCACCTTTCTGCTTCTCTCTCTCTCTCTCTCTCTCTCTCTCACTCTCCCTGTTGTTACCAGGAGCCGGTAAGGTTCGAGGCTCTGCGCTTGAGCGAGTTGCTTGCTTTTATTCAAATGAGAGTCGAGTCGCCCTCCGTGCATGCCATGTCCTGATAAATGACAGCACAGCCCATGGGAATGGCCATGGGAATCGTTGCAAGTGTTTTTCCATTTTTGGGATTTTCTATTTTCCCCGGTAGAGTGAAAAACCACAATTTGGATTTGCTTTAGGATCACACACACACGTGGAAATTCTCAGTGCAAGTTTTATTCAAAGCTGTCAAGGGTTACAACAGGCTAATTGATGATGACAGAGATTATGAGGCTAACTTCATCAATTTGGCTTTTAAAGATGGGAATATGTAAGATAATCATGATTTGCATATCAAAGATGCACAAAACAACTATTATATGTCATTTAGAACTTATCAAATCTAAGATCAATGTAGTCCCTTTAAGTTCTTTAGAATTTGCAGTAATCTTAAACAACTAAATAGTAAGTGGCTTACTCAGAAGTATTTTTATTCTAAATTCTATAATAAAAGGCGAAGAAAGTAAAGCTTCGAGAAGTTTCTCTAAAATATAATATATATATAATTATGCCAAATATTAAAACTTTTTAAAGTTATCGTTGGTTTTTATTTCAAATGACATTACACAGCCTGTTAAAAATAATGATTTTTTTCCAAGGGGGCAGAAGCTTTTTAAATCCTAATCTTGCATCTAGAAATTTCTTTTTAAATTTCCTCAATAATTCGTTGATCGTAATAAATTAGGCATTAAATCTTGAGCTGCTGCATCTCTTAGGATGTCATTAGAGTCTGTGTTAATTGCACGTCGTTTCCTTTATGTCCTGTCTCCTATGTCCTTTTTACTGTGTCCTGCGCCTGCGCAAGCAGCTGCCCCTGGCCTGGCGCTCGAGGCACAAGACAAAGCCCGCCAAAGTAGACATGATGCAAAATTATTTCACACACACACACCCAGAAATAGTTATAGCCCGAGGTAAAGAAAAGAAAATCATTTGCCCAAAAAAAAAAAGGAAGAAGTAACCCAAGCATCTTAACGGCCCGTGCGGAGAGAAAGACAGAGAGAGAGGGGGATGTGGCAAAACAATGCGGCAGTTGCATCTTCAATGCATCTGCAGCGCCCGCTCTCGGACTCGATTGGGTAATACGAGTGCCTGTTGTGACCTGAGCCAGAGCCTCAGCCTCAGCCTGTGACTGAGAATCTGTTAAAGCGCCTACAACCCCCAGGCAGTGAGGCAACCAGTCTGTCCGTCAGTCAGTCAGTTAGGCCAGGTCCAGATCTAGGGTCCCGATCCCAGTTTTGACGAGTTCCCAATTCCAGGTGTGTTTGTCTAGGGCTCGTACCCTTGTGGGTGCCCAAATATGGTATGCTCGAAGTTAACTGTTCATCGCACAGCGCCGTTATGAGTGAAAATCCTGAGCTCCGGCACCGTTATGCTTATTAAATATTGGGCCAGGTAATGCGACACGCCCTTTATCTCCCTCTCTCTCTGTCTCTCTCTCCCTCCGTCGCTTGATCTCACCTTCGATTTCTCGCTCTCGTATTTCAATTTTCAATTCCCGTTCCCGCTACCGATTTCTGTAGCATTCCCGTTGCCTGTCAAAAATCAATTTGATTCCTGAGCTCAGCTCCGTTATTCGTTGTCCTTTTGTAATAAAAAGGCTTACTTCTTCTTTTCTGCTTCTGCCCTCAACTCGTGCCTTCTGTCGCTGTATTTGGTTACAACAAAACGTTTTCTCCATTCTGATTCCTTCTTTTCTTTCTCGCTTGTAAGCTGTATACAGTTAGGTGCGTTCCTGGCCTCCACTTGCGGATACGCCCACAGGCGCATCATGTCAACTATTGAATATTCATAAATCATTTCATGTAATAACTCATTATCCATGTGCTCTCATTTGGCGTGTGCGCGCTTGTTTCGCTTGAATTTCAATCTTCTTCACCGCCTTCTCCTACTCCTCGTCCTTTTCCTTCTGCGTTCCTTTGGCATTCATATTGTCGCCAGATCCTGCGCATATTGCGTTACGCTCCAGGTGCTTCTCATTTATCCCCCGCCCGAGTTTAACACGCGCGTTCAACTTATACCAGAATAAGACCCTTAAAACGATCTCATGATGTAATTATGCAGCTATATTCAATATTCTTAAAACTATCTTCAGGAAATTGTTCCTTTAGATATAGAGGAAAGTTTTACAGCTTATTCATTCAATTTAAAAACAATACGAAAATTTAATTGACGATCTAGTATAAATAAGATTATTTTGGCGATTATCGAAAAACTTAAATAATAAACATATATGTTTAAAAAATTATGCATAATCAAGTTATCTATGCAGTTTCATTTTGAAAGCAGAAACAGAGTTTAGCAAGAAGTATCAGAATCCCAATCGGAAAAATTTTCAAAATATCCTATCCAAAATGTCGTTTATTTTATTCAGTAAACATAGGCAAACTTAGATTAATCAAATAAATACTAGCAAATCTCTGATAGTATGTATTATTTTTAGTAATTAAATATTATATATAAAATCGAACATTCTAAGTAGTCCATTCAGGTTTTATTTGAAAACACAAAGGAGCTTAATTTATGCTGAATATCGAGCTATAAAACATGATTTTTAGAACTATTCTACACCTTAGATGTAAATATTCATGTTTAAGAATACAGAGAATAGAAATTTTAAAAACCAATACTTGGAATCTCACATTTTTCAATTGATCCCAGAGACATTGTAATATAAAACACATCCTACCACATTCAATAAATTTAATATAAGCCAACTTGGCAAATCTCAGATATGAAAATAAGATATAATGGAGTACTTACCCTATATCCTTGTTAAGACTATTAAGCTGGTAAACTTGTCCTGGCATTGTATCAGTAGTTTTCATTCATAAATGCGGTTTTCTTAGTTCAAAGTTAAACCCTGCGTCTTGGAACTGATCTTGGATTTGGGAATTTGGCCACAATTTATTTTTGCGGTGTCAATTAAACGATTTGGTGAATGGCTTAAGCACTAAGCCGATATAGCTTTAGCTTAAGCAGTTTTACATCAGTACCGTCGAGTGGCTGCACTTCAGCCGACAATGAGGCACTTAAGTGTGCGCTTTGTGCCTAAGTCCTTAAGCGCTTAAACCAGGTCAGTTCAGGCAGCAGGTTGCAAAAGATAGACGACTGAGGACAACGGCACAACAGGAGGACAACGGTCTGGGTTTAACACTTTCAAAAACCGCTTAGCAATCGCATTCATATTCTTCCTTCTTTCTTGGCCTGTGGTTGTCCTGTGGTTGACCTAAGCCCCAGCGATGCTCGCATAATCAGAGCATTCAGTTTGAAATAATTTCTAGAGTTCATTCATAGGCCAAGGCCTCATTTACATATTGAGAGAGAGTGAGGGGCAGCTAAAACCATAAGGTAAACATCTGTTTTTTGTTACAAAATTCCTGTTGCTCCTTGTCACTGTTTCTTTTTCCATCCCCAAGGTCTGGCTACACATGTTTTCCTTGTCGTTTTGGAATTTCACTCCACGTGTTCACTGCTGTTCCTTGTTTTGACTATTGCGCCCAGGGTGGTATACAAAGGACAACATTGAGTCATCAACTCTCGATTGTCTGACCAAAATTTTGACAGTTGTTCGAACTGATTCAATGCGACAAACTCTCCAGGCACCGTTTGCAGTTTGCATTTTGCATTGATTGAATTGTCCTCGTTGTCTTATTCAGCACATTTTCAATTTCATTGCCATTCCTCGAAGCTGCTTCTATAACCATTGTACTGGTGTCCATGGACAACTTGAGATTTGCCAAAGATTTGGCCAGAACATTCTCAGTGCAAAGTGTGGGGTCCCTTCCATTGGTGTTAAGAGCTGACAATTACGACAATAACAGCTCCGGAAACAGCTCAATCAATGGCCCAAAACAAGCAAATAATACACTATGTAATAATATGGAACTCTTAGAACTAGATATTCATGATGTATTCCATAATATTCTTTCTCTGGTGACAATATAAAACTCTTCGCTTCGAGTTAGATAATTGTGTTATATGTATTTCACAATATTTTCACTCTGTTATGGAGCTCTTCGAAAATAAGTGTAAACTGCGGCGGCCATATTGGTTTGCCTTACATCAAACTCTTAGCAATAGATATTCATGATGTACTCCTTAATATTCTTTCTCTTACAATATTTTCACTCGTCTTTGAGCTCTTCGAGAATTACTTTGTTCTGCGGCGGCCATCTTTGTTTGACAGCTTTTGTTGTTGTTGCTGCTGTTTCGCATTGAAAATTTTCATTTGCCTAGTATCGAACTGTTAGCAATAGATATTCATGGTGTATTCCATAATATTCTTTCTCTGATAAAAATATACAACTCTTTGCGTCGAGTTAGATAGTTTGTGTTATATTTTATTATATTTTCATTCTGCTCTTTGAGAATAACTGGGTGCTGCGGCGGCCATGTTGGCTTGCCCCCTTTTGTTGTTGTTGCTGCTTCTTAGTGAAAATTTTCATTTGTCTAACGTAAATTCTCACTTGCCTTTATCGCCTTTTTATATTTAAAGCACTTCACGATCAAAATACGCACTTGATTAACTATAAACCGAGTCCGCGGTATGCTAATTTAACTTGATCAGCCGACATAATGTAAACCACGCGCGTACTAAAAAGAACAAATTACCGATGCAAATCAGACGCGCGATCAAACTGCTTTGTTTGCTGACATCACAGGAGTATTATACGTTTGCCTCTCCTTTGCTTTGTATCAATGTTAGAGAGAGCGCATAAAAGGTAAATGGCGCTGCTCCACAGCCTCCCACGCCTGCTTACACTGCTTGCTGCTTGCTCATATTGCACCTTTGTCAACTGCTTGCTGTCAACTCTTTTCGTCCTAAGCCTAACTTCGCGCTCTCCCTCTTTTACTTTGCGCTCTTAGCAGCAGCTAATTGGCACGCATATGAGTAAATATGTATGCATGGATGTATGTATGTAGGTTTGTGGGCATATGCAAAGTGCATGCTGTGCTGACGTCAGTAACTCAGCGAGATTAAAATCGATATTAAATGGATCTCGTTATCGTTAAGCAGCGCCTGCTGTGGAGAGTTATAAAAACCCATAATTGATGGATGGTTGTTTATTAATTTTATATGCTTATGCTAACACATTCCACAAATTTAATATGCCCTTTCCCCCACTGCCCCTCCCTTTCCCCCATGCCATGCAGTTAGTGCGTTAATGCGCCACAATCTGCAAACTGCAACTGTTTGCAATGTCAAAATATTGATGTGCCTTTGTCCTTGATCCCATTGGCACCCTGTATATGTATGTGCATACATATTTGTTAGCATTATGCACTGCGTACCTTTCACTAACTTAAGTTGACACCTCATTTAGTTATTTTTTTTATTTTTTCTTTTTTGGGGCCAGGCGTTTAAGTAATGCGATTAATCGACGAGGTTATCGGCGGTGCCGACTGCTTTCGATTGTGACAAATGCAAATTCCATTGTTTGCATATTGTTGTCGTTTAATCAGAATGCAGAATGTAGATGCAATCAAATTAAATACTGACCAACGGGTTCAGGGTTCCTCCAACTACTAAACTTGAAGTTTTCCACTTATCAATATTTGAAGAAGCTTAAATCGTTACATAATCACATTCACTTAAAATGTAAATTTACTTTTTGTTCAAAAAAAATATATGTGAAAAAATAAAAAAATAAATGGCTTCAACTAAAAACTATACAAGTTTAAAGAGATTTGTTCAATTTAAGAATGTGTGTTTTTAATTCTTTAATTTAATCAATAACTTAATTTTATTCTAAAAAATGCACTAAGCTACAGTGGAGCAAGCTCGACAGTAGGAGACCCAGTACTTTTGAATGCAAAGCGTTCACTAGATTGCTCTTCAATGTTGCGTACCATTCAATAGATGGCGCCATTTCATAAACATAGAGGTCGCTGGCGTCTCTTCTTCTTCCTTTTGCCCGTAACATTGTTAGTTGAATTACTTCACGTTTATCATCCGATTGGAATGAAATTTGGTGGACTGGTTTGGACCATAGTGTTTATTATATGTACCAAAAACAAGCTCTAACACTAAAGGGGCTCTTGTAATTCGACTTCGAAGTTTTGTATTTCAATTTCCGGGGGCGGAGGTAGGCGTGGCAAAAATCTAAAACAAACTTGATCAATAGGGGATATAGATAAACCTACATGCCAAATTTGGTGTCTCCAGCTCTTATAGTTTCTGAGATCTAGGAACTCAAAAAAGGGACAGACAGACAGACGGACAGACAGACAGACGGACAGACGGACAGACGGACATGGCTATATCGACTCGGCTGTTGACGCTGATCAAGAATATATATACTTTATGGGGTCTGCCACGCCTCCTTCTGCCTGTTACGCACATTTGCACAAACTTAATAGACCCATTTGTACTTTTTAAAGTACTGGGTCTAAAAATATACAATATAATAAATTTGCAAATTTTAAAAATAACCCCCTAAGAACTTTGGGGTATATTGTATCATTTAATAGAATGTGTTCATTTTAGAAACTAACCTTTAAACATATGTTTCGAGTTCTACTTTCTTTATTTGAAAACATTATTGTAAATTTAAGAAATTTATTAAATTTTTTATAATTAAATTTTGAATATGGTATAAACAATTTCAGTTTGTGTCGGCTTTCACTTTTAAGCCTCGAGCGCGTTTTCTTATCCAATTTTCCAGATTCCGTTGAGCATCGTATTACGAAACGGAAATCCTTTCGGTTTCAGCTGCACTTCCTTTTGCCAGGATCAACGCTAACGTTGCTAACAAGATTAATGAAGGGGGTGCAGCGTCCAAAAGGACAAGCAGGTCCTCACACACACACACACACACACACACACACACACACACAGAGAGAGAGATACATGTATTGGTAGCGCACGGCGTCATGCCGCCAAACGTTTTTTGTTTGGTCATTGTCCTTTTTTGCGCTAGGCAAATAGCAGCCCGGCTAGGATCCTGTTTAGGGTTACCAATTTCGTTTTTTTTTATAACCATTTATTACCTGTTAGCAACGCTGTCTGCGAGCCGGAAGTTTGTACATTCATTTGCTTTTTTATTGCAACCTAACCTCAAACCCCTTTTTCTCTCCTTTCGTCCCGCTTGACATCTTTTAGGACCTGTCGCGTGCACACAACTGCCAAAAAAAACATATAGGAAATAAATTGTAAAAGAAACACACTCTAATGGGCAGTTAGCATCCGTTCAAAAATCGGTAATGATCAATGGAAATGAAATTTGAGGTTAGTTTCGATTTTTCAGATTATGAAGATGATTGGATTGATATTAAAATTTGTTATAATATATCATCATGTATCAAATGAGGTGTTTTTTCTGCATATTTAGGGTTTCGGTAAGGTTTTAATCTGCAAAAGTGAAAGATTGGTATTAAAATTGTCTTCAGGAGTGATTCCATTGATCTTCTGTTTAAATGTTCCCTATTTCTATAGAATAGAATCTTTTATATATCTTAAAGATAAAGCAATACAATCCATTTGATTTAAACTTATTTACCATCTTTAGCTAAAAGAGAAAGCTATACCAAGTTTCCGCAAGTCGGCTCATCTCATTGTCAGAGCCGAGTTCCGATAGATTAAACTCAGATTGAAGTAAGATAAAGACTTGATCTTTCATATTTTTGGAGCTCTTGTGGCTGCCTTTGCATTTGATATATTTTTCATTATTTTTGGGTTTCATATAAACCATGTGACTTAATAAATACTAAAAACAACAGATATATAAACAAGGAAAAAAATCACACTACATGCTAGGAAAAAAATATAGAACAATTAGCTGTGATTATCATAAAATATAGATATAGATATATGTGTGTAAGATATAAGGACACCAACCGCATATACCAAAAAAATCAAAGGCATTGTGAAAGAACTAAAACGAAACAAAAAAAAAAGTATTATACTTCCTCTAAGAATTTTCTTCCTCCTCTGGTTATAATTTTAATTTTGTTTTTATCCTCTTTCCGGATGCGCTTAACTCACACAACAATAAACAAAATTTGACTCTCTGGCTGAATTGATTGATTGATTGATTGACTGGGTTCGGTTCAGGGTACGTTTCGGCTACGGTTCGACTATAAGGCTCATCGGTACGGTACGAGGTTCGAGGTTTGGAGTTTTGTCAAGGTGCGTATATACAGATTATTTATATATATTTATATGTATATTTATATACATATATATATATATAGTTGGGGACCTTTTACGCGACTGTAGCATATTTGCGCTGTTCCAGCGAAATATTAAAGCCGTTCTCCAACTTGAGAATGATGTCCGCCTGCAGTTTAAAGTCCGCCTCCGTCTCGCTTGAATGGACAATATAGTTGCGCACAATTGTGGAGAGGAGTACCTTTAGCTTCAACATGGCATATTTGCGTCCCACACAACTACGTGGTCCAGCGCTGAAGGGAATGAAGCTATAGTAATGCCTATTTGCCATACGTTCCGGCAGGAAATTATCCGGATCGAATTTTGTGGGATTCGGATAGATGTCGGCACGTCGATGGACACAATATTGCAGGACCACAACGGTGGTGCCCTTGGGCACCGTGTATGGTCCACTTGACAGCTTAACATCATGATCCAGGCGACGAGCAATCAATGGTACTGGTGGATACAAACGCAGAGTCTCGAGAATGACACGCTCCAGATATTTCATCTCCATGGTGTCGGCAAAGGTGCAATCCCTTTGCATATTATCGCCAAAGATGGATTTCTGTTCGGCAAAGACGCGATCCTGAATGTCCTTGTGTATGCCCAACATGCACAGGGCAAAACTGGAGCCAGCCGATGTGGTGTCGTGTCCCTCGAACATAATCGTATTCACCTCATCCATAATATCCTTTTCATTCCATTCAATCTCTGGATTCTTGGCCATCTCGACCATGGCATCCAACAAGGCCAAACGACGCTTGGCACCCACATCATTCTCATCAATATCATCCAGATCATCACGAAGTCCCTCCTTCTTGGATGGTGTAGTTGATGGCGTCTTGCCACTTGGTTGTTCCACCTCCTCGATAATGGCACGTTGATCCGGCTGGAAGTTATCCTTGCGATCCGTGACCACCTTGCGTGTCATGCCCAATATGATGTTCATCATGCGATCTCCCTTCTCACGCAGCTTGGTGAACTTGTAAATGGAGTCCAGACGATACAATAGCTTCACCTGACGCTTGTGGATGATATCACACATGTCAACGACAGCCTGGGCATATTCAAAACTCTTGTTACCCTCGGGCAGCTTCTTCACACCCATTGCCGTGGACAGCAATATGTCAACGGTGGTCTGTGACATATAGTCATGGACATCAAAGGATTTGCCAGCCTCCTTGCCCATGCGAGCGGACACAGCCTTGGAATGATCGACAAATGTGGGCACGAAACTCTTGAGAATGCTCTGATGGAATGTGGGTGCAATCATCTTGCGATGATGACGCCAATGATGACCATTACTGATGAGCAAACCATCACCGAACCAGGGCTTGAAATATCTATATTCCTCCGCTTTAGTCAAATGCTGATGTCCACTCAGGATCAACTCAATATCATTGGGATTGGTAAGAAAGACAAGTAGAACATTGCCCAGCCATGCCTTCATTGTTTCACCATATTTATTGAGATATCCCAAGCCGACGGATAGAATCTCAGCATTGCTCAAACCAGCAGCCAGATGAGCTTGTCCAATCAATGGCAACGTTGGAGGTGTTGGTATATTCGCAACCATACGATATTCCCGGGTATTACGATGCCAATACTCGTACAGGGCCATCACAAGGATGGTCCCAACAAGACCAGTTAGGAGTGGACTCATCATGAAGCCACCACCGCTTCCCGCTGCCTGTTGCAGTGTCTCCTGCATCGTTTCCACAGACATCCTTAGGTATTCCAAGTATTTCTTGGTTATTTCTTTGGGTAATCCTGGGTATTATATTGTATTCGACTCACACGACCGTCTTCAAACGATGCGAGTGCTCAACTGTCTGTGGTTTGCTGGTCCCCCAAGGCAATTATACTCGCCCTCGGTTGCTGGACTCTGTGCCAGCGTGGAGGCTCCACAACCTGACCCCCGAGTTCCAAGTGTCAAGTGTATTCCGTTTTCGGAAAAAGAAATTTGCAAATCAAATGCGTAGAAACTTTGATGGTAACCACGTCGTTCTATTTTCAATTGTTGTACGTCATCATCATGAAGCAAAATCCATCGGCTGATTTGTGTAGCCAAGTGGTTCTTCCACTTCCGCAGGATGCCCTCCCCTACGATCCTCAGACTCACTCACTCACTCACTCTCTCTCTCTGTATGCAAAATACTCTTTTTCTACCTGTTTTCCAAATCTACCTGCAACGGAAGTGGGTGATATTTTTTCTTCCTTTTTCTTTCTGTGTTTCCCTTTTTATTATTATTATCATTATTTTTTTTTTGCTTTCGCTTTTCATTTAATTCAATTTCAGCAATATTTCATTTACATTCGCTTTCTATACCCTATAGAGACTAACATTCAAGGGTATACTGTCAGCCATGCTTATGTAAGTATCAAATAAAGTCTGAGCAATTGAATGACCTGATTGAACTTGGCAACTAGCTGCGCTAGCCATATGAAATTTGGTATGTACGCTTAGTATACCCTATAAATAATAACTGCAACTAAAAGAATATCTAACTATGTCATCTTGTCCAAATAAAACATTTTTAACAATCTCATTTATGAGGCTAAAATTGCAATTTACTTGTATACTTGCTTTTAAGCACCACAACTATATACCCTGTAATTTTCAACAAAATCCTATGTGCTATTTCAGAAATAATTTTCGTTTTTAGAAGTAAATATATCTCAAATGTAAAACTGTGTGTCTTTTAGGGTATCTGCTCATCGCGTTGCCTTTTTCCATCATTTCGCTTTGTCTGTGACACCTGAACGAGAATGCAAAAACCGAAATGGGCCAAAACAATGAAGAGGAAGCTGTCGCTTTTAAGGACTTGCTCCTCTGTCTCTCTGCCCTTAATATCCGCTACCTTCCTTCCTCCCTTTGTCCCAGTCACTCACTCAGTCGCTCTCCCTCTCGGCTGATCTGTTCCTGTTGTTCCTGTTGTTGTTGTTGAATTTTAAGTGCTCTTCCTCTTTTATTTATTTACATTTGAGATTGGATTAATTTCGTTTCTTTATTGTTCTGTCGCTCTGTCAACGCGTGTGGAACGCGTGACGGGAAACTGGCTTCTTTCAATACCAACTACCTCTTAACTCGCACCATAACCACACTTTTACCTATCGTAAGCCTAGAGATATGCCTGTCCTAACAACAGCTGCACAAATCCAATTGGTTTCTTATGTTCGTATTTTCTAATTGGAAATAATATACATATAGAATATAATTTAAATCTTAGGCCCAATTTCTCATCGTTTTCTAAGTAGGCTAACGTTAGGAACTTAAAGGAAGGATGATCCGTTCTGTAAGTTATCGATAGGCTGGCACTAAATTTATGACAAGAAAACCAATTTCTCTTATCGACAAGCCGTTAAGTCAAAAGGCAAGAGAAGAGACCAAAAAAGTTAAGTCCTATATTTATGGTAAAGTATCATTTTGATCATCATAGTAGGCTGTATCTGTAGGATAAGAAATCGGTCCTTAATTTACTAAAAGATGATTTTATATAAAGACTTCTGGTAAGGTTTCTTTTATTTTCTTGATGAAAACTTATTTTACGTGAAGAAAAGTAAAGTTATCTGACGTTTTTAGAAAAACAAAGAGTCCTACAGAAACCGCTAGATGGCGCCTGATTTGCTTTTCCTGGTCTACACCATAGAAATAACTGTGTTGAAAAACTTGTGGAATTATAGCCCGAACTAAATGCAAATTTAAGGATATATTTAGTAAGTAAAAGAGCATAAGTTCATATTTAAAAGTATATGGTAGGTAATGAACATTTATAATATGATATATATTTTGGAACCTACATAGAAAATGTGCTATATTATATTGAATTCTGAATTTCCGTTAATTTAAATAAAATATGTCTGTTTTTCTATATTCTATTATTTTTATAAGGTTATAATCAACTTTTATTCATTTTTATAAAGTTCAGGGTATAAAATGCCCTCTTCTTTCATTTCTTATAGAGAGATTAATATATACCACATTTAACCCAATCATAGTATAATTGAAAACACTGTTGCAGTTTAAATTGTTGAATATTTTTCATTTTATTTCACAAAATGCATTTTGAAAAAAATATATATATAAATATATATCAAAATTATGTTTTGTTTCTCGTTCTGCATTGAATTGAAATAGAATTTAAAAATTTTGGTGATAAAGGAAGGAATACTTAAGATTAGGTTTTCAATGATGTTGTTGTAGTTACACGTTACACGATCGAATCGTGACGATATACATACTATATGTGTATGTATAGGCATATATCTAATCTGAACTTTGTTACACAATAAATTAAATGAATGCAATTAAAACTTGTTGTTGCTGTTGTTGTTGTTGTTGTTGTTGTTAATTGTTAATGACGACGCGACAGCGCAAATTAAATTCCGATTTGGAAGCGAATAATGCTAATATTATGCACTTTATGGGAAGTATATATGTATGTATGTACTATATGTAGATAGTATATATGTATGTGTATATATCGTAAATGTATATGACTTTTATCGAATTTGTTGTTGCATGTGATAATAATGTAGTTAAATAATAATAATAATAATAATAATAATAATAACTATAATTATAGTAATAATAATTAATAGATTAATGTAGGTTTTACTTTGCTTTCTTTTTCTTTTATATAACGGAATTGTATTACAAGCTAAAATTGTCTTTTATAAATTGTTGTTTGTAGATCGCATTTAATTCCAAGGATCTTCTCAAAAAGGAACACACACGAAATTTTGAACATGAAACAAGCATATACACAAATGTATACAGGAAACAGAGACATAGACAGAGACAGAGATAGAGACAGAGATAGAAACAGAGACTGTGTGAATAAGAGGGAGACAATAAGTACAGCTATATACAGTAGCGGACAAAGAAAACCGGACACCTAATTTGCGCTTGCATATCCGAACTTTGAAGCCACGTGAGCGCCGCATAAATGTTTCGATCGACTTAATTTTTTTAAACTTGTATTTGTCTATTATTTAACTTTAAATATGCATTAAATTTTTTGTTGCCAATGCGTTTTAGCAAGTAAAAAAATATTATATAGTGAGCTACGTCACAAATGACTGATTTGCACAAGTGAGCCATATTGGCTCTGCGGTCGGAAAACTTGAGTCTTCGTGCTGTAAGTGTAAAAGTTGGATTCAGCAAATCTTCTATAGGCCAATTTCTTATGAATAACGATAAAACCGACAGTTTAAAGAGATGCCCTGGCACAGGTAGGAAGAAGAAGACAACCAACCACAAAAATAGAACATTGAAGCATGGAATCGAAAATTTAATCATGGAAAATCGTTCAAAACCGCTGAAGACATTAGGACCGAACTTGTCCAATCTGGAGAAGTCAACATTAGGACAAGGACTGTGCGAAGACGCCTCGTGGAGGAAGGACTTTATGCTCGCCGGCCAGCAAAAAAACCGGTGTTAACGTTAAAAATGCGTCAAAAATGGCTAAAATCGGCTAAAACCCACGAGTCTTGGACCTTAAACGATTGGAGAAACGTTATATTTTCTGATGAATCCAAAATAAACCTGTTTGGTTCATATGGGATGACATACGTACGCCGTAAAGTCGGAGAACGGTTCAAGAATGAGTGCCTAAAAAGAACTGTAAGGCAAGGAGGATCCTGTATGGTCTGGGGATGTTTCTTTTACTGTGGAATTGGTGATTTTCAGGACGACTCTGCTCCTTGCCACCGTGAAAAAACGGTAAGTCATATTTTTATTTTCATTCTCTAACTATTCTCTAATAAACTACTAAGCTTTTACATTTACACGATTTTTATTTTTTTTTAGGTAATTAATTATTTAAAGAAAGTGGGCATATCAACGTTGGACTGGCCAGGCAATAATCCGGATTTAAACCCGATCGAGAATCTCTGGCATATTTTAAAGGTTAACATAACGAAGGAGATACCCAAAACGTTAAAAGAGCTTGATTGGAATTTGGAAAATTTGTGGTACAACGGAATACCATTAGAAATAATACAAAATTTGGTTGATTCTTTGCCGACACGCATAAAATCGGTCATTAAAAATAATGGAGGACCAACAAAATATTAAAAGTTTTAAATTAAATGTAGCATATATCATACTAAATAAAAATAATTTACTTAAAATTTTAACTCACTTTTAAACATAAAAAATAATTTTTTTGCGTGGTCCCAAGGCCTTTTTTGCTTCCCTATGCAGATCAGTCATTTTTGACACAGTTTACTATTTACCCTATATTTTTTTACAGAAAGATTTTCGCGTAAAAATCTCATCGGTTCATGAAAGCTAATTAAATAACACATATAACAAAAAAGTTCCAAACCGATATAAGGTTTTTTACAACGCTCACGCCGACTCAAAGTTCACGCATGCAAGTCAAAACTAAGTGTCCGGTTTTCTTTGTCCGCTACTGTACATATCAACATAATATGAAACTACACACAGAAAAAGATAAAACAGATAGAGACAGTAAATATATGTGGTATGATTTGTGTGTGGGAAGTGTTCAAGTTACAAGTTCCATTCCAAAAGGGGGCCTTTTTTGATTGTTCCGATTGATATATATCCTTAGTCTACGTTGTTTCATTGAGATGCGCACAATGCGCATCCTGCATGAGCTGTGTCAGTTTCTGCGTAAACGTTGGAATGTCCTAAAAGAAAAAACAGAAAACAAAGATTGTATTAAACTAAGGTGCATATAAGTGTACAAATATAATCCGAATTTGGCTATAACTTTTAGTCAGTAGATTCTATTATATTTAAAAGAATTTATTTATGAAAGTATGTATATAACTTCCTATCATCTAAGGAATCCAAACAATTCTTGTTTAGAATGTCCTTTAGTAGCTTTTCAAGTCAGCTTTTAATCTTGTCATTCATATCAAAATGATAACCTCGGAGTGGAATTTTTAAATTGTTATATATCCAGAAGTTAGTCACATAAATGGTTAAGAAATGGTCCAGATTTGACTAGCACCTAATAGACTTGTTTTTACATATCCGGTTGAAAAGCCTACATCATCATCCTAGGTCTACAGTTGTCAATCTTAGATCTTTCTTTAATTGTTTGTTCATCAGTCGAAGTTCTTGTTCTGAGTTTGGGCTTTCTTTCAATTTGTTCAACAGCTTATTTGATTAACAAAGACTTCTCTTTCAAAATTCCGAATCATATTTGTAGTAAGAGTAGTTAAATGTTAAATTTCATCATCTTACAGTTGTCTGGCATATATCCTCGAGTGCGGTTTGCGCCACAGGCAGCGCAGCATTCACAAAACTCTCGTGCAATTGCCGTCGATCGACTTGACCCATCGCATACAATGCCTGGGCAATTAAATCAAAATGCAATGCACCCTCACCGCTGAGCAGTAGATTGAGCAATGCACGCTGAAAGGATGCCAATAGTTGCTCCTTGAACAATGCACGCTGATAGAGGCGACTTCGCTCATTCACATTCTGCATGGATAGCAGAACACTACGAACATTTGTTGGATCTGTGCCGCTGACCAACATCTGACCATAGGCATTCATGATGGACATAAAGTTCTCCGGATGCAAATTGTCGCTGCAATTGAAATTTTGCGATTGTTGCTGTCCATTCGATGTGGCATTGTTGCCATGGCCATTGCTCAGTTGATTCTTGTAGAAGAACTGCCACTTGCAGGTGAGCACACTGAAAAAAGGGATGAGATATAGAAAAGATATTAGACAGATTCGTTTTGATTAGACAGAAATGTTATCTTGAGTTGAGGAACTAGATTTTAAAGAAAGATTGAAATACACAACTTAATTTAAGAAACTATTCGCGAAAACTACACATTTTGTTTTAATTACAATATTTTAAATAACAAAAAAGGATTCTGTAGGGACAAAGTACGAAGTACTTTATCTGTAGTATACATACGAGTTGTTTTTGTTTTCTATTTTTCTTTGTTAAGAATTACATGTTAATGTTTTGTTTTGTACATGGATTTGTTAAGATATAAGCAGATATATATATATCTAATATATTGTGAGAATAAACTCAATAAATTTGGATTCACTTGCTCTGCTAATCACTTCTTTATAAGTATACTAGGGGTTTGCCTCTGCTCGCTTCGCTCGCCAACCTCGGCTCGCTACGCTCGCTGAAATCTCGGGGAAAAATGTGAAGTGAAAATAGGAAACATTTCTCACAGCTATAGCCACCCCTTATGTCATTTCTAATTAGATAGCGGGAATTGTAAATTCAATTTTTCCCTGTAGTTGGACTTAAGATAATAGTAATAAGTAGTACTTTATATAATATAGAGAATTTACATTTTCGCTGCTCGCTGTTTTAAAGTTTTCGCTGCAATTGGATTATTGCAGCAAGAGCGAGTAACAGTGCCATATACTGAAAATTGATTTTGAAAGCCGCAACACAAATGAATCGTTACAAAAAATTTCATCTCAATATCTTGAACCGTTTGGCCTACAGCGTGATGACTAAGTCAGTCAGTGAGTCAGTGAGTCAGTGAGGACAAAGAGTTTTATATATATAGATAGAGAATTTACATTTTCGCTGCTCGCTGTTTTAAAGTTTTCGCTGCAATTGGATTATTGCAGCAAGAGCGAGTAACAGTGCCATATACTGAAAATTGATTTTGAAAGCCGCAACACAAATGAATCGTTACACCCCCCTCCCCCTCCCCTCCCCTTGTCCATCTTCTTTTGATTGTTTATTAATAGCATTAAAAGCCACTGTTCCTATGGCAGCTATACGATATAGTGATAAATAACAAAGATCTTCATACAAAGTTTTAATTTGCATCTGGTTGTTCCTATGGCAGCTATATGATATAGTGGTCCGATCTTGACCAAATTTTCTCAGGATGTAGCAGTGAGTAAGAAATACATAATCTGTGAGTTTGGTTGAGATAGCTCAAAAACAAAAAAAAATTTCATACTAAGCAATTTTGACCTTTGACCCCCCATTTTAGCCCCTTCCAGTGGGGATATCAAAAATCCCGTCTTATTGCACGATAATTATGTCTCAGCTATGTTGTGTAAAAATTTCATCTCAATATCTTGAACCGTTTGGCCTACAGCGTGATGACTAAGTCAGTCAGTGAGTCAGTGAGGACAAAGAGTTTTATATATATAGATAAACACAAATACTGTGTCATTACAGATTCTTTTCCTGTTTTTCCAATCCTAAACTTCTTGTAAGTTTGATTGAAATACGCATAAACATATCAAATAACAAACAAGCTGTTGAGTCAAAAAGTTAATTTTCTATCATTTATTTCTAATTAATTACATCTATAACATATTTCTGGTTATCAGATGTGAATAATTCACAATATAGTCGTTTAGTAGAGGTTTTAGGCACTCATTAAAGACAATGGACTTTAGCTTGTTTCCATGTTTCTAAATAAGACTGAGATTTTTACTTGAATTTTATTCAAAAGATCTAATTTTAGAAACTTTAACAATTATAAATGTTAAGATATTTTCTTTTCATATACTTTTTCCAAATATTGTTTACCACATTTGAAAAAAGAAAGAAAAGAAAAGAAAAGATTCAAAATGTTCTTAAATTAAGTAGTGATGGATTTTGCTTGTAATATCTCTAAAAACCAAAAATGTCTCCCTATTATTGTAAAAACTGCTTATAGATCGTTGAAATAAATGACCTTTTATAGTTTGCCACAATTTCAACGAATTTTTTATAAAAATATATGTTAGGGATAGTTTTTAAATTGCATATGCATATTGTGCATATGAAAAGTTCTTCGAATACTACAAATATTTACTTGTTCACTGATTTTGGCAAAAATCTAAGCATGGTTTTGAAACTTAAAAGTTTAATTAGACTCTATATTGCGTATATAAAAACATGTTTTTAAATATTTCTAAATTTAAAGTTTTATTAGGTCTACAGATTATTTTTGCAAGGACTATAGATAACTGATTCCTGGCATTAACTCACCTGTCAAAAAGAGCGTAGAGCAGACTGGTAATCTCACTGCTGTCGGTGGCAGCATTTTGTTGCTGCAACAGTGGCAATATCTGCTGTGTGCTAAAGGCCAAGATGTTGGGCAACAGGGCCAACGAGGCGCTGCCAGGTTGCTCCACAATCAGTTGAAACATTTGCAATACCTTCTCCATGACAGCCAATCGACTCAGCGTTAGTTGTTCCCTATCAAAAGAATTTTTAAATAATGGTTTAGAAAGAGAGCTATAGAGTTTGTGTAAAAGAGAGATGAACACACTCACCTGCTGCTAACATCGATAAACAGTGTTATCATCTCCTTGATAAACTGTGCACCCAAATGCATGGGAAGTGTGCGCAACATGCTCAAACTGAACTCGGCCACAGTTATGGCCATGGCAATGCTGCTCAGTCCATAGCTATTGAAGATGACCAGCGCCTTATTCAAGATGGGCTGTCAAAAAAAGAAAGAGGAACAATATTAATACCTCTGTTTTTATAAATGGAGCAAATATTTGACTGTGCAATAATCTTACCTTGAACGTTGTGGATAGCATCTCCTTTGCATTGGCCCCCGTCGCCTTAAAATACTCGATGAGTGCTGTAAATGTGCCCAGCAGACTAAGAGTTGTGGCCGCCACTTTGCTTTCGCCGGCCACCGACAAATCGAGCTCGACAAAATTGCGTGCCAATGAATCAATATATTCTCGGAGCATCCAAAGGCGACGGGGATAATCCTGTTGTGGTTCCGGAATCGATTTCCATGGCAATACCATATAACTGACCAGACTGATGTGCACATTAATGCAAACCTGACGTGGCAATTGAGCCCCCAGTCGTGGTCCTGCCTGCATTAAACTTTGAATTTCGGGTATATCCAATAGACACTTGGGTCGTATCACAGTCGCTATGAAGAGAAGCACCTCGCTGGCCGCCTGCTGCACAATGGGCGAGGCAGCCGACAACGAATTGTTGCATGCAAATATGCTGCCCAATATGGCAAAAAGTCGATGCAACAGTTGTTCACTGTTCAATGACTTTGACAACGGAAATATGCTACGTATGGCCAATAGAACTTGAGCGTAACTAAAAAGAAAGAGGAAAGAAAAGATAATACAATATTAATATTACAAATGTTAAGCTTAATACGAAGTACATTTGAAAGGGTCTTGGAGAGAGAAATGAGAGAGAAATTGTTTTCTGTAAGCAAACTAGTTTTAAATGTACTTTACAAGACAAATTTTGTTGATTCTCTGAGTCAAAATTAAATTGTTTTTATACAAATTTGGGAACTTGGTTTAGTGTGGGAGTTATGCCTGTTTCTAGTCTGTTGTTGTTTTTCCCCAAAAAATGTATTGAAATGCATTGAAAATTAACTATTTTTAAATGCAGAACTAATAACAAGATCCAACCATGATCAAAATTACATTCCGCATACAAATCGGTCGCGTATTCACAAAGTTATGCACGTTTAAAGCCTATCGATTTGCTGCCTTACTTACAGGTTATCCAAATCAGTCTGAAAGCTCGCCTTGTCCGCATCGTAACTTCCAATTCGATTGCTGGCCAACAACTGCAACGTTTGCAGCAATCTATCGGATAGCACTTGCAGTTGGCTTTCCATCTCATCGACAACATCCGCTGCTGCTGTCGCTGTATCCATTAGAGGCGCCAGTCGGACCACCGCCTGACAGACGGTTGCAAAATCTCTTAATATTTCACCCACATTTGCCATTTTGAGTTTCCTTGCCGCCTCATAGCAACGTCCACTGCCATGATCCAATGCCAATTCCAGCGATATCAAATACGTTTGCGGACGGGACCAATGTGCAAATACTTGGGCAAACACAATGTGAGCACCTCGTGTGCTTGCCAACAGGGCCAGGCATTCAAAGCATTGATCGAGAAACTGCTGCCATTCCGTTGTGGGGGTCTGTAATGTGCAAATATCAATTAGTTATCGATTTGTATTACGAAGGATATTCAAAGAGACGCAACAGGAAATTAAAATACCATCCAGTAATCGAATGATCGGAAATATAGTCAAGCTCTTATGTAATTTAGGATAGATATTTTAAGAGATGCAACAGGTAATTGATATATCATCAAGTCATCCAATGTTGGGATATATCTATAAATTATCGAACTAAAACTGATGAAGCTAAAAAAATCATCAAGTTATCAAATTATCCGAAATATCAATGAGATATCTATCTACATTACGATAGATATTTTTAAAATATGCAACATGAAATTTATATACTATCATAAAGTCATCCAATGTTGGAAATATCGAAAAGATATCTTTATAATGGAAGATAATAAAAAAAAGATGCAAGAAATTTTTTATATTGTCAAGTTACAGTTAGTTAAAAATAAGTCATCCATATAACGAAAGATATTCAAAGAAATGCAACAGGAAATTTATATACTATCACTAAGTCATCCAATGTTGGGATATATCGAAAAGTTATCAATCCTTATTATGAAAGAGATACTACAGGAAATCTTTTATATGGTCAAGCTATCAAAATATGGGAAGTCAGGAAATTGATATATCGTAATATTATAGATTTTTTTGTCTCTAAAACGGTTTGTAATTGTCTTGACTATGGTTTGAGGATCATAATTCAGCAAGTATTTAAGCTAAGATAATGAAATTATTAATTCTATATCAAGAAGTAAGCTAATTCAGGTTCAAAATTGTTCCAAATTTGCAGCTAAAAGTACGTCGCGAGCATAACTCAGGAATTAATGGAACTAGGATGCTGAAATCTGTTATGTGGACTACTTGAACTCAAAGTGTGGGATACTTGACCTAAAAAATCAAAGTAGAAGTTGGTTAAGACGGTAAGTCATCTCCATATGAATCTTAAAATGTTTAAGGACCATAATTCAGCGAATAATAAAGTTGAAACGCTAAAATTTGATATGCAGACTACCTGATTTAAAGAAATCAGAGAAATCAACAGCTAATATCCTAAAACAACTCCCATATGGATCTTAAAGCTTTACAGATTTAGATGTCAAGTGAATAATGCACATAGGATTATGAAATTTAGTATTCAGACTGACTGGACTTAATAGAATCAAAGTTTAACATTATGTGATAAGCGAGGGTACAAAATATAGCTAAATATGTTACAACTTTTAATCTAATTTAAATTATACTTTTATATATTCTTATACTCACATCATCCTCCATGAGTTCATTGTCCAGGAGCTCTAGCTCTGGCTTGTTGATCTCAAATTGTGTGCGTCGCATTATTTCATCCACCAGCTTCATCATAATATCCCCATGATAAGCTGTCATGCGTCCTGGCTGCTGTGCAATCACCTTTATGATGGGTGTCCAAATATCCAGTTTCTCGGTAAAATCAAGAGCGCCGTGCACTACAAAAAACAATAGATGGATTAAGCTATTAAAAGGGATTTCAATTTCAGGGATCTTTTTCTTACATTTGATGGTGCAGCGATAGAGTTGATCGAGAAATGCCTCGAGCATTTCGGGTTCCTGTAAAAGTTTACCCGCATATTTGGTACTATATAGTCTCAAGAGTTCACGAAACTTATCGCTATACATTTCACTCTGCTGCTTTGTGCTATTATGCTGTTCCAGCAATCCACTAACGCCATTGATCAATGTGCCCGCATAGGGCAATGGTTTCTGCAAATAGAGCAGCTCATTTAGCACCGAGAGTGCACCCAATGAGATGGGTTCGTTGTCTTGACGCCATTGCGATAAATCGAGTATGCTCATTAGGAAATACTCCGAGATCAGATCAGTGCGTATCCAGGAAACCAAATGCTGCACATCCGAGCAGCTCCAACACAGAGGAACTGCAAACAAAAATGTCCCAAAGAATTTAATTACAATTTATATTATATTAAACAAAGAAAAAGTTAAGCAACTTGATCAATTTCAACTAGATTTATATACTATTCGATTAATAGAACGATATAGATGTGAGCAGCTCGATTAGTTATCGATAGTATGTAAATAGTTAGCTAAGCTTAAATAGAACAATATTTCAGGCTTTTAAGCAGAAACTTGGAGAAGATAAATATAGAAGTTAAAGAAGAAAAGTGGAGAGGAATACAATTGACAATTCATTTAATAGAACGATATAGATGTGAGCAGCTAGATTAGTTATCGATAGTATGTAGATAGTTAGCTAAGCTTAACTAATAGAAAAATATTTTAGGCTTTTAAACAGAAACTTGGAGAAGATATATATAGAAGATAATGAAGAAAATGAAGAGGAATACAAATGGGATTTTAAAGCTTACAAAACTGAATAATCATTCAACAGATTTTGTGACACTTTATTTTAGAATGTTTCAAAGAAAGCTCTAGAAGAATAGCCAGTATTTGAAATCTTTTCTTTTACAAAGAGCTTCAGAAGAAGTTGAAAACTAATAAAGAAGATATTTCCAAGCTATCGCTTCTTTTCAAATAAAAAAGAAAAGCGTTGTAGAAAACTGGAGGGCAACAGAAGATTGCGAAAGTAATTTAAACTTTAACAGGATTCCTTTCCTATTGTTAGCAACTTAAAAATCAAATTCAAGCAATTAGTTAAAGATTCATATTGTCATACTAAAATACATACCTTAATTGATTGTCATTTGGCAGCGCTGTGGTTAGACTGAAATCCATGAATGTGCTGGGTATGGTTGATTGTATGTCCTTACCATTGATATGACAGACGGCGATTAGTAGATATTTGGTGACCAGGTCCATAACATCGGGTATACACATGGAAATGCTACACAGAGAGTCAAAAACAAACAATCACACACACGCTCACGATACATGACATGGGGAGAACAAGTAAAAGAACGCTATAGTCGAGTCGCCGACTAAAAGATACCCATTACTCAATTTAAACATAAAATAATTATCTCTGTACTATAAAAAACTAATTGTTTTACAACTTTAAACAAGCACAACTACGGTTTTATATTTAAAATCTTGAAGTACTCAGGTTTTAAAGTTGATCATAACAAAATGGAACGATCACAATTAAAAAAGAACTTTATTTTTATAAAATTCTGGGTGTGGCGAAGCAAAAAACTTAAAGCAGACATAACTACTGTTATATTTTTATAAGTAGGTTGATTAATAATAATAAAAATCAAAGTTTTACCATTCAAAAGAGCCCTAATTAAATGTTAATTTCGAATGTTAGTAACTAACTTGAATTGCGTGGGATTTATAGAAGTATCTGTGCCAAATTCTTAGTCGTTCTTATATTGACTCGACTGTTGAGACTTATCCGCCACGCCTTCTTCTTTTGATATCAGAAATATGCTTCACTACTGGACTTTACTCCATTAGAGTAGTTATCTTTTAGTATTACACTCTTAATACTGTGAGTACAGGGTATATTACAACATACATATAAGGAGCTGAGTTTGAGTCACAATATATAAAGATCATATACTAATGATGATGAATGCTTACCACAATTGGAAGTATTGCTTCCATTCGGTGGTAAGGTCGCCACGATTGCTCACAACCTCCTCGGAGGTGACACGCAACAGATTAATGCCGAGGGCAAAACGAGTTTTTGTCAGTTCCATACAATGTTGCATATAATTTGGATCCTGCTCGGGAAACTCACGTTTCCCAAGCAACGCAATTAATTGCGCCAATGTATCTCGATGACGTCGTGCTCCATTTAACATTACAAGTTGGGCATAACTATTCCAAAGAGTTTCACGCAGTAATGTACGATCTGTTGTTGTTAATTGGGTCCAACGTCTTGTAATTGTGTGTTCCAACGTTGAGGTGCTGAAGAACCATAGAAATTGATTCTCTGTAAAGCTGTTGTTGGCCGTCGCCACACGTAAACATAATTGCCATGCTTCTGGTTGGGATTTAAAGGCCAATAGATTTGTTTCAATTTCACGTTTCCTTGCATTACTTGTTGTTGGCTGATAGAATTCATTTAACAGCACCTCCACCGACGTCATCGATGCGGCGTGCTGCATGGCAAATTGTTATCGGTATTGTTAATAAACATATATATATATATATATATATTTAATATTGGTATATGCAAGCATACATACAGTAAACCAACAATAGTTTTCTCTCTATTTTTTTAGTGGGGACTGGTTGGCCTTACAAAACTTACCATTTTTGTTTTGGTTTTGTGTGTGTGCCCCTACTTGAAATGTGTGTGTGTGTGTGTGGTTTTGTGCTCAGTGCTTGCGGTGATTAGTGGCTTATGTGCATCAGCAGTTGTTTCCAATTAATTTCATGATTTTATTTGAATTTTATCAATTTTCTTTGTGTATATACGACTTGCACATATCGGCAGTGTTGCCAGTGCAATGACAGCGTTGCCACTATGATTTCTGAAAAAACGATTGGTAAATCGATAGACGATATAATTGGTATCGTTAATTTAAATTGCTCCTCACTTAACAGATTGTGGTCGTTTTTTTTAGCAGCTAGTGCTTGAGTCGATAAATCGGAGATAAAAAAACAAAAAAAGAATAAATCAATATTTGTTGGTGGATCTATTGTCTTTTCTCTGATTTGAAAAACGCATCCCAAAACGGTGGCGCCATCTTTCGTTTGCTACCGCCGCCAGGTGTCATATTTTGTACTTTTAGAACTAGACTCTTATTGAAGTCTGGCATTCTTCTCTCATATTAGAAAACGCTAGTGTTGGTTGAGTAAAACAATAATTGTTAAACAATTGTCGGCTGTCGTAACAATAAAGTAAACGGAGAAAAAAGGTGAAAAAATGCACAGGCGGTTTGGTGCATACAACAATGTGGAGAAGTATTGAAGCGTAAAATCAAAGGCAGGCGGCAGCCAACCAACAACAGCAACAACAACAAGAAATCATCATCAGAAACCTCAACAACAACAACGAACACACAAAAATAAAACGGAGAAAACATAATAAAAGGTACACAAACAATCCCATGGCCAAATGAAATGAACAAATTTGTCACCAAATTACACTTGAGGTATTTAAATGTATTGAATGCAAAGTCTGCGCATATATGTATGTATGTGTGTGCGTGTGTGTATTTAAGTGCATGTTAGTGGAAGGGGGTGCGTCAATGATTAAAACAACAATAAGAACAACAAAGACAGATCGCAGCACTGCTTTATCGACGATTCTAACAGTGCTCACTTCCCTGTTCTTCTTTTTGCTCTTACGTATGCACATATTGCATATTTACATATGCAGTGCATATTATGCACATATGTACATATATACACATATGTGTATGTGTAGCCAGCCCTTGCAGTTTTGTTTTGTCTTCCGACTCTGTTGCTCTCACTCTGTCTCTCTTTTACTCCACATCGCTGGGTGCAAATGCTAAAATAGCCATTGTAATTTAGTTTTAGTTTTTGGTTTGTGTATCCCACAACATTCGATGTGTATGTGTGTGTGTGTTTGTGTATCCTTGTGGTTTCCTTTGTGTCTGCTTGTGTTTGAACATGCAGCTGTATAACTGTTATCAGCAAAAAATAAATAAATTAAATGAAATTGGCAGCATTTCTTCTTTACTCTTCTTATTTCTTGTTTTTGCTACTACGCACTTTATTTATTGCGTTGTGTTTATGATTTCTTTTCCCCATTTCTTTTTTGTTTCTTTGCTTTTGCGTTTTAAAATCTTATCAGCAGCAACGGAAATGTTACACACACACACACACCTACAGAAATGTTAACAAAGCACAAAGCTCTCTCAAAAAGACTTTTTAACATGGCCTTAGCCCATTTATACCCTCCACTCGCCCTCCCTTGGATTTCCAACAGCTTTTAGACCCTTTTCGCATGCCTCATTATGCACTTTAATACGACAGTCAATGACCCAGAGGAGATCAGAAGATGGATGAAGAAGGAGAAGGCGAAAGTGTCACAGAAAAATATTTTGATGGACCACGAAGTTTTGCTCACATACAAACACACACACACACAAACAGATAAAAAAATTGCCTCACATGTATTTGTAAATATATTTATATTAAATTTACATACCTTTTATTCAAAATTATAATCACAACCACAGTCACTTTAATTTTTTCTTTTGTAACAGACACCATATCGCTCATCTCTAATGTGTATATGTATGTGTATGCATTTGACCCCGTTAGTTTAACACTTAAATCAATTCGCTTGCAGTTCGTTACCGTACTTCCAATTTCTAACTTTGAGCTGGGCGTGTGTGTGCATGGTAAAGGGGGCGTGGCAATGGCTGGTGGGTTGGGAGGGCGAAGGGACTGACTTGTGCGTCATTGCGAATTAATACAAAACGTTTGCTTTTGTTGCTAAATGAAGGGCATTGAAAGCTTCGGCTTTGCTCGCTTTGCGTTTGCGTTTGCTTTGTTGTCTGCGCGTATGTGTTTGCGTGTGTTGCATTTAACGTCGTGTGTGCTTTACAGCTGCTGTCCTTGATTATAGCTTTTCTTTGCTTTGGCAGAATCGTGGACTGGTTGTTGTTGCTATTGCTGTTGCTTTCTGCTGCTCTTTCGCCTAATATTTTGTTTGTATAGTTTTGCTGCTTCTGCTTCTGCTGTTACTGTGTTGTTGTTTTGGCTTTGGCTCTCGCTTTGTTATTATGGTTTTCTTTGTACATGTGCTTTGTGGGGGCCTCTCTTTTGAGTTTGTTCTTTCTCTCTTTCATCCTCTCCCTGTCTTGTTTCGCTGTGACTGCCAGTGCTACCCATTTTAGCAATTAAATAGCTATATTTAGCAATTTTGTTATTGGAAAAGAACTTTATAATTTGAGTAAATGCTATTCGGTAAATATCTCGTTTTTCGAAAATAATTCGATTGTCAAACAAATTAGAGAAAAACAGCGCACCAGTATATTTCTACTTATTTATTCCTATCAAATTGTAAAATCGACAAATAATTTTAAATGAATAAAAATTGTATCAACAACCTAAAAGCAGTTTATTTTATTATCAGCTTTTTTAACAGTATTAGTATGGTTTTTTTTTTTTTTTGGTAATTCAAGCTACTTGTTGTCAAACTAGCTATTTTAGAATTCAACATTCTGGCAACACTGATGGCAGCAGGTTGGCGCTCTCAGTAAGTTCGCTTGCGCTCTCTCTTTCTCGGTCGCATTCTCAATGGCTGCGAGGGAGAGACAGAGAATGCGCTCCCTCGCAGTCGTCGTTTGCTTTGTTGTTGTTGTCGTTGGTTGCTTGTGTGCTGCTGCTTCTTATGCTGCTTTCAGATGTTCGTGTGCTTCCAAACTCTGTTGCCAGTTAATTTTCAGTAACTAGTTGAAGTAGACAACAAAAAAACACCAGAGCAAAATCAAATCAAGTCAAATCAGACACAATAACAAATTAGCAGTGGCAGCAACAACAACATTAACTACAGCCAAAAGTAAAGAAATAACCAACAAAGCAATGGCAAAATAACAATATGACAACAACAAGCTGTATATGTTATCTCTCGTTTTGTGTGCGTTTCTGTGTGTTCGTGTTTTTGTTGAAATTGTTTTTTTTTTTTAAGTTTCGTAATTATCTAAAAATGCAATACAAATGAATTGCAGTCTGCTGCGTGTGTATGTGTGTGTGCGTGTGTGTGTAGAGCAGACAGTGGTAGAATATAGAGAGAGAAAAGAAGCACAAAAAACAATTTAATTTTCATTTCATTCTCAAATTTGCTTTCTTTTCTGCTGTTTATTCGCTTGCGAAATATTAAAAATATACGTATATGTATATACAATGTATATCAGAGTAATATATGTACATACATATATGTGTGAATAGATTTACATATGTATGTATTGTGCCATCATTATTAGACAGTAGCGAACAACAACAACAATGTCTTAAAACGAAATTGCAGCTGAGTGTCATTTGGTTAGTGTTGTTGTTGCTGTTGATCTTCCAGAGCAAAGAGAGCGTGTACTACACATACATACAAGTATAAAGAGAATGAGAGAGAGAGAGTAACACACACAGCTGAGCGCACAGCAACAACAAACAAAACACAGTGAGACTTGCCAAAGCTTAATAAAAACAGTAAAAGTCAGAAATTCTTTTCTACTGTAGTTAACAACAAAGAGCGAGGGAGATAGTCGAATTAGCTCATCCCCAAAAAAAGAGAGCACAGCTTGACCACAGCGTGTACAGTGTGTGTTGACAGTTAAGCGTCCACTCAGCCCAGCTGGTAGAGAAAACATACATATGTACATACATTTGTTTTTCATGTTGTCAAAACACTTACTTGACAAACTGTATGGCTGTATTAACAAAAGCAGACATGGCAACAACTTAAACAGTTGTTGTTTTAATAAGATGAAAATATAAGATGAAAAGAAAACAAAATGATTAAAGTGGTTATGTGTTTAACAATTGTTGAGCACACTGTGCGTAATGCTTTTAACTCTTGCTCACAGACACTCACTCTTCTCTCTCTCTCTCGCTCCTACTCAGCCAATAACATTAAACAGCTGAGCTTGTTTGGAAATAAACAGACGCCCATTTAATAGAGATGATGATGAATGTGAGAAAAAAAGTGAAACAAGTGCGAGTGAGCCAGCAAGTAGAATGGAGACATTTGCATTTGCCTGAAAGTATGCAACAACAACAAATGTGAAGATTGTCCTTGATTGCGTTTTTGCTTTGCTTTTTTTTGCGCCGTTATTTCTATTTCTGCAACCCACCCCTTTATGCCAAGGAAGTGCGAGAGGGAGAGGCAATGCTAGCAATAGAGTGTGTGTAAAGGACGGGGGAGAGGCTAAAGAGAGTGTGTGAGTGTGAGAGAGCAGCAGTGCACGTTTGTTTATCGACGTCACGCTTTGTTGTTGTTACTGCTGCTGCGACGCTGACATAGTTTTCGGTTATTTAGGCCTGTGTGTGGGGGAGTGTGTGTGTGCGTGTGTATGTGTGTGAGTGAGTGCAAGCGAGGTAGCATGCTCATGTGACCTACATTTCCAATTTCTATTGCAGCCTCTCATGGTCAGTTAACAGCTTGCCTCTGATAGCATTGATAAGGATATCACACATACGCACAAGCTTCTACATATGTATATATAAAGAGCAGATAATTGAAATTTTGATTTATTTTACAGGCAGACGGCAGCAGCTGCGATTGCTCCCTACAAACAATTTTCTCCATGTGTGTGGCCATCATATAGAGTGTGGAAAGCGAGCGGGGAGCAGTGAAAAAAAGATTCTACACAACAGCAACAACAACAACCACAACAACAAAATAAATAAATAAAAACAAAACAGCAATAGCAACAGCAAAAACAACAACAACAACAACAATCACCGCCTTAGCCTTAGCCTTAGTGGATACAACGACCAAAAGAAAAAGAAAAGAAGGACAAACATAATACACAACAACCAACACAGAAAACACACAATTCCAAGAACTTAATAAATAATAATTTAAGAAAAGCATTACACACAAATTCAATTGATCAAAAATGTCCTCGCCCAGTGCTGGTAAACGACGCATGGACAATGACGTCATAAAGCTAATTGAATCAAAACACGAGGTTACCATCCTCGGTGGCCTCAACGAATTCCACGTGAAATTCTTTGGTCCGACGGGCACACCCTACGAGGGCGGCGTTTGGAAGGTACGCGTCTATCTGCCCGATAATTATCCATTTAAATCGCCAAGCATTGGATTTGTGAATAAAATCTATCATCCGAATATTGACGAATCATCGGGAACGGTTTGCCTTGATGTCATTAATCAGGCCTGGACGGCATTATATGATTTATCGAATATATTTGAATCATTTCTACCACAATTGCTCACATATCCAAATCCCGTGGATCCATTAAATCGCGATGCTGCTGCCCTGTACCTGCATGAGCCGGAGGAGTATCATCGCAAGGTGGCCGATTATGTCCAAAGGTATGCGACCGAGGATGCGTTGCGGGCAGCGCAACAGGAACGGGAGAGCAGTGACAGTGAGTCCAGTATGTCTGATTATAGTGAGGATGAGGCCAGAGATATGGAATTATAATATCGGTTTAACAATTATAAGCCCACTAAATCAGCTGCGAAAACATTAACAATTGCTGTCTGTTAAATTTAACAAAAAACAAAAAAAAATCAAGAAAATGCAAAAGCAAATACAGAAAGAGAGAGGAAGAGAGAGAGAGAGAAACAACAATCAGATCGCCTAATAATTCAATATATTATATATATATATATAAAATGAAAATATGAGGAAAAAAACAAAAAGAAACAACAATATTATGATATATACAATACATATATAAAGAACGTGATTCGATGAGTGTCCATATCGTAATACGATACGATATGCGCGCACATAAATTATAAATATCGGATATATATATGCATATATATAAACTAAAAAGTATATGTATGCATGTATATATATTTTATTTATTAACCATAAGCAAACAAGTTTGAAACAATTCTTAGTAATATAGCAATTAGTAGCTGATAAACAACAAAAACAAAAAGATTAATAATTTTTGAATGAAAAACAAAAAACAAAAAACAAAAAAACAGCATTGAAATCTAACGCAATTAAAATGGTTCTAAAAAGTACACACACCCTACTACTACTACTACTACTACACCCTACTACACTTGACTAGTTGCTCGCTAATGACAACAAATTAATTTCTCAATTTCCATTTCAATGACTTTCGATTTTTGCTTGTTATCTTAATATTATTATTATTATTATTATAATTATTACTATTATTAATATTACTATGATTATGATTATGTTAATTATGTAATGTTTTATGAATACTATAGGCAACTAAATGATCTATGTAATTAAATGCAATAACATTTTTTTATTTTTTTTTTATTTTAATGTTTTATGTCTTAATATATTTACACCCATTTCCCATTTTGTGCCTCCGTAATTTTTTGTTTTATAAGTTTTTAAAGTCGCTGCGATGGAACAGAATTCAGAAACGAACAGAGAAAATTAGTTCAGTTAATTAAGTATAACGAAAAGAAATCAAACAAACAATTAATAATATGTAATAATAATATTAATACAAAAACACAATTAAACTAATTATATACATATTTGTGCAGAGTTGTGTATTCTATAGTTATGTTCATTAACGATTTCTGTATATAAATATATATTAAATGATATGATGAGTCTTAAACTGGAGTCTTAATTCTTTACAATTCTCTATTCTTTTGGATCTTGATTAGCGTTGTTCACTTTGTATTGTAGAAAACACAACTCTACACACCCACACCACACACATACACATACAAACACACACACACAAACATACATATACGAAGTGTACTTGTAGAACACACTGTTCACATTTTTGGGATCGAATTGTAGGTACAGTGAGAGAATAACCCGGAGACGGTTTTTAAGCAAATCAAACAAACATGATGAAATTTAAAAGTGTAAAACAAAATATTAAGTATATCTAAAACGTAATTTTTAACATACTATATACATATATACATAATTATGTATTGTGCTAACATTAATATTATTTTATGCTTAAGATTAACAAAATACAAAACAAAACAAAAACGTGTTTATGAAAAATGATTATGTAAAAATAAAAAACAAGAGTAATATGAATTTTATATACTTACTTTTCTACTTAAACCGATGGGATTCATTCCATCAGCATTATTTAGTAAAAAGTTTTAATTATTCAGCTAGATCTGTGTTCAACCTAACCTTAATGTTTAACCTCAATCCCATTTTGGTTGAGTCCTTGTTTTGTCAATAAAACCGCTTAAATCGCTTAGAGTTCGTCCTACCCTATCACCCATCCCCGATTCCCTCAGTTGATTTCCTTTACCTATGCTAACTGACATTGTTGACGGGTTTGTCAACACACATTTCTTTGGTTCGCCTTGGAAACTTGAGTTTGTTGATTGCCTCAAGAAGTCGTTTCCCTTTTGTTTTCATTTCCTTTTTATTTTTTCCTGCTCGCATTCCTAAGAACCTCGGAATTCGGTCTGTTTTTTACCAAAGTTCTCCACAACGACAATCTCGACAATCAGCAGACGCAACACCAAAAGGACCATCAAATATGGGTATCAATTTTAAAAGATCTTACCAAAAAATACATATATTCTCTACAGTGTGACAGTGAAAAGTTTGCAAATTAAAAACTAAACGAAAAACATGGAATTTCTGAAGGAAACGTCCAACAAAATTGTTTAAAAATGCTCGATTAAGTTGTTATATAAGAAAAGAGTGCACTATAGGGGAATTTGTCTGCATCTTCTGGTCAGAGTTGCCAGCGTTTTCAATAGTTCTACTTCTTCAGTAAAGTGTATTAAACGGAGTTATAATAGACCTGCATAGATTATCCGATTGTATTGTATATTATTGCTTAGAGTTGCCATCTTTGCAAAACTTGGATAATGAGTCTATATAGTAATTCACCCAAGGATTGTAAATCTAGGACTCAAGGTGTCGCTTATAATGTTCAATATAAATAGGGTACATTTGAAAATTGTATATTGATAGGGCTGCCAAGTATTTCGTGCTCCAACCTTTCCAAAATCTACTTAGGTACATTAATATACCTTTGAATCAGAAAATGAAAACATGAAAGTGTGTTGTTAATACTTTGCGTCCTTTTAAATCTATGAGATATGGTTTTTATGAATAGAGCTGCCAAGTTTTCATTAGATGTTTGTTAACTATAAAGTTATAGGTAAAATTGTCGCACTGAAGAATGCTATTTCTTTCTACAGTTGTTGAACGTTCGCCCTTTTATACACACATACTGTGCATAGAGTTGTCAGGTTTATCAAGTTTATTCGAATTTAAAGATCCAACAAGATGCATTCTGTCATACAGGCGGGAAATAATTCACATTTACGTAAAAAATTTCACTTAAGAAATAGAGTTGTCGAGTATTCCAGTTTTAATGCACTTAAGAACGTTTTAAAATTAAATTACACTTTTTAAAGTTAAGTGTCCTTCCATGGGGTTGCCAGGTTTATCACTTTATCTTTACAAAAATAAACGTGACCGTAACCACTGACACTTCTTTTAGAAAGTAACCGGATGATAAAGATACTTATTAAACAGTTAAGTGTCCTTTCATAGAGTTATCACTTTTCTTAAAAAAAAAAAAACACAAATCGTGCTGATAAGACCGTAACGTGACCGTAACCTCTGACCCTGCTGGCTGCAGGACGACGCCAACTAATGTCTGTCTATCAGGCAAAGCCTAAGAGGAGCCTAGAGTCTCCTATGGAAAAGGGTTGCCCAATGCGATAACAGATAAAAACTGCTTCCATGTGTATGTGAATGTGTGTACGAGTGAGTGTCTAGAGTCTATAGCCTAGTCTAGACCTTTATAGCGGTAACACCCATTAGTTTGTTGTTGTTTGGGGCAACGAACGAACGAACGGTAAATCAACAAATTATAACGGTAATACGCCCCTTTGTTGCATACTTTTGAGCGCCCAAATATCAACACACATCCGTTTCCGTCCATTGCAAATATGTATGTGTATGTAAGTACAAAGTACTAATAAAATTATAGTACCTAAACGGAGCAAAAAACAAACTAAAGTACCCATTGGCAGGAAGTGAAGGGAAGAGACACCCTCGATGAGTAGGGAGTACCACTTAGTAAGAGGTACCTATCCCCCAAAACATGGGGGTTACGTCTCTTTCAATGAGTCTAGCCATCGACTTGCAATAAAGTTGTGCATGAGCAAACAAAACATTACTTTGGTAATGGGTTTAGTTAAAGTTGTTACGATTGGATGGGTTGTGTCTTAATGATTACACTGAGAGAAAGGTATATATCTTAAAAACTAGTCACTGCTAGTGTTAACTCTACATTAGTATGAACATTAACATTATGATGAACATTAGCATTTCCATGAATATTTTCATTATCTACCCGACTTTCATTAAAATTGTAATTAGTATAAGCATTAGCAGTGCATTATATTTTAAATGTCTAAAATAGTATTAGCAATATTAACCAGTAGTACGGTTATGGTTAGCATTAGTACCAGCATTGGGACTATCATTGGTCTGTAAGTTCTCTTCTTTTGTTATCAATGAAAAATGTAATGAAAATTCCAATGATTGCCATAACTAATTGATGAAATTATTATTTGAAATCGTTATCAACATGGGATTCTTCTAGAAGCTCCATAGTAGGTTTTCTTCTTTTGTTATCAATGACAAATGTAATGAAAATTCCAATGATTGCCATAACTAATCCATAAATGATTGATTTAAATCCCTATCAATATGGGGTTCTACCCATACAACGATTTCTCTCAGTGCATTTGTACTGCACACAATTTACGAGCGATACCCGAAGTTTATTATCCATTTTGGTGGCAATTTATTTGCATATTGGCCTTTTCCTTGGCATTGTCCTCCTCTCGCTATCCTTGCTTTGCCTTTTTTTATATTGCAGCCTGGTGTCGTGTCGCGTGGTGTTGGGGTGCAAGTGGTTTTTAGACCCTGTATCTAAAAAGTACAAACGCTGTTTAAAGTCTGCCAAATTGTTGCTTGAATACCTTTCGAGCTTATTATACCAACGTCATGAAACTTTCAGGATAGATCCCAGAGTATAGTAAATATCATTTGTAGGTTTCTCTACATACTGAGTAGATTGAGTTTGCTAAGAACTTTTTAGAATTCTATTCTTAAGAATCTTAAGTATAGTTCTTAATGTGAGAAAATAAATCTTAAACAATTTTAAAACTATATTCAAATGTAAAAATGTTCACCATTTTATTCTAGAAATTCAAATATTTGTTGATAGGATGTTAAATTTAATCTTATTTTAAGAATTGCTGCCTTGGAATTTTGTTGCCTTTTGATATGTTTAAGAAAATGTTTGGTTTTATCAGAAGTGTACTTACAATCAAGATGACTCTGCTTTTTTTAAAAAAGGTTTCTCTGCACAATTGTATACCAAAGTACTTAGATTTGAGTCTAGTTAAGATCCCTTACTTTATCATTGCACATATTTTGCGGTGCAGGGTCTCTTCCAGTCGGGCTCTTTCGACTGTAACCTGTTCTACTAGCTTAGAGTGTGAGTGTGGATGAGCGTGTCGATGGCGTGGATTGATTTGACTTTAACACATAAAGCCTAAAGCACACACACATAGAGTGTGGGAGAGTGTGTGTGTGTGTGTGTGTAGAGTGTGTGTGCACAACAATATGAACACCCTGAACAGTGGGCCTAATGACATGTGCTGTCGCATTGTTTGACAGGCAAGGCGGGCGCCTCAAAGGGTCGCTCCCCAACACCAACAGCCAAGAATGGAGCTGGAGTGGAGCTGGTGGTGCTGTAACTGGTGGTAGTGGAGGAGGAGGAGGAGGGGCAACAAATAACGCGCAACCAACAACTGCAACGGCGCCAACAACAACAGCTACTGGCGGTGGGGCAACTGGAGGTGGTTGTAGCAGATCCACATTACATGCGAACAAAACGATACTGAAAACAGTTTCGGTATTCCTCGCCAGCGGTAAACGTAACTCGAGCAACCAGTCGAAGGCCGCAGCGGCTGCCCTGCAGAACAAACAGCGGCAACAGCAGCGACAGCGCAAAATGGACGAGCTGAGCGGCAAAATCAATCCAAAACTCTTGGATAATCTACGTAAAAAGACCCGATTTACCAAGTGAGTACACATGGATATATAGAAACTCTAAAAACTAATGCCGAATGTAGATTTAAAAAATAAGCAACATTCTGCTCTGTGCCAAATGCCAAACTACTTTAATTATTTTAGAATAGTTCATATATTAAACAAAATGGTCTGCTGCGGCACTAGCGTGCACCACCATCCACAGTGATCCCAAACGGTTATCAAAAGTTCGGTTCTTCCTTTTTACAAAGTCAGCTTTGAAGAAAATACATAAACTGAAATTTTGGAATTAAATCAAATGAAATAACCCTCCTTACGAGATGGATAACTAGTGCCGAACGCGCGATTCCGTACCCCATTATTTCTGATATCATATTCTATTCAAGCCATGCCAAAATATTCATTCTGTGCCAAATGCCAAACTACTTTAATTATTTTAGAACAGTTCATATATTAAACAAAATGGTCTGTTTCGGCACTAGCGTGCACCACCATCCACAGTGATCCCAAACGGTTGTCAAAAGTTCGGTTCTTCCTTTTTACAAAGTCAGCTTTGAAGAAAATACATAAACTGAAATTTTGGAATTAAATCAAATGAAATAACCCTCCTTACGAGATGGATAACTAGTGCCGAACGCGCGATTCCGTACCCCATTATTTCTGATATCATATTCTATTCAAGCCATGCCAAAATTCATTCTGTGCCAAATGCCAAACTACTTTAATTATTTTAGAATAGTTCATATATTAAACAGAATTGTCTGCTTCGGCACTAGCGTGCACCACCATCCACAGTGATCCCAAACGGTTATCAAAAGTTCGGTTCTTCCTTTTTACAAAGTCAGCTTTGAAGAAAATACATAAACTGAAATTTTGGAATTAAATCAAATGAAATAACCCTCCTTACGAGATGGATAACTAGTGCCGAACGCGCGATTCCGTACCCCATTATTTCTGATATCATATTCTATTCAAGCTCAAGCCATGCCAAAATTCATTCTGTGCCAAATGCCAAACTACTTTAATTATTTTAGAATAGTTCATATATTAAACAGAATTGTCTGCTTCGGCACTAGCGTGCACCACCATCCACAGTGATCCCAAACGGTTATCAAAAGTTCGGTTCTTCCTTTCCACCAAGTCAATTTTCAGAAAATACATTAGCTGAAATTTTGAAATTTAATAAAATAAGAAAACCCTCCTTACGTGATGGATAACTAGTGCCGAACGCGCGATTTAGTACCCCATTATTTCTGATATCATATTCTATTCAAGCCATTCCAAAATTCATTCTGTGCCAAATGCCAAACTACTTTTATTATTTTAGTATAGTTCATATATTAAACAGAATTGTCTGCTTCGGCACTAGCGTGCACCACCATCCACAGTGATCCCAAACGGTTATCAAAAGTTCGGTTCTTCCTTTTTACAAAGTCAGCTTTGAAGAAAATACATAAACTGAAATTTTGGAATTAAATCAAATAGAAAAATGCACTAAGCTACAGTGGAGCAAGCTCGACAGTAGGAGACCCAGTACTTTTTGAGTGCAAAGCGTTCACTAGATCCAGATTGCTTTCAATGTGCGTACCATTCAATAGATGGCGCCACTTCATAAACATAGAGGTCGCTATGGCGTCTCTTCTTCTTCCTTTGCCCGTAACATTGTTAGTTGAATTACTTTCGCGTTTATCATCCGATTTGAATGAAATTTGGTGGACTGGTTTGGACTATAGTGTTTATTATATGTACTAAAGGGCTCTTGTAATTCGACTTTGAAGTTTTGTATTTCAATTTCCGGGGGCGGAGGTGGGCGTGGCAAAAATCCAAAACAAACTTGATCAATGCAAGATATTGATAAACCTACATGCCAAATTTGGTGTCTCTAGCTCTTATAGTCTCTGAGATCTAGGAACTCAAAAAAGGGACAGACAGACGACGGACAGACGGACAGACAGACAGACGGACATGGCTATATCGACTCGGCTGTTGATGCTGATCAATAATATATATAATTTATAGGGTCTGCCACGCCTCCTTCTGCCTGTTACGCACATTTTTTTGCACAAACTTAATAGACCCATTTGTACTTTTTTAAAGTACTGGGTCTAAAAACCTTTGAGAGTTGAAAAACTAGTGCCGAACGCACAGTTTGCTCTATTAAAATAACACTTTGAGCTGTGCCGAATGCCAAACTACTTTAACTATTTTAGAACATTTCATATATAAAACAAAATTCGGTTTAAACTTAAAACTTTGTGCTTCGTCACTAGCATGAGCCGAAAATAACATTTTGTGCAGTGCCGAACACTAAATTACTTTTTTTTTGCTGCTCTACAGATTTTCAGAGATTTTCTTCTCAATAGAGTTGAACTTTACATTACATTTGACAGCTTCTAAAAGTAGTTCCGTTTCCATAGGTTTAAGAAATACTTTTCCTATTTATTCCACTTCCATTTCATTTCGCAGGGATGAGTTAGACGCACTGTGCCGCATCTATCGGAAGCTGGTGTCCAATTGTCAGTATGCCGCAAAGACGCTTGCCTCAAGTTCCTCTAGCGCAACGATTGCCAAGCCACATGCAGCAGTTGAGGTACCCTGTAATTGCATTGTACTTAATCCAATCATATTGCCAATTCTGCATACTTTTCTGTAGGGCATCGATCGCATTGTGTTCCGTGAGCTGTTGCACAGCACCTTTGACATTGTCACCGAGGAAATTCTGATGGAGCGTATCTTTTAGTGCGGACAAAGCTCACGAGGGTTTACCATTGCGTCTCGAGGGTTGGTTGATCGGTTTGTCAACATTTTTGCGGGTACACCTGCGGAACGTGCTGCATTTTGTTTTCGCGTTTATGATCTAAACACCGATGGATTTATAACCAAGGATGAGATGTTTACACTGCTCAGAAATTGCCTTATTAAGCAACCGCAGGATGAGGATCCAGATGAGGGTGTCAAGGATCTGGTGGAGATTGTTCTGAAAAAGTTTGACATCGATAAAGATGGCAAGGTGAGTAGTTTCTTATTCATAACTTCTATAGCTTTATGTATTTTATATTTATTCTTTAAGGTCTCACTGGATGACTTCATGGGTACAGTTGCCGCGGAACCTTTGCTTATTGAGGCCTTTGGACAGTGTCTGCCAACTGACAGCGCCGTTGTTTCCTTCTTCTCAACGCTACAGATCTAGCGAGCTGATCAAACCTTTTCAAAAACCCTTTATTTTAAGCACAATTGTATACTCACAATGACTCATTAAAAGTTTAATTGTTGTAGAAATTGTGGTTTATATGGAAGGTGGAATATAGTTGCCGGACTTCCGTACTTCTAACTTGCATAACTTCGGCTAAGTCAAACAGATTTTTACGCGCAATATCATTTTAGCCAGTATTTCATCTATTTATTGCTTCTGCATTTAAAAATTGTTATTATTCAAATATGCTTTTGCTTTTGTTGGAATTTTAGAAAAGGATCCTAGATGCTAGTCCCAAAGGTTAACATACTTCAAACTTGCATAACTTGGCAAAAATTAGATCCATTTTTAGGCGGAGTGTTATTTTGAATAAGAATTAATCTTTAAATTGATTTTACATTTAAAAATAGTTCGTTTTCAAAGAGAATTTTTTTCTCAGCATTCTTTGAAGTATACCCTTTAAATGTTTGATTTAAGTCATAAAGTTGTCATCAGTCGAAAGTTGAAAGCAGGTCTCTGCTAAGGTATAAAAGACATCCTCATATTATTCTCTTTGATTCACTTTGAATCGAAATGCATTTACTAAATTGTTGCAACAACGAAATATGTATTTTTTTCATCAAAGAAAATGCATTTATTTTGTTTGAGAAATTCTAAATGTGCCGAGTCATGCTGATTAAGTAGTATTGGTCGAAGTCGAAGGCGATTGAGGGCCATAAATTGTGAGTGTGATAAGTATTTATGGATTAACAAAAGCACAACTAATAAAAGTCGATGAAGCACAGGGAACGTCAGTTGATTAGACACAGAGACATATAGAAAATACATCAAACTGATTTAAAATATTGTATAATGAGGTCAATTTAGTGTGAATCCATCTCAACCAAATCCATTCTCAGACAGGGATCACAAATTAGATTTGTGAATTCAAACAAATCAAACAGTCTTTGAGCTCAACATTTATTTTATTTCATAGCTTAACCTAATTAGATGGCGCGCATTGTAGCTGCAGTAATGCCGTTTGACCGTTAGATTGAGTTATCGACTGCTTTGACTAACAATAAGTACAAATGTGGCAGTTGTAATCAGTCGATTAGATGTTTGTCCGTATCTAAGGTCGACCAGCGTTCCTGACCCCCAAATGAGCAACCAGATACAAAGTCACTCAAAGATACAGATACTACGAGTATAGCTACAGATACAGATACAGATACAAATACAGAGCACGCAACGGGGCTGCGACTCAGATAACTTACGGAAACAAATAATCATTTTAAGACTCGCATGTCTGTGAATAGAACTCAAGTAACATATTTTGTATCTTTGTATCTGTTTATGCATTAAGATACATTTATTGCTCAAAAGATACAAAATAACTATGCTTTAATGTACATAACATACAAATGAGATATTAATATATTTTCAAATGTATCTTTTAATCTGTTGATGCGTTAAGATACACAATGTATCTATGCATTACATTAGACTTGAATTAATTTGAACATGTAATTATTTTAAATTGTAGCTGTCTCTGATGATATAAAATTATAAATATTTTATACTGTAAATTTGTAACTATTTATTTTTATTTACTCGCATTTTGTATTTATGAATATGCAATGTATCTGAATATGAACTCAATAAGTGAGTATATACTATTTGTATCTATATGTGTAGTTTTATGTATCTGGAAATTAATTTAATTATGTGTATCTTTCAGTGTGCATCTAATCATCTTTGGGATATTTACTATACTATATATCTTGAAATCTATAAATAAATATATTTATGTATCCAGAAATGTATCTACTATATAACCAAGTATTCTTTAGTTTGCGTATCTTTCTATCTATGAATTTATTCTATCTTTTATGTTCCCTAACTCATTGTGCATTAGAGTTTTTGTATCTAACTATGTATATATCTTCGAATACATATATGAAATTATATATCTAACATATATGTATACATAGTAAGCTTGTATGTTTATGACTTCAAAAAGATATTTGCCTTTGTTTTAACATCTGTGTATCTATGTTTTCAGTTTCATATGTTTTTTACACACATTTTACTTAACTACATTTGTATATATACATAAATCTTTTTTATGCATTTTATCTTTATGTATATGTTGATAAGTATCTTCGCGTTCTTTTATTTTGTTTTATCTCTCAATAATTGTATCTCTGTCAGTTGGTAATCGACATATTTTTGTATCTAACATATCGTTATATCTTTTAGTGGGTTTCAATTTATTTTCAGTGACTATAATTGCAGAAAATGTCTATCTATCTTTGTGCCTAGTTGTCGGTTAGTTTCTTTAACTATTAATTTAATATTAAAGTGTGAGTGGGCTGGCTTTATGAGTGCTAATAAATGTTTTATCACATAGTTGCATGCAACAAGCATTATAGTAGAAACAATGCAAACCCAGCGACACCATTTGTAACTAAAGCTAAATTATTCGATTAGCTGTATCCACAAATGCATCTTGCACCCAGTTTCCACTTTGCACTTGAATTTCAATTGCAATTGCAATTGCAATAAGCTCACGCAGAAGATGAACGAGATTCGGGGCCAAATGTGTGTGTGTGTGTGTGTGTGTGTGTGTGTAATATAAACAATAATGTCTAATAATATGCTTACGTAGTCGTATACGTAATATGACACACATAACACATAATCACATACATACATTTATTTTTTTCTATTTACATGCAAGGCCATTTAACCTTGCAACTTCCAGTTTTCTGTTTTCAGTTCCAGTTTAAAAATGTTATCAAACATTTCATTGAACTGTAATTGGAAACGAGTTTTTCCACTTTCAACATTTTCCTAGAACTTATTCGGTTTCCTTAACAATGTTTAACTAAAACTCTATTTCGATTGATTTCATATTATTTGAGAATATTTGACTATAGAAAGTATCTGCAACTGTAGTACTCTATCTTTTTTACGATAGTTCCTTCAGTATTTCATTTCTATGCGATAGTCCTGAGTATTCAGCAAGCCTTAAAAATTGGGAGCTAATGACGACATGGTTATAGTTATAGATAGTTAAGATTATATTCTTATGCGATTATTATATTTAGGTCCAGTTTTTCAATGTCCTTATAAGTTTTATTTGATAGATATCTTTGAATATAAGATTAAATATATGAGGTCCCAAATAACTATCCAAATGATAAGCTGACTGAAATGTATAGAAACTAATGTGAAATTCAAATATATTTATAAAGATATAAAACTTATATGGACATTAAAAAAGTGGGCGTTAATTTCTATTCCATAGTTCTGAGTATTCTGCAAGCCTTAAAAATTGGGAGCTAATGACGATATGGTTATAGTTATAGATAGTTAACATTATATTCTTATGCGATTATTATATTTAGGTCCATGTTTTCAATGTCCATATAAGTTTTATTTAATAGATATCTTTAAATAAAATATTAAACACAAAAAGTCTCAAATAAAAATCCGAAAGATAAGCTGACTGAAATGTATCGAAACTTATGTTAACTTCAAAAATATCTTTCTTAATTTCTATTCGATAGTTCTGAGTATTTAGAATTTAACTCGGAATTTTTATTTTCAGATTTAACTCGGAATTGGAAAGACTTATATTGAGCGTCATCTGTTTGCGTTAGTTCTCTAGTTATTACATGAAGCATTCATATGCAATAGTTCTATTATTGTCTCATCTCTGATGACAGCTTTATACATAGGTGACAGATTTATAGATATTACTAACTGCATCTCTATATACGATAGTTGCAAGTTATTCAGTCAGCGAACCGTAGCTTATCATCTTTGGGAATCGTATCAATTGTCGTCATACTCATGTTTGCCTTGTTGCCTAAACGTGTCTCGTTTCATTTCGCTTACTTACCGATTTGTTTGTGGATACTGCCCGAGTACGTAACGCCCCATTGCACAGTCTATTGATCTATTGATAGAATCTAGCGTTTTAACGTTCCATAGAGAATCTCGATGCCGGGAAGTTGGAAAATGTGTATTTATGTTACGTCAAATGAATTTCTTAACAGGGATTAATCTTTGGGTTTCTTAATGTACACATTTCTAAATGGTTGATGATAACATTCAAGAATAAGTAGTAGAAAATGGGGGAGTCGAACTTGGCTATACCCTGTAATTACGAGTACTTATCAGCAAGTTAACTAAGATATCTTAAACTTTAATAACACATATATAACCAATTTTACTTGAAGGTAGAGCACGACTTGCATATACCCTGTAGCTATGAAATTTTGAGAATATAAAGTATACAAACTAAATTATAGTACTACCAAGTACCAGCACTTTATCTTCAAAGTTGTGGGTTTTATAGAGTTTTAAAGATTTGTCTAAAACTCGAGAAATAACCATAGCATTTTCACAAATTAAGAATAAAGAATAGAATGTATGTAAATATATATATATATATATATATATATATATATATATATATATATATATATATATATGTATATAACATTTCAGAATACTAGCTCAATCAGATAAGCTACTTGCGCATACTCTATTAATGCATGCAGTTGAGTTACAGGGTATCTATAGTATTATGCGCTTATCGTAATGCAACACAAATACAAAACCAAATAGAAAAGTAGCAACTACTTTGAACTGTATCTGAAAACTCTATTTGTAGCGCAACCATGACTGTGAGTGTCAGCGTGAGTGTGTGTGTGTGTGAGTGTGTGTGTGTGTGTGTGTGAGTGTTTATGAATGTATATGAATGTGTGACTAATAATAAACGAGACGAGTCCAAAAAATATAGGCTTGCATTGTTTTATAAATATTACATATGCTTGTAAAGATCGAATGCTGATTAACTCACACTCATTCACCATACACTCATAGACACTCACATGCACTCACATACACTCACACTCACAGACACCCATTCACACTCATAGTTTGAGTAGACGTGCTCATGACGCTCGCTTTTAAATAGATCAAGAACTGGGAGAGTGAGTGTATGTGAGTGTTTTTGAGTGAGTACTTTTTTAGATGATGAATATATGTACATTTGAAAGAATCACTCATACGACCGGCATGTCGCAATCGCGTTCTGTTTACTTTCATATCGTGGCGAATTCAGTTCGAATTCGTTAACAGACGCTAACGGTTTGAAGTCTAACCCGCGATCTATACAGATCCTGAGATCCTAAGTCCAGGAAAACAAACTCCTCCCCCGTCAAATAAATATATATAACAAATATGTCTAAGCCCAATCAAAGGTTAGTAACGAATAGTGAGTGAATAATGTGACGAACAAATTTTGAAAATAATACGGAAATTAAAAAAAAAAAAAAACAAAACAAAATAACAGGGTATCAGAAATAATTATTAATCATTTTGGCTAGCAACTGTAATGCAGCTGAAAATAATAATCTTATCAACTTTATACACACATGTATAAATGTTTAAACACTCATCATTTTTGTTGTAGTTGTTGTTTTTGTTGTTGTTATTTTCTTTTGATTATTTTGACACGTAATTGTTCCCAACTACCAAAAACATACGTCTGTCTGTGTGTGAGGTATGTGTGTGTGTTCGTATTGTGTGTAGATAAGAAGTCGGAAAGAACTATGACCCCTAGACACGAATTTCAGTTTGTTATCTTCCCAAAAGAAATCCAAAGAAACATATATTATTAGTCTGATTAGCCATGTCCAAAGCTGTACCTTTTGTCCAGACCTAAACTCTATACTATATATAGAACTATTCTATAACCGGTAGGATATTAAATAGGTAGGAATTTTTGCTTTAACTAGTCAATCAATTAAAAATAGAATTATCCAAAAAAAAATCCTATATAAAAAGGGACTTTGGAACAGTTTTTACCTTGAATGAATACCGAAAATAAAATTGTTTGTGAGATTTGAAAAACAAGCATTCATGTTTATTTCACTTCAATTAACTTGGCTAAAATGAGTTATTAAAAAAATAATAATTCTTACTACTCAAATGCTTGTCTTTTATGCCATTGTATAAAAATTGCAATCGTGACTAGCACAATAATTTACAAGTTGTACTTGTGATAAAATGCTAAGTATTATAAAATAATGTAAAATTATCTCCACAAAACTATACATAAATAGTTTATGGAAATCGTCTAGTTTCTTCTAGACTATCGAAAAGTTCCACTCTCAGGTGGAAAATGGGGATTCACATACTCATTGCTTTCATTTTCCATAAATTGTTAAGTGGAGCTTCAGCGATTCTTAACAAGCTCAACAGGTCTTAGATAAATAAGAGTATAATAATTATAATGCAAGCTATATTTAGAGCACCAACGATTGTATACCCTGCATTCGACTTCTGACAAATGAAAGGTTTATGATATAGTAGTCCGATTTTATCCAAATTCGGTCAGACTCCTTATAACGATACCAGACACACAATCTGTGAGTTTGGTTCAGATATCTTTAGAAACAAAATAGTTTTTTATACTAAGGTTGATTTCTGACCGATCGTTCCTATGGCAGCTATATGATATAGAAGTCCGATATTAAATAAAATTTGACCAGGCTCAGTAGGACTACGTCAAACACTTATTCTGTGAATTTGGTTCAGATATCTAAAAAAACAAAATAGTTTTTCATACTAAAGGTTTTTTTTTAGCCGATCGCTCCTATGGCAGCTATATGATATAGAAGTCGGACATTAAATAAATTTGACCAGGCTCAGTAGGACTATGTCAAACACTTATTCTGTGAATTTGGTTCAGATATCTAAAAAAACCAAATAGTTTTGCATGCTAAAGGTTAATTTTTATCCAATTGTTCCTATGGCAGCTATATGATATAGTAGTCTGATTCTAACCAAATTGACTCAAGCTGTTCAAAGCTACATAAAACATATAATCTGTGAGTTTGGCTAAGATGTTTAAAGAAACAAAAAAGTTTTTTTTGCTCAAGGTTGATTCTGAACCGATCGTTCCTATGGCAGCTATAATATATAGTCATCCGATCCGGTTCCGACATATGTACTGCATGCAGAAAAAAAACGGATTCATACCAAGTTTCATTAAAATAGCTTTTAAACTGAGAAACTAGAATGTCGGACAGACGGACATGGCTATATCGACTCAGCTTGTCTTCCCGATCAAGAATATATATACTTTATGGAGTCTGCCAGGTTCCCTCCAATGCGTTACAAACTTCATGACAAAACTATAGTACCCCACTGCATGTGTATAAAAATATATAAATATGCGACCACGTGTAGAAAATTGATGTCGTTTATTGATTAAAATCCGCTGAATGCACTTTTAATATTAGTTAGTTTATTACATATTCGAAATCGTTAGTTGACAATGCACTTTGTTCAGCAGACGCAGACGCAGCTAATCGAACCGGTTGCTAAAATCATTCATATGCAAATCTCCATTTGATTACTTCGATTTGACCTTTAAAAGGGACTGACTGTTGACTAGTTAACAGGAGCAACTCTTGTTTACTTAATTATTAATTATATTTTAATATTCACACACACTCCCATTAAATGGGGCCAAACGGTTGTTGTGCAATTACCTTTCGACAGCTGTCACATCTGTAGCACTCAATGAACCCTATTATTATCAACCCGAAAGAACTAAATAACTACACGTGGTAGAGTCATTAAAATTGTACTGTGATTAACTTTTACCTTGAAGTCTTCACCTAAAAAGAATAAAAGTAATTAGTAATGCAGCTGTAGAAATTAATTGTTAATTATTGTTAGGTAATTTCAAATGCAGCTGTAATCATTAACAGTTTATTACTTAATAAGATATTATAAAAGGTATTTTATTTCTAATTAATCAACTCGTTTTATCAGGGGTATTTTAAATTGTTTTTTGATTATTTGTTTGCCTCATAAAATGTTTATAATATGATAAACAATAGTTGTCTGTAGAATTGAAGAAATGACAATGCTCTAACAATTATTTCACTCTGCTATAGGCTCATCTTAGATTGATTTGGTCTTAAAGAAAGTGGAGTCTATAGAAGATATAAAAGAAATTAAAGATATTCCTAGCTACATGCACAGAAAGAATGAAGGAAAAGGATACTGAAAATTCAGGAATGAGTTATACTTTTATTTGAGAAGATAGGGACTATAGCCAAGAACTTATGCCATAAAGCGCTCTGACGATAACAAATAGTTGTCTATAGGGTTGAAGAAGCTGTTAGGGTATTAAGAATTATTTGATTTTGCTATAGGTTACTCATAAAGTGGAATCTATGGACCACAACTAAGAGATCTACCCAGTTTCAGCTCAGCTTAAGTTGAGTCGGTCAAAAAGAAAGTGGAATCTATAGAAGATATAAGAAAGATTCAAGATATTCCTAGCTTAATGCACAGATACAATGAAGGAAAAGGATCCCACAAAGCCTGAATGAACTCTACTTTAATCGGAGATGAAACGGACTACAATTATGAGTTCTACTTAATTCATAGATCGCTCTACCCAGTTTCAGCTTTCATCAGCACTTTTCACAGTTACACTTTAAGCTTTCTACACTCTTTCGTTCTTAACCTCACTCATAGCGCATATAGAACCAAATTAAACGTTACTTGAGCTCAAATCGTGACCTTGACCATGGCTGACCATCGTCACCCACAACAACTTCTCATGAACTGTGCTCACATTGCTGACTTTTAATGTTAACCATGAATTTTGCAGCATTTGTAATGTTTTTCATGTCTTATAAACTGCACGTAACATTTATATACATCCGTAGTATAATCTTAACTATCGGAACTCGACTCTCAGCTGAGTTGTACTACGGAAATTTGTTACAGCTGCTACTTTTGGTAACAGTTAGCATATATGTTTCAACTAGTCGGATTGTAACACTATCTTATGTGGATCATTGATCTTTAATCACCTTTTAGTATGAAGAACTTTGTAATTCTTGTAGATATATCATTCTAAGTAATTATACTTGAAATCTTACAACTATATCATACTTATAGCTATCTAAGGAAGTTCCTATTAGGAACTATCAAGTATAAAATATCTTAAGATATGCCAACCAGCCTCACCTCCTTATTCTCCCTCTTCAAATTGATTTATAATCGTACTACTATATCATATATTGTGTTAATTTTACTAGATCTTGCAGCCTTGGAGAATAGTATGATTGATTTCAGGGCACATTATTAAAAACTATAAATATTTCGAAAAAGGGAAGATACGAAAACGAAAAGTTTGAAATCCTATATTTAAGGTAAAGTAGACGTAGACACCTTAATGTGTTTTCAAATAGTTTTATATTTATTTTTTTGTACTTGCTGTTCTATCTTGATATATTTGGAACTCAACAAAAGGTCCAACTCTCACTACTTTGTGAAATACTTGAACCTAAGCTAAGCTAAAAATGAAATATAACCAAAGGTCAGCTGGTCAACTGGTCAGAGATAAAGATAAAAGTATTTCCAATGAGTTTTGAAGCCGAGTTCCGGCCACATTAATGGAAATTATTACGAGTTTGAGTCGCAGTTGGAGATCATGTGGGGATCACATTATTTCTAGACCGCATAAACACAAACACAAACTCAAACACAAACATAATAATAATAATAATAATAATAATAGATCATAGATCATTGTAATTAGCTCAAAACACGCACTTCCCCCAGTTACCTAATGCCCCAACTCTTTGTTTATTTTGAATTTTTGTGACATCAGCAGTCGAGGTGGAGGTGCCCCCGGAAGTGGCAACAACAATGATATCTATAACATTGTTCTCCTCATCGTGGACATTGTGATGCTTGTGATCAAATTCTGGCTAACAGTTGTCGAGGAGATTATCAAGTTATTCACCACACGACCAGAGTTGAATGTTACCGGGAAATTTGTACTGATCACGGGTGCAGGACATGGCATGGGCAAGGAGATGGCATTACAGTATGCCGCCTTGGGGGCAAAGGTCATCTGTTGGGATGTCAATGAGCAGACTAATTCACAGACCGTCAAGGAGATCAAACAGAATGGAGGCAGTGCCTTTGGTTATGTTTGCAATGTGGTCAAGCGAGAGGATATCCTTGAACTTGCCGCCAAAATGCGCAAGGATCATGGATTCATTGAGGTTGTGATCAACAATGCCGGCATCATGCCCTGCCATCCCCTCCTGGAGCACACCGAACAGGAGACGCGTCTCATGTACGACATCAATGTGCTCGCTCACTATTGGGTAAGTTTATTATTGAAATCCTATCCAGGGTATATACTTCTTAGGTGGCTACACTGAGAGAATAGTCAAGTACTTTCGTACTCGAATCAAGAATTTCCGATGTCAAAAGTCATACGAGGCTTAAAATTCTTGCTTCAAGAACGAAATTTTCTTAATTTAATATAAATAATTCTTGATTATGGAATCAGGGAATCTTGTAAATATTTAAGAAACGAAACATTCTTAATTTAATATAAATAATTCTTCATTTTGGAATTAGGGAATTTTGTATATATTTGATAAACAAAACTATTTCAAGTAATTATGAATATTTCTTGATTTTAGAGTTAAGGAATTTTGTTAATATTTATGAAACGAAACATTTTCAATTTAATATAAGTATTTCTTGATTTTAGAATTTGGAAATCTTGTATATATTTGAAAAAGAAAACATTCTTAATTTAATATATATATTTGACTTTCGAATTTTGCTTTTATTTTTTAAGCTTCAACGTTAGTTTTTGCTTTTAAGAACGGTTCGCACTTAAAGTAAGAAGACTTAAATCCGAAAAAATTCTAGTCCGAAATGGGATTATTTTAAGAACTTGTTTTTCTAATGAATCCTACTGCTTTTTTTCTGAGTGTAAATAAAATGTATAGGAGCCAGTGTTACCAAATTTGTTCACAACACTTTTTTTTTGAAGTTAGAGTATAGCTTATCATATTCTGGTCCATTTTACAGATGATCCAGGCTTTCCTGCCCGACATGCTGGAACGTAATGAGGGCAGCATTGTGGCCCTTTCATCCTGCGCCGGACTCTTTGGTCTCCCCAATCTGGTGCCTTATTGTGGCACCAAGTTCGCTGTCCGTGGCTATATGGCTGCTTTGGCTGAGGAGCTGCGTCAGAAGAATCCACAGTGCAATGTAAGTATACCCTGTAATAGCATACCCCACTATGGTAGGGAAAGCTCGACTGGTCTGGCAGTTAAAGACTTTAAAAGCTTAGCGAAGTTGTAAAAGAATTTAGTATACCCTGTGTGTAGATATACCCCATATAAATAGAAGATGAAGGCAGGGTATGCACGACTAGAGTGCTAATATTGTTTGATTGTAAAAGTATTCACGATTTTATTATACCCTACATATACAAATACTGCAGACAGGGTATGTAAGAGACTTTTACACTTGAACGTAACAAAAGCTGTGATATTAGTTCTGTTAAAGTATACCCTACATATCCATAAACCGCAGACAGGGTATGGACGAGCAAAGCATTTTAAGAAATAACTAATATCCCTCTCCTTACAGGTTAAATTGACAACAATCTATCCGTATATGATCGATACGGGTCTGTGCAAGAATCCCCGCTTCCGTTTCCCCAATCTGTTCAAACTGATTTCCCCCAAGGTGGCGGCTGGTTCCATCATTGAGGCGCAACGACAGGGTCTTGAGGAGGCGGCGGTTCCACGTCATTTCGTGGCTGTTGAGAAAATCGGACGCCTTATTCCCAAGAAGGCCATGCGTTTGGTCAACGATTTCCTCGACACGGGCGTTGATACCGACAAACATTAAGCAAACAATCAATCCAGGAAAAAAAGCTTTAACAACAACAAAAAGGATAACAACTGGAGAGGGGAACAAAACGACAAAACTTCCATTGACACTTATGATCCAATGATTCAAGTCTCAACAGCTTTATCAATTTATATGTAAACTGATTTTTTTTTGTTTTTTTTTTAATCTTTATCTACTTATATGTACATACAAAATGTGAATTTAGCAAGCTTAAAGGTTGTTACTTAATAAATGATAATACACATTGAATAGTAAGCAGCTGTAAAGTGAAATGTAGTCAAAAATATACTGACCATAAGGTAAAATTTTCATCAAATCTAGCCTTTTCCCGACAAAACTGTTTTTTTTCCGGCCAAAACTAGACAGAGGTACCTAAAAACCAGCAATGTTCCGTCTATTATAGCCTTTTAACTGCAAATCTTATCCTAATCTGCATAGTTTCCCGCCACTTCTGACCTTTTCCAGTCAAATCAGGCATTTTTTCTGCCAAATCTGAACAGTTCCAAGCCAAAATATGACCAAACTCGATATTTATTTAAAACTAGACAGTATTATGGCAAATATAGACCTTATCCAAAATCTAGCGTTCTTCCACCGAAAACTAAAATTTTTCCCGCTTAATCATATAGACAGTATCCTGCCACATCCGGCCTTTTCCCGTCAAATCTAGCCTTTTCCCCCGAAATATGACGCTTTTCCCACCCAATGATCTGGTTTTTTGGCTTGCCTAATTGATCGAGGTTTAGTCATTTTTAATGACTTTCTTACTGGTAATTTATTTTCATAAAGATTATGATCTTCCATAATGTGATGATAATAAATGATGTGTCAGTATATTTAAGTTTTAATAGCTTTCAGAATTGCATCCTATATCTTAAGTGATTATACTAATTTCAAATTGACCTTGAAATTATACAGCTTATTAAGTTATTAACCCATAAATGTTTCAGCCTACGAAATTTACTGGAGAAACGCTCGAGTTTTATTTTTAATTATAATGGATAATGGATATAAAGTTTATTGGCTTCTACTTTTACTTTTTGCCCTTGGCCTTGGCTGCCTTCTTCTTGGCTGCTCGGAGTTCTCGAGCCTCCTTGGAGGTTATGGATCCTGCACGCTTCTTACGTGCCTCATCGAGCTTCGCCTTTTCGGCAAGATTATCATAATAGTATTTCTCAAAATCGGTTCGTTCCATGACTTTCTTTTCGGCGGCACGTTTCTGATCAACAGCCTCAAGGGTCTCATGGAAATGGGCCAAGGCAAGTCGAAATTGTTCATCGGATTCAATCATCTTGATAAACTGATCGGGATTATCCGGATCAAGCTCCACATCGGCCACAATATCCTCAACGGCTGCTGCTTCCTTCGATTCACGCTCCTCCTGTTCCATTAAAAGGGTGCGACGCCTCAATTTGATCTCATCCACGCGATCCTCAAGGAGTTTGCTACGCGTGATCTCACGTTCAAACATCTAGCAAAAAGGGGGAAAAGAACACAAGTCAATCGTAATAAAAAATATAGTAGTAGAAATGATGGAAAGTAGTAAAAAAGAAGAAAAAAGTAGTAGAAAATAAGGAAATAGTAGTAAAAAAGATGGAAATAGGTTCGATTACAAATAAATGCTGATGATCGATATAGTATGGAACAAAAGATTATCTTACCGCAGCCATTAAAGCCTTCTCCTTGCTGGTGGTACGTTTCATGGACTCGTCTAGGTTCATAATATGGGTATCTCCATTGGCAAAAGATATAGCCAAGTGTTGTCCACCTGGCTGAAAGACCACACCCGTTACAGTCGTACGGAAATTGATGCTATAGATGGGTTTACGGTGATCCAACAACAAATCCCAAAAATCCACAACACCATCAATGTCACCGGTGACAAAGAGAGAAGCACGTCCAGTACTCCAAGCTCCACACATCATCTGAGAGCGCTTCTTCACATACATTGTACTTGGACGATTCTTGACCTCCTCGCACCAAATCCGAGCTTGCCAATCTCCAACAATTAGGAAATTCTTGACAAAAAATGGATTGCGATGTATGGTTCTAATGGGACCAGCAAATATTTTATAAACCCCCACCAGCATCTCAACGGGAGTGAGCCCCTTGCGATTGCCCACAAAAATGCATCCCATGTCGCTGCCCGCAATAAAACGTATCGGGATTGTATATTCAAACTCCAGGACGGTACAACCATGGGCATCCTGACGATTCTGACGATTTTGTGGACGTGGCTCCAGGAAAATCTCATTTGACGGCATCTTGAGATCACGTGTATCCCAGAATTTAATCGAGCCATCCAAAGAGGCCGAATAGAACTCTGTATTTAGTTTGGAATGTACCCAAGTGATAGCTGAGGTCCTCTCACGATGTGCCGCCTCCATGGGACAAATATTTATTGGCATTCCGCTCTCAAAAGTATTCCAAGTACACACCTTTCCCGTATATGTGCCTCCTGCCATATTGTTTTCCTCTTTGGGACAGATCTTGGCACAGGCCACAACCTCCATGCTATCATAGTAATACAATGGTTTTATTGGATTCTTAACGTCCCAGACATAGAACGCATTCAGACCTCCGTTGTTGGGATCTTCGGTGACCATGCGACGATTATCATTATTCAAGATGTACCGATTACTATATTGAGTCATGATCTGTTTATTATTATTTGGCATCCAGTTGATGATGGACATGTATCGTTGGGGTCGCCACATATCATGGATAATGTTAATGGTTCGTGATTTAAAGGGCATACAAATGGTGCGACCCAAGTCTTCGGGTAAATCATCAAAGAAATGATTATAGATATTGATGGCATTATTCTGTCGGGCCGTAGTCATGGTGGAACGGATCAATGTCTTCACCTCATTACCCCAGGCATCGTCACGTTCCACTTTCTTGCGATGACGCAACGTTTGCTCCTCATCGTTAATGTTCACTTCTTTGGGCCAACCGCCCTCATAATGGAACATCCCATGCTCATCGTATGTGGCATTAACCGTTTCCACCTCGCTGAAAGCCATCACAGAACTTAGCTGCATCGAACGTGATTGGGGATTCCCCAATATATACTTCAACCTTAGACGGCTACTCGGATGTACACTGACCATCAGCTCATTGCGATCCTCGAACATACATTGACGGCCAAATCGACGACGTTCCCGCGTCAGCACCACCTGATTCTGATACATAATAGATCCAAATATATAAACTTTATATAAATATTTCTCTTAAGTCTGCTTGTATAAATTTTTAAAGGGATTTACGAATGTGGCAAGGCGCACAATTTTTACTTTTGAATTAAAACAGTCAACAGTGGTTTTGTCAAAGGCTTGCTACGATTATTTTCAGATACATAATGTTAACTACTCTATAAATCCAAACATGTGTTGTTAATAAAATTGATTAAACTTTTGAACTGTTCTCCTTTAAATTTAGCGCCATGTTTTGTCTGTTATTGAAAATAAATACGCCACCTGTGGCATAGTTCTAAAAGTAGATTCTTTGTAAACATATCGATACTATCGTTATTCAACAAGAACGAGTTCAAAAACAAACAGAATGGGAACCAACAAAATCGCTGGTCGTCCCGATCTATGAGGAATGTTATCGATAGTCGATTTGTTGCTGGCACGTAATTTGAATTCTCGAATGGATTAAAAATCGGCTTGCAATTTAAACGGGTAGAGTGATTGATTTAAATAAAGTGAAAAAGCTCAAAATATGATTAAACAGAAGCTTACAAGTGAAGGATAACTAAATTTAAAGGTGATATAATTAGTGCAGTTGCAGTCAACAAAATATTGTTACTCTTAATATTATTTTTATTAATACCATCTAATTGCAATATCAAAGTTTATAATCTGACCTCAATTTATGTATATTGCGTATATAAGCGCTCTGAATGAGTCAGTTTCATATGTGACTGCATTGATTGTAACTCTCTTTGTTCTTGTGGTCTGTCTTGTAATATCATTATCGCTCTGTCAGCATCGCGAACCATTCATTGATGATTCATATAGGAGTCATTGCTCCTACTGCAGCTGGACCACAAACCAGCTTGCATATTACACAAGTTTACAAATTTGGTTTGTTTAACTGCAATAACAGATAACATATGTTCGATAACTTAATCTCCCGTAACGAACGGTGGCGTCATCTTTTGTCTGTTTTGCAAAGCACGTTTGAAAACGTTGGCGCCATCTTATGTTTGTTAGCGCCGCCACCTATAATGCTGTATACTTTGCGAACTAGATTCGTATTTAAAGTCTCTTTTTTGTTCAGTCACACGCACACACACTAATGAATTAAAAACATTGTGTGTCCGGTGTTTGTTGTGGCTAGTGTTTTTTTATTTGGCAGCTCAAGACACGCGCATTTGCCGCTCGCTCGCCTGCTGGTAAAATTAAATAAATCATAATTATTATTTACAATTAATAACAAAAAAAGTGCGCTCACGTGTATGTGGCTGTGCTTGTATGTGTGTGCTGGCTGCAAGCGCGTGCATCTGTATGTGTTTGCGTGTGTGTGTCTGCGATAAACAACTCAAATTGGTTTTTTACAATTGGACCAGCAGCTCTACATACTAACTAGAAAATTCACACACATACAAACTAGTTAAAATGTCAAACTCTCTGTGTGTGTGTGTGTGTACATAACCTAACCGAAGGGCAGCGAAGCATTGTTTTTGTTCCTGTGATATGTAAACTATTTTTTTATTGTTGTTATTTTTAATGTTTTTCACGCATGTACAAGAGTGCGTGTGTGTGTTGGTGTGTGTTTATGCCGCGCTTTAAATAATTTATTAATTCAAATTATTTCATACTGCTCCAATAAATGTATGTATGTATTTGTATATCAACCGTTATGCAGCGCAGGGACACCGCCTACAATTGAAGTTGCAACAACAACGCGAAAGAGGAAGAGGAGCAGCAACAGCAACAGCACAGCAGAAACAACAATAACAATGCCTCAATGTGGTAAGTTATCGTAAAAAAGGGGTGGGAAAGGGTTAGTAAAAAAAAGAGATAAGTGGAATGGTGGGAGGGGGAGCGGAACTGTGCAGTTAAATACGGGAAATACTTATAAGAATTTAGTACTGCAGTGCATGCCCAAAAATCAAATTGATTACGAATACACACATACACACACACACTCTTATACATAGAGAGAGATGCACATGCACATATAATTTTTTCAAGAATGGTGAAAAATCGAACATCAAACGCTAGGGGGTGGTGGTACTGCTGGCTGTGGGGGAGGAGAGTTGCATGCACATGAACACACACACACACACACGCACACGCAAATAGAAAACGAGCCAGAAATGCATAGTGTCAAGCGTGATCGCCAGCGGTTACCCTGTAAAATCACAATTCGTATAAAAATTTAAGCTGAATTTAATTTTTATTTAATGTTTCAAGCCAAGTGTACAAAAATAAATTGAGTTTTGGAAATTTGTACGAAACTTTTACGACTGAAATAGTTTTAAAAAGGACAGATTTATCCGGAAAAAGGTGACATAGATGCTTACTTTACCTTGCTTATGTATTTATTTCAACTCAGTGGAAGAGAAAGAGAAAAATATTAATGGTTTTATACTTTTACTTTTAACTGATAAATACTCCAGGCGAAAGCTGTGAGTAATGAGAGTTCATAATTTGGTCATAAATCAGCTGTTTGTTAGTCTATCATACCCTTAATTAGCTATTCTTATGACTGCAGGGTATGCGATAAAAATGTGCTATAATATGTAGCATAGAGAAGAAGCAGCAAAAACTTTACAGCTTTAGCTCCTCGCCACCTTCTTTTATACTTCATATTCAACACACTCCCCACTCCCCATTCTCCACTTTCCACTCCCCACTCACAACTTCCCACTCCCACACACTCTGCACTTTTCAACATTGTTCGCATGTGCCCCACGCGAGCCAATTGGATTTGATGTTGTTGTTCTTATTGTTGTTGTGCAGGCAATTGATGTGACTTTGTTGTTGCAGTTGTTCTTCTTCTGCTTCTGCTTCTACTTATTTTGGATTTGTGTGTGTGTGTGTGAGTATGTGTGTTGATGCCAGGGCTGCAAGCAAAATTAAGAAAATGCTAGATCTTAGATAAAATAGTTGTAATATGTAATAAGTTATCGCTTGCTTAAATTATCGATATTCATTGATAGAACATCCATACATATATTAAGCAGAAACCGTTACAATAAGGATTTTTAAATGATTAATTTTTAAATTTAAATAAAATTGGCTAATTTTTTCAAAATTAACTCTTTTTTTATTAAAATAAAATATCATATACATTTAAATGTTATAATAATTATTTTTATAAAATAAAAACAAAAATTTATTGCACATATAATTAAAAACAGCATAATTAGAATATTTTACTAGTATTTTCGGTATGTGTTATCCATTTTGTTTATAACAAGTGATAAATAGCTTGTACTTTTCACAAATAAATTAAAAACGTATCAGATTTAATCATAATTTGACCTTATTTCGTTAAAAAATTTGAGTTTTAATACATTTTTATAATAAAATCCAGCTTATGCTGTTTCTAGGATACTCCATTCAAAAGAAGATCATTTAAGATTGTTCAATTTATGTAGATACATTAATTCAGTTTGCATTTCTTTGAAACTTGTAACTCCTTTTTGCAATATCTAAATCAATGTTGAGAAGTGAACTCATATATAGTGTGATTTAAAGTGCAGCCCTCGAACATAAAGAGAGCTACTGTGTGTAGGTGTCTTTGTATTTGCATAGTATGAATCTGCATATTTCCATGCCCAGTATCAATGTAAACAAATACGTCTGTGTGTATGCATATATAGGTATGTGTGTGTGTGTGTATGTTATACCTTACCTAGGCAACAATCTACTAAGCCAAAGACCGGTTTTGTTCGGGATATATACTATAGTATATGTATATGTATGTTTGCAAGTGTAGTTCACTGATTGGAGATATGTATTTACATGGAATATTAAGCAAGATTTTCCATCTGAAGTGAACTCGATTTACACAGACAATCAAATTGATTGTATACGCGTTTTGGAATATTAATCCACAAAGAGCACTGTTCAAATTGCCAAATCTAATACTATGATAACGAATTATCGTTAATTGATAATTGTTAAAGATTTGTTATTTATTAAGAGCTAGATTACAGCTTAATTTTATCACCTAACTTTATTATTGTAGCACTGGCTGCTAAGTACTTAATAATTAATCATACAGGTTTTCTAGTTTCTTAATTCTAGTATGGAGATATATGAAACTTTACTGTGGTAATTTATTTACTTTTTAAATGCAAAGTAATGCATAAAATTGATAAAATAACTAATATATTTTAGTTTTTTAAATTGAATTTGCAAATAGCTAATGGAATATACAAGTTTATTAGATTAAGCAATAAATTGTACTAATTATTAATTACCAACATGTAAAAATGTTCATTTAATTCTGCTAATCAGTTTGATTATCAACACTTAACCTCAATGTTGCATTATATTTTCCATCATTGTTGTTGTAAATATTTCCTATATACTTATTTAAACAATTTCTGAAGATAAGATAAATTTTGCATATGATTCTTCTATGGTTGCGTCTTTGTTACGTTTATCTCTTAATGATAACATTTCATTAGATTTGACTGAAGCTCTGCAAAAAAGTGTTGACAATAGCTTTTTACATAATCAAGCCATATTTCTAGATAAATAACTGTAAGAATCTTTTCAATCAGATTTTTTAAATTTAAATGTGATTAATATGATCTTTCATTAATCAGAGTTATAATTAAATAGAATTCTCTTTGATCTATCGTGGCATTCGCTCTCTTTGTGATCATAGAAATAAATACTTCAATATCGTTGAATTTGTGTATCTATTTATTATTATTGTTGTTAATATCATTATTATTAACGTTGCTGTCTCTTTTGTTTATTCGTGGGAAACGGAAATTGTTAAATTGCGGCGTTTTACTTTCTGTTTTGCTATTTTGTGAACTGAAAAACTTGGGGAACATCTTCACTTCACAGCTCCATGTCACAACACAACGCTTTGTCCAAATGTTGTTAACAATAATAATAATGCCAACAGCAACAGCACATGAAAAGCCATCAAAAAAATGTTGGCAACAGCTTTAAAAACTCATATAATTAAACGTTTATGGTGCGCGGCGTCAGTTGTTGCCATTGTCTGAAAGTTGCCAATACCCTAAAAAGAGTCTATTTGAATTTTATTACGCAGTTTGTAACATGTGCGAAACAAAGAAGATTGAAGCAAAGTCTGGATGGCAAGTTGAGGTACTGTTTATAACAATTTATCAATAATCCTTGTTAGAAAATGTTGTTTATAAAATAAATTTATATTTAAAACTAGCTATTCCCAACTCTTAATATTGCTTACATTACAATTTGAGTGTTATATCATTTAGTAGTGATGTAAATCCAAACTGAACAATGATTTAAAAATCGGATTCCTGATATCGATCATGGAAATATCGATTGATCGAAACAACGGAAATTTCGACATCGATTAATCGTATTTTTCGTATATAATATAAATACACAGAAGAGTACATGAACACTTTAACACATAAGATCGCGATCAGTAAATTAATCTAATTATGAAAATCGATTAATCGACGAAAATCACTTAAGCAAAAATCGATCAATCGATGTCTGGATGTTATTTTACATCATTATCATATAGTATTGATTTTCTGATCGTTCTAATAACTCTATATCATTTTAAAGACTGACAACCTTTAGCTTACTTTATTTTTAAGAAAGTGTATTACTTAGTCGTTATGCCAAAGTTAGCTATTCTTTGTGTCTACTTATTCTGCTTCTTCTTTGGTTAAAGCGTCCGCTTCTCCATTTGGTTGCCGTCGTCGTTGTTGTTGTTGTTGTTGTCTTCATCCATCATTAATAAAGGCAACAGCACAATTTCTAATTAGACAATTTGAAGCGTTGTGGCTCATAATTTGTTTTAGCCAAAAATACTAATTAAAGTCAATTTGAAGTATAACCAAATGCACAACAACGAATTCCAAATATACTATTTACCATTATTGGTATATTTTATTTTGAAATTTTCAAATAAATCTGAAAATAAATGTCGTTTTGTTTAGGTGAAACTATTTTGAAAGATTTATTCTTTACCATTATCTCAAAATTAAACAATCTAAAACGTTGTTTAAAGCTACTTCGTTAGTTAACTTAAGTTTAGTTAAAGTTCTGTTCAAGGTTTACCTTGAAATTCTTATCCAATAAATTTAAAGCAATAACTAAAGTGAACATCTTAACTGAATTATTCAGAGCTGAGGAATTTGAAATCACAATTCGAGCGTGTTGTTTACATTTCTTAAATTACATTTACAGTTTTTCAACTGTTTTCGTATCTTTTAACAAATATTTCTTCCGCAATTGTTGAGTTTGTATAATTTTATTACTTTGGTACTCTTTGTAGTAATTAATTATGTCAATTTTTAGAACTTTCAAATGAATTTAAGTATTTTACTTTTAATAATTCAAGAGCAAGTTAAACATAAAGTTAAACTCTTTAAAGATAAATGAAATTTCTTAAAAGTTAATGAATAGATCGATAAACATATTGAGCAGTCTATGGCCGAATTTCTTGAAACTGAATAGGAATTGTTTGGTTAATGAAGATCAACCAAATTCTCTAAAACTTTATATATTAATATATATATTAATATGTATGCTACAAAGAGTTTATAGAACTCAATAGATTTCCATGAAAATTGATTGGCATTAATGAAACTTGTTGAAATGAAATGGAGTTCATTGAAACTCAATGTAAATTAATAGAATTCTAAGAAACTCGACGGGAATCGATGATAAACATTGAGTACTGATAATAACCCAATTGAAATCGAAGAGAATTGATTGAACTCAATAGAACTTAAATGGAAGACAATTAGTTGTCTTTAATAGGAATATTAACATTTAATGCGAGCTAATATCAGAATGAGTATTAGAAATGTTTGAATCAAATCTTAATTAAGAGACATCTTAATAAATTAATCTAAAACTTAAGAAAAGTATCTAGATGAATGGGAAAATGGGAATGCAATATACTATTTTGGATCGAGTATTGTCGAAAGTATTAAGAAATCATAGGACAACTTTTGTTTTGAATTTCTATTAAAGTTAATAAACTTTTATAATAAAAATTAAATGCACATACCAAAATAAATAAAAAATTATTAATATGTAAAATACAATTAATTCTTAATAAAAATGCAAACTGGAAATTATAATCTAAACCTTAAAACAATACCTTAAATCCTTTTTCTTAAATTTTTGAGCTGATAAATTTCAAATAAGTCTGATGATTTTTAAATACCAATTAAAATAGAGACTCGAAAATTAAAATACAGTCAAATCCCGAAGTCGTAAAAAATTCTGTTAACAATTCAGTAATTAAAATAATTAATAAATCGGATTGCTGTGTAATTCGTAAAAATTGTGATCCCCTTGCCATTTCGAACTATCGGGACTCGACTGTATCTTAATTCAATTCTATACTATTTCTATTCTACAAATTAAGATCAAAATTTGAAGATATAATTTGAATTTTTTTTGGTAAAAATCAATTATTAATTCTTTTCATTAAGCGTATATTTTACAAATTAGAATCTTTATGTGGTTCCTGGTTTGAATGTATTTAAGACTTATTGCTGCCAGCCGTTTAAACGCCTTTCAGTGCAAGTGTGTGTGTGTGTGTATGTGTGTGCCACCAACACACAACACAGTTGGTGGTTGGAGCTGAGCCATCATCGTCACTTGTGTTTGCTTGCTATTGTTGTCGTTGGCTTTATTTCAAGGCAACAAAATTGCGATGACTTCATCTGCTTTGACCATTTTCTTGTTTTCAGTTCAAACACACACACACACACACAGAGCACACACAAATACAGAGATACCCTCTAAATGTGAGCACACCCCCATGCAGTGGAAGCAACATTGGCAGTTGGTTTATTTTGGCGTTGGCGTTGTTTTTGTGTCATGTATGTCACTTGGCGCTAGGTTCAATCAACCAACAACAACAGTAACAACAACAACAACAGCAACCACAACAACAACAAGAACAATAGAACAAAGTGTTGAGTAATCGACAAACTAGTCAATTGTGGTTGTTGTTATCGCCTTTAGTTTGAGCCAGACCCGAGAATATGGCCAAGAACTCTTGTCATAAATTGATTATTGATGTAGCTGCCTCTCATTCGCTCTCCCTCTCTACCTCTCTCTCTCTCTCTTTCTTTCTCTTTGTCTCTTTATCTTTCTTATTGTTAGTCATCTGCCCCCTTTCTTTGGGCCATTTGGGATATGCTAATGCCGGAAATGTTTATATGCTTATTTGGCCAACTCTCTCAACTCTTGGCCGGCATTGCGGTCTCGGTTTCAGTTTCAGTTTCAATTCCCTCTGCCTTTTTTTTTTTGCCTCTTTGTCCATGTGTTGACTGACCCTCTTTATATGGGTCAAAAAACACGCACAGCTTGTTTGTTTTGGGCCCAACTTGTCTGCGCCCCATTAGTTGGGCGTGGTGGGCGTTACCTTTAATGGCTTCCAAGAAGCTAACATCGCTTACATCGCTCTATAATTATTTCAATAAATTTTATAACCGTACTAAAACATAAAAATAATAGTTGTAATTTGCCTTAACTCAATTTCCGATCACGTACAATAGTCCCAAATAGATGATACTCCTCACTATCACAGTAACTCCCTTTTAGTAATGCCCTTTCTCCAGTAACTCTACGAATTTCTCTCCATCGCATCGCATCGCTTTGGAGAATTGAATTCGATGGAAACCAGTTTTGCTTATGGAAGTGACATCATTTCATCAGAGATCATCAATCATTTATGACCGACCGACAAGATCTTCAGATAAAAGAGCACGTATTGGGAGAGTGCGATTAGACGATACCCTGTAATAATAGGGATGCAAAATAAAACGACTTACTCCATGATGTTTACAGCATGTTAGGTTAAATCTACCAAAACTTAATATGTAGAAGGCCTCAATATGTAATCAATACTATATAGAAAGAACAACAGACTTGAAACTTGCATAACTTCGTCGAAACAGGAACGATTTTTAAACCGATTGTCATTATGATCATGGTTTGAGCTGTTTAATGAGTTGGCATTTTAATATGATTATTTTTCTAAATTGATTTTGATAATATTGAGAGTGTGGGACTAGCCGATACCCTATAATAATTATATGAATAGAATGATGTTAACAAATTGCGTTAACAGAATTCTCGAAATTTTGGATATGGATTCGTTTTGGAACAAAAGTTGGATTTTTGGGAAAAGATGTATTTATATTAACTTATTTTTAATGAATTAACTAGTGCCTAAGATACCCTGTAAAACAAGTCATACATCGCAAGTCAATCGCAATCCTGCTGATGATTTTAATAAAGTTAATAATTAAATTGAGTTAGACTGTAGTTTGTACCAAAAATATAATTCACATAGAGTTTACAGTTAAACATACTCTTTCTCTCCATATTTACAGGGCATAAACCAAAAGTAAAACTGTGCTAAATTTAAAAATTGCAGAAAAGAATCAATTGAAGTCAAATTAAGTAAAGTTAATAATGCAGAGATTTTTATAAAGCCACTGATAAAATATAACAATTGATACCCTATATACGTAGGGTATATCGTATACCTTCGATAGTTAATTGCAGGAAATTGAAGTGCTTTCGGGCATGCATGACTTCTAACAAAATTTAATCAATTTTGCACACATTGATTGAAGAGAAAGTGAAACAAACATTGAGGAAAGTTGTTTTCTTGTCAGTTTGGAAGTTAGTCTCAGCTATTAATTATTAATAGCTTTTACTTTGGGGCTGGGTATTGTACTGTAAATAAAAAACAAAATATAGGTTATGCAAATGACAATTGAATTTGATGTGCAAGTCATTGATTGATCAATTTCTCTTTGATTGAACTCAATATTGGAGTTATGATGTTCACAGTTATGAATTTATTGACTTGTCAACTAGTTAAATTCAATAGTTTGAGATTTGAAACAAAAGATGTGCCAAATTCTTTTACTCTTCTTCTCTAGAATTCTAAAGGGATTTTCAAAATTTTAATGAAAATTGCGTTAAAAAGAGAACAGTTCAAAGGACTCGCAGTCAGCGTTGAGGTTTAGTGTCAGGCTTATTGTTATAGACATTTCTCAAGTAAATAAATTGTGAATAAACATTTCAATCGATTCGTACAATCAGCTGAACTTCTTCCCAGGCGCTTGAGATTATCTTTTAACGAGCCTCAATTATTTTCAATCGATTTTTAATGACGGTCTCTCTATATTGCAGCTGAAGTGCCTTGAGTGAAGAAGTACATTGCAACAATGTGAGCCGACACAGATGAAGGCGACAGCAGAAGCAACAGAAGCAACAAAGTGACAACAACTGCAGCAAAACAACGAACGCATCGAATTTTGAATAAAGTAGTGGAGCCAACAAAAACAAATGTTGAATTGCTAAAGAGAATAGAATATAAACAAACAAATTATACGCTGAGAGCGAGCAGACTGAGCAACGAGTAGGCGAAACAAGAGCAAGAGAGCGAGTGAGAATTACTGCAAGCTGGCGAGAAGCGCGTAAGAGACGAGAGAAAATAAAAGATGACAAATTAAAAGGAATGCAAGTCAAAGTACGAGTAGAGGAACGAGTGCTTGAACTATAAGTACAAGAACAAAGTGCGACACACGATAGAACAAGTACGAGCAGATACAAGATCAAGTGGAAATAACGTACAGGAGAGTTTTACAGAGCAACGAATGCGGGTACAAATCAAGTAAAAGCTCAAGACGATAAAAGGCTGGAAGTACTATCTGAAAAAAGGACAATTGCAAGCACGTGTAAAAGGAACAAGTGGGAAGAAAGGGAGTGCTAGTACAAACTAAAACGAGTACGAGAAGACCAACGAGAAGCAGGAAAAAGGGGAACGGAAACGGAAGGAAAAGGCACGAGTGCGAGTGCGTGTACAAACTAGAACGAGCTCGTCGGATTAAGTACATCACGACCACATAAAAGTCGAGCGAGTAGCGCTCACAGCAACGAGATCGAGAGGAGCAGAAAGTGGAGCCATGCCCAGCACGGCAGGCAGTGCAGCCGGCGTCGGCGTTGGTGCACTGATTAACAGCGCTGGCAGCAGCGCCAGCATGGGCATTGGCAGCATTGGTGGCGGCAGCGTTGGCGGCGCTGGTGGCGCCACTGCAAGCGTCGTTGGCGGCGCTGGAGCTGGCAGCAGCAGTGCTGTGGCAGCGGCATCAGCGGGAACACTGATTGCCCAGAGCACGGCGGGTACAAGTGCCGCAAGCGGTACCATTACGTGGGACAACAATGGCACATTGAGGTCTATTAATCCTGGCGATTGGTCGATCGAACAATGCCTCATCTGGCAGCAGCCACATCATCTATACTTTCAGCTTGGCTGGGCATTTCTTTTCATAGCCTTCCTTGCACCACACGGTCCATTTGGTTCACTCTGGATGCGTGCCACAATGCTCATCGGTTGCATTATGATGGGCATGTACGGTTACCTCATCGAGTGTACGCCGGATGTTGTCTTCTGGTCTGGACTTGGCATTGGCATCAACTTTGTCTATCTCATTGTGGTGCTTTGTCGACTGCGTCCAGTGCGCTTTGATCAGGAAATTGAAGCGGTAAGTGATATTTCTTAGCTATTCATTTAATTTTTAAATGTATAAAATGTCAACACTATAGATGGAATTAAATAGGATACGTCTGTGTTCTAATATGTTTCCGAGACACTTAATAGCCACCTTACACTGTAATGGGCACTATCCCACCCAAAAAGATATAAAAAGACTATTCCGATTTTCATGATCGCTTCAATTTCATGAAAAATTTGATCAGGAAATTGAAGCGGTAAGTGATATTTCTCAATTATTTATTAAATTTTTGAATACACAAAATGTCAAGAGTATAGATAGAATTAAGTAAGATAAGTCTGTACTCAAATATTTTTCCGAGACACTTAATAGCCTCCTTACACTGTAATGGGCATTATCCCACCCAAAATTCATTCTCATTCTAACATTCGTTGTGTGCAGACGTGTTTAGTGTCAGCTTTTGTTTTGTGTGTCTATTGTGTTAACATAAACTAAATTATTCCGGTAAAAGGTACAATTTGTCAATTAGTGAAAGTTTATTTATTTTGCCGGTGGTTGGTTTGTGTAACTTATTAAATTAAACACTGTATTTTAAAGTTGTTTTATAATACGTATTTGCCTTTGCAATTGTTTTTGTGCTCTCTTTGTGCGTGTTGTTGTTTGCTTTTAGTTGCAATTCCACGTGCATGCTCATTTGTTTATGTGCACGCTCTTCTCACTCTCTCGCTTTTTGCTCCCTATCCTAATAACTGTACTTGAAATTGTGTACTCGTTGTACTTGTTCGCAACTACGTGTACGTTTTTAAGTTCAGCTTTAACGCTTCAATTTCTCTCTCAACTAACGTTCTCTCCTTTTTTTCTTTTTGCGTTCTTACTCTCTCTCTCTTTTTGAGTAGTGTTGTTTTGATTCGAATACCCTTCCGCAAGTTCTACTTAATTCTCCATAATGCTTGTATGCTGCATTAAGAACTGCAAATGCCAGCAAGATTCAAATGCTGCATGCATTGTTTGCTGGTTATGTGACAAATTTGTACATGTGAAATGTGCCGGCTTCACGATGAAAATTAGAGATTCTATTGAAAATAACAGCGGACTGAAATGGTCTTGCGAATCTTGTCGTGAAGCTGAGGCGGACATGTCCAGATTTGTTCGGCAAACAAGAGAGAATTTCTGTAGATTGCGAAAGGGTTTTAATATGTTGCATGAAGAATTTCAGACAATGGAGATGCAGTTCAGTGCCCTTAAGGTATTGGACGTTTCTCCAAAGTCGCCTACTAATACACCTATGGATGACGTCTCTTCTTTGTCTCCAAGGAATTCTTTCATTTATACACCTGTCAAACACCCTAACATAGTATCGAACAAGTCTATTTTTCCTTCCATTGTAGTTAGTGATGATGATGCCGGTCCATCATCAAATATACTTTTGCCTTCCATATCTAACACATTTCCTCCGCCTTCTTTGCCTGCACTTAAGCCTCTTGTAGCTGTTCCCTTAAGGAAACAGATATTTATCTCTAGGTTGCATCCGGATACTTCGATTGATGACGTAAAAGCGTATGTACAATCGAAATTTCCTAGTGCTCTTATAGCTGTAGATAAATTTAAATTTTCTTTTGCTAGAGACATATCATCTTTTAAATTGAATGTGCCGCCGGAATTATTTCCAACAATTTGTTGTAAAAATTTTTGGCCAAATGATTTGCTTGTCAAAGAGTTTACTCCTCATAAAAGAAGTAGACCTACTGTCTCGCTACCAATTAATTTATCTGCAGTTGATCCATCGAATCTTTCAAAAAACTAAATTCTCCTTTCCTGTTAGCGTACCAAAATGTTAGAGGCCTTAAATCTAAATTAACTAATCTATATTTAAATAGTATCTCTTTTGATTATAAAATTCTTGCCTTCACTGAAACTTGGTTAAAGCCTGAAATATCTAATTTGTCTTTATTTACTAACAAGTACACCACTTATAGATGTGACCGTTTGTCACGAGTGGGTGGCGGCGTATTAATCGCAGTTGATTCTGACCTTCCGTCGGAATTATTATGCTGCTTACCTAATGTTGAGTTTGTTGCAATTAAGTTAACTGTTTATCAAACTTCTATTTTTATAACCTGCTCCTATATCGCGCCGCAATCGGATCTTTCTGTTTATCTTGAACACTTTTCTAATATACGTTTAATATCCTCTAAACTTTCGGATAGAGATTTTTTGTGTGTATTGGGAGACTTTAACTTACCCGGTATATCTTGGTCTATTGATGATAATCTGGTTGTTCCTACTAGTTCTCATGAGTATATAGATAGCATCCTAGATCTTTCACTTTATCAAGTAAACAATATTCGTAATTGTAACAACCGTCTTCTGGACCTAATATTTGTATCTGATCCCTCAGTTTGTGCTGTTAGTAGAATAGATCCGATCGTGCTTCCCGAAGATTCATTTCACCCTACGTTAGAAATGAACCTTGATCTTCCTGTTCCTGAGCAAACTGTGCTACCTAAAGCAGCGTCTAAACCTCGCTGTTTTAGAAAAGCCGATTTTAACAAATTAAATAATCTCATTATTAATCATGACTGGTCCCAGTTTTTTGCGAGCAATAACTTAGAATTTGCTCTGTGTCTTTTTTATGACACTTTGAACATCTTTTTTAATCAATGCGTTCCTCGAAGGTACTCAGTGAGGTCTAATAAGCCCCCATGGTTTACCCGAGAGCTATCAAGTCTAAAAAATTTAAAATCGCGATATTTTAAAAAATATAAACGTACCGGGAATGATGTCGACTTTTCACGTTATTCTATTGCTAAATGTAATTTTAACTCACTTAACTTGCAACTTTACAACGAATATTTGGGTCGTTGCCGGCTTCAGTTTGCTCAGGACCCTAAACGATTTTATAATTTTGTTAATTCTAAACGTAAATCATCTTTATTACCTCATTCAGTTTCATATGAAAATACGACGGCAAAAAATGATCAGGCTGCAGCCGATTTATTTGCAGAATTTTTTCAATCTACTTACTCTGTTAATAGCTACTCACCTAGTACATCCTATCCCTATAATTTGCAAAAAACTAACTTTATTCCTGAACCCTTGATCACTGAAGAATCAGTATTATGTGAACTCAATTTAATTAAACCAGTATTCTCCCCAGGCCCCGACGGGTTGCCAGGATGCGTACTTAGGTACTGCGCTGGCTCTTTATATCTACTTTTACATAGACTATTTACTTTATCTGTTGCATCTTGCTCATTCCCTTCTCTTTGGAAGGAATCACATATCATTCCGTTACACAAAAGTGGCCCTAAGAGTTGCGTTAACAACTACAGGCCAATTTCAAAAATGTCTGCTACACCTAAACTTTTTGAGAAAATTATTACTTCACAGCTTACTCATTTTTGTAGTTCCATAATTTCACCTTACCAACATGGTTTTGTGAAACATAGATCTACAACCACAAACCTGCTCGAATTTTCCTCTTTAGTGATCAAGGGCTTTAAAAATAAAATGCAGACTGATGTTGTTTATACCGACTTCAGTAAAGCATTTGACTCTGTTAACCACTGTCTTCTAATTAATAAATTGAATTTAATTGGATTTCCAGATAATCTTCTTATATGGCTATCCGACTACCTTACTAACAGAACTCAAAACGTTGTCTTCAAGTCGGCTATTTCGAGGCCCGTCTTGGTAACGTCTGGTGTTCCTCAGGGTAGTCATCTTGGACCTCTGCTTTTTAACCTCTTTATTAACGATCTTCCTTCTATTATTCTACACTCTAACATTTTAATGTATGCTGATGATGTGAAGTTGTGTCTGTCATTTACGGACAGTTCCTGCTCTGATTTACTTCAAGCAGATCTGGCACGCTTTTATAAATGGTGCAAATTTAATTTACTGAATCTTAACTGTCCTAAATGCAAGGTTATGTCTTTCTATAGACACCTGCATCACATCATCAATTATACTCTTAATTTGGTACCCCTTACTAGAGTAGATGATGTAAATGATCTTGGTATTCTCCTCGACCATAGACTGAAGTTTGATACACATGTTGCTTTAACGGTCAGTAGGGCGACTCAAGTTCTAGGGTTCATCAAACGATGGGCAAAGGAATTTGATGACCCTTATACGACAAAATTACTTTATGTATCTCTTGTTCGTCCGATTCTAGAATATGGTTCGTGTGTTTGGTCTCCACAATACTCTAACCACCAGGATCGTATTGAATCTGTCCAAAAAAATTTATATTATTTGCTTTACGTGGTTTTAACTGGGTTTCAGGCTTTAATTTACCCCCGTATACTAGTAGACTTCTTTTAATTAATCTACCCACTTTAACTAACCGTCGTATTATGCTTGGCGTCATGTTTATTGTTAAATTAGTTGCTGGCGAAATTGATTCTTCTTATTTATTGAGTCAAATAAATTTCTCAGTTCCTGCCAGGTCTACCCGTAATTATGTACCACTATCCCTTAATCGTTGTACTAATAACTATTCCCTGCATGAACCCTTTCGAGTGCTCTGTACGGATTATAATAGACTTTACAATGTCTTCAATGCAGATGCCTCAATTTTTACTATTAAAAAATTTATCTTATTCTCTCTAACTCATAATAACCAACGCTAACATCATATCAGACCTGATTGGGTTTTTCTTGGGTTTTCCCCAATCCCCGCAACGAATGTTGGGTCTGAGTAATTGATCTTAAATTTGAACTTGCCCATTATATATATATTATATATATATATATTTTTTTTTGTTTTTTTTCTATTTATTTTTACATTAATGCATTTAACTTTTAATATTTTTTATCTATAATGTAACTAAAAACTTACCTGTCGATTGCACATAGTCGACATTAAA